>LPNX010938763.1:0-187304 GCA_001517045.1 Pseudotsuga menziesii
GGTAAGGGAATTGTGTCTGTTGATTGAGGAGGCCACGTATAAATGACAGAGAGTTAGAACTGACAATTTTAGTCAGTTTAAGAGCGAAGCACAAAAATTTATAGAGTGTTGTATAGAAGTTAAAATGAAAATTGCCACAGACGTAAAAAAAGCCACATCAATAAGGATCATTATCTGGAGATATGCAACATAAACCACGATATTTACTTAGATACATAACTGGTTGAAAGACAGAGCCAAAAACACTGTACAAACTAGAATTATATATCTATATCAACGACCGAAGGGAAAAAATGGTATAAAGTACTCGGTGGGGGTAAAACCTATAAAGACCCAGTTCTCGGTCTATGGCCAAAATAAAAACAACATCATCTTTAAAATACAGTATTCCATATCTAATGGTTGCAGGGCTTAAACCCGAAATCAAAACTGAATCAGATTCATAAAAAAAAAAAATTAATAGAATATAGCGTAGCAGTCATACAAGCGGATATTTTCATAGAGCTAATCCATCGAAAGAAAGGTAAGGGAATTGTGTCTGTTGATTGAGGAGGCCACATATAAATGAAAAAGGAAGTGATCTCATAATAAAAAAGGGATGGAATAAACAGTTTTTTACACTTTATCATGGACTATATCAGCTTTTTTATACAGGAGTAATTCAAAATTATGTAACTCTGCATTTCTGAGCATAAACTATATATTTTTTTCATTTCTAAAATTAGAAGAGGGGCAGATGGGTAGTGTATTTACCTCAGCCGCAGCAATGGGAAACAGAAGGCCGACTGGAAGCAGCAACCAATGCGGAACAAAACCAATGTCACTGCCACCACGACCGCAGCAGCTAAAACAGCAAAACAGCTACCAAGAAAAATAGCCACCAGCAGAGAACAGAGGGAAAAAGTCACAGCCACCAGCCGAGACAGAGGAGAGCACAAACGTGACAGGCACCGACGGAGACAAATCGGAACGAAAACGTCTCAGCCCGACAGGGATAAATAGAGCGCATATATCAGGGAAACCGCCTGAGCCAGCATAGCGCAGAAACGCCACAGCAGACCGTAACACAGCGACCAGCCAAAATGCAACACAGCGACCAGCCACCACAGCGACCATCCAAAACGCAACACAGCGACCAGCCACCACAGCGACCAGCCAAAACGCAACACAGCGACCAGCCACCACAGCCGACAGAGCCGCCCGAGACTAAACGAACAGCCACCACAGCAACCCGAGCGTACAAACGAAGCGCCAAACCAAGCGATCAACCTGCCCCTGCAATTACCTATTGCCAACCAAATCAAACGGAGCACCAAACCATGATCAAAATGCCCCTGCAACTAACTATTGCCACCCAAATCGTCATCATCGCGGGCGTGAAAAACGTTCAACAGTAATCTTCCATTTGTATATATAGAAACTTCTTTCGGCCGAACAAACTTTCGGCCGAACAATTATTCGGCCTTATAATTGTTTGGCCAAAAGTTTGTTCGGCCGAACAATTAATCACACCAACGGTCCTAGCCGGACGTGATTTTCTCGGCAAACTGTGCAAGCCGTTCAGCAAGAGGTATGGCGTTAACTTTTAACTTTCGGCCGAAAAAACAAATATTCGGCCGAAAAGTTTCACATTATTTCGGCCGAACAAATAAATTAGTTCGGCTAAAAATATTATTAGTTCGGCCGAAAGATTCTAAAATACGATTTCGGAAGCGCATTTGTCACGGAATAGACACCCAACTTCATGATTTCACCCGTGAATGTCGATTTTGTTGTTCGAAATATCGTTTCCTTTGTGTATTTTGCATTTATGATGTTTTTGCATAGAATCATAGGAAATGCTCCATTTTGAAATTGGTTTTCTATTAATGTGAAGAACTATTCATATGTTTCATGCAACTATAGTTGTAATGCAAAAGAAAATTGAAGTTATTATTTTTAGTCAATGTAAGCATGGGATTTGAAAATGGAATAATGAAATAAGCAATATATTGTGGCATATAGTATCACCGTGTCTTTGTCATCATTTGAGCTGCCATCTCTTATTTGTAGATTGTGTTGTGTCCCATTTTTCTAGAAGTTGTTACAAGTACATCAATTTTGTTGATTGGATAGCGAGTTGTGTTTTCTGACAGTTGTTTAACAGTTGTATTTGGTATGAAAGTATATTCATTGCAGATTGGCGGAATTTTTTCTATGGTAATTATTTCATTCAAAGATATTATACGATCACAATCACCACGATCATAGTTTGTCTTCGGCATGATTTTGAAATTCGTTATGTGGATGCTATTACCAGCTACCAATTTTTGCTTATGACATTGTATAAGTTGTGTCGGCGTCATTACTATAACTGTCATGATGCATTTTTCATCAATCATATCAGCACGCATAATTGGTCGCGCGTTATTGTTTTTATCTAAGAATGTGTTGTATGTGACCATGATGTCACTAATGCATATCTGTCCAGTTCTATGACTCTTTAGGTCCTCAATTGAGATGATATCAACAGTTGAAAATTTGTACCTGTGTAGAATTATTTGATATAAAGTTAGGATACATTGGCATTGCATTCTGGTATAGTGTGAATTGAATTAGACATACATTTTTTTATTTTTGTTGCTCTATTGATTTTGCTGGACAAGTTGTGCTCGTTATAGGTTCTTTTGATCTAAATGTAACAGCTAAAGTTATTGTTAATGAAAATGGAAATATATATATTTTGAATAATGATGTGAAAATATTGCATAAATACTTACGCTTGTGAAGTAGATTGTTGCGTTGTTTGTGATGCACTGCTGCTAATGGCAGTTTCACTTGTCCGGCTCTTTCTGATTTAGACATTTATTTATTTCTTAGTTTATTGTGTATCATTTATCGGCTCAAGATATTGTATTGAATGTGACTATATACGTACCTTTTATAGCTTGCATATTGGACTGCTTCTTGATATTGGTTCATGACTTTGTCATCTTCAGTTACGTTGATGTTCATGATTTTGGCATTGTGGTAAATGTATATGAAATAGTAATTTATATATCCATTTGTATATCTATGCAAATGTGAAAAATATATATGGTTATTTGAGTGGAGTTACCTGTTAGATCATGTTGCCATCCTTACCTGGTGTATGCAAATTTGAAAAGGTTAGAGGTACGAAAAATAAAATCTTTTTCAATGGTATTGAACTTAGTTACTTTATTGGAGAATGGTGTAGGATATGAACCTTTTGAACATATGTTATGGCGTATTTTCATTTGTGTTGTTAAGGGAAACATAGATAGCATCAATATCAATCCAATACACATCTAATATAAATGTCTTAAAATTTTGTATAGGTATATTTGACCAGACATGATCAATAAGTGATTTTGATTGAATTTTTTTCTTGTCCAAAAGTATATGAAAATTTTGGCTATGCATATAGTTTTCTAATGCTTTTGTTTTGGTATTTGTTTTGGACAGGTCGATATTAAAATTTCCTAATATCACTATTCTTTGATTTAGTTGTATATTGCATAGTGTTTTTGTAAGAGTAACAATTATGGTGTCTAGTGTTTCATTTTGTTTGCCATAGATGTTTAGGATAGTAAGATGTGAGCCTTGGGAAATTACATTTGCAATAGTTAATTCAACATTTGCTTCTTCATGGTGTGCATATTCCAATATTCTTATATGTTTTTTGAAACATGTCAGCATACCGTGTTTTGCATAGTTTGGTATGTAGTGGAAACTTGGGAACAATTCATATGGAATGGATTATGTAATATATGTTTCTTGTAAGCATAGAATGTCGTAGTTCATTGTATCATGATCACCTAATACATCATTGATATGCATATGGACATTGTGTGTGTTGAGAGAGCATATTAGGACGCTTGAATGTAATGCTATGCATTGCGAACCATTCTAGGTTCCATTTCGCATTGTTTCGTAAGCATTACATTTCAATGTGAACTTTTTCTTTGACCTTGAAATTGTCTTTTGTCAAAGCATTTATCAGATACAGTGATTCTATGTTTCTTATGTGAGATGGTGCAGTGTATTCTAATCCATGTATTTGTATACCGATTGGGTCAAATGCAGCAACATCTAGTTTTAATCCCTATGATTTGTGTATTGTTAGTGCACATGCAAGTTGGAATGGGAACTGTTTGCATATTTTTATATTTCCGATTTTCCCTATTTTTGGTATTGGTTTTAATGATCGAAAAATAGGTATCAAATCATCTGATATGTCTGGTGTATACAAATGAGCTAATTTATTGGACTGACGTTGTCCAATTTTTTGGGTAATGGAACTTAATCCATATTGTGTTCAGCTTACTTTTTTTTGCATAGGATTTTATTATTCCATCAGCACCATTGACAAGACCATCTTGAGAGTCATAGTTTCCAGCACATATTTCAACTAGCATATTCAACTTTAAAACAAGTCGTGGGGGGAGGAATACAATATGTGAATGATATGGCACATTGCTATGGTTTTTTTCATCCTCTTCAATTGCATCGATTACAATTTCATTTCCTGGCATCGCTAATAACATATTGTTGTTATGTGTTGCAACGTCTTTTTTTTGTAGAAGAGATAGGGAAAAGTATGTTCATTTGGTGCAAGACGGGTGCAATTTATATTCAGATATGATATGTCATTATTGGTTTGTGTATTTGTATGCATTCTATTTTGAATAACAATAAATGTTGCATTTGTTTGTCACATTGTATTATGCAATTCATAACATTTTACATTTTCTTTCCATAAATCATGAGTTGTAATTTGCTTATTTATTATAGGTTATTCAAATATCAATTAATCCTGGACAGGTTGTGCTTAATAAAGATCGTTTTGGAATATCATATCAACATTTCCAAAGTATTTAGTTTTTGCATGTTTTATGTTTATGAGACGATCATCAATTGAGTATAGAAATCGACTTCCAATCATATATGCTTCGTTAATGAAAACAACTTGCAAATCATTGTAAAGTTTTGATAAGATATATAGCATGTATTTACTAAGTGGAATAAGTTCAGATTTGTTGAATGGAATCATCATATAATGTCCCTACAATCCATAAATAAATTGTTTTTCGTAGGGATAATAATACAACTAAGATCTTAAGCACATATTCTTTTTACTGCGGAATTAAAACTTGATAAAGACTAAGCCTAAGTTTTGTTGATGTTTTCCTTATGTGTGATGTTTGTATGACGATGATGTTTACATGTTATTATTCTTTATTCTGGTGTGCTTGTAGTTAGGTGCATGTTTATCTAGTTTACCAATGCAACTGATGTCATTTTGTTCATGTTTTCTTTTATGTTACATTATCTAGTTCTTATTTGTTTACAATGAAGAGGCTGACATACTATATTGTATGTCAAGGGGAGGAGTGGTGGGATTTTTCCCTAACGAATCACCTGGAAAGGTAAGGGATCCTATGATACTGGGCTTACTTAGTTCTTTGCAAACTAACGCATGGTGTACCTATCTTACTACACGTGACTCGCCTATAAACCTATTCTCATAAACGCCACGAAAAGAATCCTAGCACCTACAACTAGCTATTCCTGAGTGCTAAAGGTTTTGTCAAAGAAATACTAAATCCTATGCTCAAAAACTTGAGCTCACTACTATAGGAAGAAGGGGTTTAAGCCTAAATGTAAAATGTATGTTTTTTACACTATGGTGTAGAGGGTTTAAGTTTTAATGGTGGTTGTACTCTTTTAAACTATATCGTGGAGGGTTTATACTATAGTAATGCATGTGTAAATGGAAACTATGGAATAGGGGTTTAGATTTGAAACTAAGTGGAGGACAGGCTGGCGCTTTTAATGAGCCACATGATGGGAAGGCTTAAGGCTTAACCCTTGCACTAGGTATTTTTCTTGTCATTTGTTTTATCTTTCGTTTGGTGTTGATGGAGTTTTATTCTCCAGTGTTGGAGTTGCACATACTCTGTTTGGTTTACAGTGCTGGCATGAAACTCTTATAGCTATGCAAAGGATTCCACCATGTTTTATCTTGTTTACATTCTCATTGTGTTTTGATACGTATTGCATACTCCGCATATGTACCTGGTTTGTTTTTGTGTATGTTTGGGGATGGTGAGAGTTCTCTGCAAATTTTAGCAAGGAAATGGGTCGACTTGCACGAATACGGGTAAGCCCATGTGGAAGGGGCCTTTACCCAAATGCTTGATCATTTATACGGTTGCAGGGTTTCTATGTTGCGAGGTTGTAAACAACCACCCTATTGGGTTTTTCCTGGGTTTGGGGAAATGATGATAGTAATGTTTTGGCTTAAATAGCCTGTAGATTTGGGTTTGGGGATTCTCATCCCGTTCAGGCGTTTGGTTCTGAGATGCAACTGTGTAAAAAAATTTATGGCTCTGTAATGGATTTTGGGTTAATTAATTTGACTATGTGTTTCTTTGTTTGCTACGAGATCTGTGATTTTTAATGGATGTGTTTATAAATTTTATCAGTGCCATTGCTCTACAATGGCACTACGATACCACTATTCTGATATTCGATGTTAAATGTGGAATGTGGTCCAGATATTAAAACTCTATTGTGGTTTCATTAATTGATTTGTCGTTTTACATGGATGTTGCGATGTCAATTGATTGATTTGGTTTTAATTTAGATAATTTACCTCTATTTAAATTATTCCAAAGGAAGAGCCCTTGCTTCATATTGATTTTGTTTTTCGTGGGATAATTATCGGTCTGCATTTTTAACGAAAGATTTTTGTGGGTTGCCAAAGGAAATCCTAGCTCTGTATGTATGTTGGATATGATGCTTTGGTTGTTTCATGGGTGACCGTAATGGCTTGGCCCAAGCCTTGCTTAAATAGCGCAGCCTGTGTGTTGAGTTTATATTTTAGTTTTTATTCGTATAGGCTTATGGTACTTTGTTTAAATGATTCGATATTGGGTTGTATTGTTTTATGGTTTGTTTATTTTTTTAACATGTTTATCGCTCCCAGATGGGCTCTATGTGATTTGATCCTAGGTCGATCATTGGTTGGGGTTTGATGTTTATTAAGCTGCGGATATTTATTAAGAACTGTTTAATTTTATTATTTGTGTTAGTAATGATAAGTCAGAGCTTATGGGACTAGACCTTAGGTCGTGATGGTTAATGGACGGTGTTATTTTTTAGTTAATGATATGTATAGTTTAGATAGATGAGATATGGTTTTATGTTGTTTACTCATTTAATAAATGGTTAACGCTCTTAGTTGGAGCGTAAGATATTTGATCTGAGAAGGTTGATATTCACTTTATAGTTTTATTTGTAGTATAATATAATGCATTGTTTGCATAGATAGTTTTTAGGTGTAGAAAAGTGGTGGCATCCTGCCAATCCTTAATAGGATTTGTTGCTGGGAAGATGTAGAATGATTAATTTATAAGTTTGATTTTAATAGGGTGAAACAATTTTCTTCTCGAATTCATAGATAGGATCTCGGCCCTTGCATCGGGAATTATGGTAAATATGTTTGTTAATTTAATTGGTTATTGTATATGTGTAGCCTAGGTTATATGTTTTCTATGTTTGTGTTTGCTGAAAAATGTAATATGTTAGCGTTGCGTTAGCTTATGGTTTGAGTTTGTTTTAAGGGATTCGATCCCTGATTTAAATGTTTATGAATATGAATTTATTTTTTTTAATATTTGTTTTATTGTGTGAGGAGAGTTTAATTAATGTTTATTTTAAATAATAAACTGATTTTATTTATCATTAGGTTTACTTAGTTAATTTGGTTAATCTCTAGTTTATTTTAAATGAGACCTCTACTGTAATGTAGGGTTTAGTACAGTATTTTTGACAAAGGTCTCTTTATTAAACTTATCGAGAAACTAGGGTTTGAATCTAGACTAAATCTATAGCATATAATATAAACTTCTGAAACAATTAAATATAATTCTAATAAAAATTTAACCTAGAATCTATCTAAGAATTTCCAGGCTGAGATTCATTTTAAACAAATGAAATCACCTAAATCATGTATTCAAATTGGAAAGTAAAATTGTAGATCTTTAATCTAAAGCATAATAATTATAAGTACAACTTGTAAACATAATTAATATAACTTAAAAAGGTAGAAACCTCATACCTGCAATTGTTCATCTTGTTAATGGCTAAGAACCCTACACACTTAAAGACACATAATTAATAAAAGCGTATCTACTTCTAACCTTAGATCTGATAACCAGATAAATTTTGAAATACCATGTTCCTCGCAACCATGACCCAGAATTGTTCCTGGTTCTAATCCAGATCCCCCTGAGCTCGCTCCAACATGCAAGTGATCTAGAGCTGCTAAAGGTGAGGCTTCTGCTATTTGGAATAGCATGCTCTGTATAAGAATGCTTGATTTGAGAAAATGCTCTTCAAAACTATTTAGGAATAATGATCAGATCCCCCAATCCTTCTCTTGGCTTGGGGTCTTTATAGAAAATGTTTTAGGAAAGATAAGTTGTTTTAAACTTCAGTTAAATCAAGAATTCATTACTTTATTGAAAATAATCTTTAATTGATCTATATGGATTTAAGAGTTATTTTGTTTAGCTTGGGAATTTTTTACTAGTTCCTAATTGAACTTTAGAATAGAAAAATTATTTAATCATTTTAGTTATTAATAAATACATAGACTATTTATTTATTATTTTAGTTATCCTTACTTTCTTATATATATATTCATAATATATATAAACTTTACATATTATCGTTAATATTTATTTATGCATCATATAACATAGTCTTATTTATTTGATGTTTCCCTTAACTTACACTATTTCTTTTATCAAGGCCTCAGGTAGGGTTGGTCAACTAAGTTAGGCAGCTATAGATCATCCTTACATGTTGGTTTACCGCATGTATCGTGGTATTTCTTCCAATCCCTAATGAGAAGTAGATTTGAAATTTCATTTAATCAACTCAAAATAAGGATGATAAGGGTCGGTACTATTCATAGTATTTCTCACTCAAAACACTTAATTTCAGTAACTCCTAGCGCTATTCAGAGCTCAAGATCAACACTAAAAATTAGGAGTTACACTTAGTGCGATTCCAGAGCCTATCACTCAACACTAATGCTAGTATGTACTTGTATAATACACCTAGGGATTCAACGGCCAAGGATCCGATGCTCCAGAGCTTATGCTCAACACAAAATCTCACAACTCATGTGCTCCAGAGCTTATGCTCAACACAAATCTCATAACTCATGTGCCTGAGAGCTTATGCTCAACACAAATCTCATCACTCATGTGCTTTAGGGTTTACGCCCAAGACATTGTAGAACTCAATCATGCATTCAGACTTTTGCACATTTCATCACAATAATCACATCAGTATATGTATTAAGGTAAATCACATAATAATACATCCAGTACATCGTACCATGACAATAGTCTTTGTTCATCAGGGTCCACGCTCAACATATACAATCATATACAAGATAATAAAACATATGTATTGGCTTACGCCCAATATATCTAACTAATCAACATAAATCATGTGTAGTGGGGCATGCGCCCAATATACAAACATAAACATCAAAGTAACTCATATGCAATGGGACTCATGCCCATTATATTTAAGGTCAAAATTAGGGATATTACATCCCTCCCCGCTTATAACAACTTCGTCGTGGTGTCCTAGGGACTAGGAATGAAGTCACGAAACAAGGCGGGGTATGCCTCTCTCATGGTGGCTTCATTCTCCCAAGTGGCCTCATCGGATCCAAAGTGCTTCCATTGCACTTTCAGCTGGACTTTGGTTCACTTCCTGAGTTGCACTTCTCCTTTGTCTAGAATATGAAGGGGTTCGAGCATGAACTCCCCTTTAGGTTCCACCTATAGAAAGGACCAATTAATAACATGTTTAGTATCATATACATATTTCTTCAATAAAGATGCGTGAAAAACATTATGAACCTTTATATGAGCAGGTAAAGCTAATTCATATGCCACTGGCCCTCTCTTGGCCAGTATCTCAAAGGGTCCGCAAAATATCGACGCCAACTTTCCACACCTTCCCAATATCGATGAGATTTTCTTTGCTTTTACTTTTAAGTAAACATGTTTGTTGATCTGGTAATATTTATCTCTTATTTTCTTATCCACATAAATTTTCTGGTGGTCTTGTGCTTCCTTGATATTTTGTTGTACTTTGGTGACTAACTGTTATAGGTCTTTTAGTAAGTATGGTCCTACCATGAGCCAGTCCACTGGGCTATCCCAAGTCACCGGTGTCCTACACTTCTGGCCATAAAGTACCTCAAAGGGACTCATCTTGGCAGATGTTTGGTATCCATTGTTATATGCAATATCTGCGAGGTGCAGATAATCCTCCCACTTTGTGGGATTGTTCATAACGTACATTATAAGCATGTCTTCCAAAATTGGTTTACTTGTTCTGTTTGCCCGTCTATCTGCGGGTGGTAAGCAGTACTAAATTTTAACTGCGTCTCTAAATCGAAGAATAAATATCTCCAAAAGTTACTGGTAAACTCCGTGTCTCGATCCGAGATGATTTCCTTGGGTATCTCATGCAATCTGAAAATCTACTTTAAGAATATGTCGACAATGTGAACTTCCTTGTAAGTTGACTTAACTGGGATAGATTGTGTCGCTTTAGATAATTTGTCAACCACTACAAAGATGGAATCATTCTACTTCTTTCTCTTTGGTATACCCTTAATAAAATCCATACTAATAACCTCCCACTTCCACTCTGGAATGGGTAATGGTTGTAGTAATCCCGAAGGATGCTGGTGCTTAGCTTTGACTAGCTCACATTCTTAACATTTTGTGATGAATAACGCTATGTCAGCCTTTAACTTAGGATAGAAAAAGTGTTTATTTACTTTCGATATCATCTTTTGATATCCTGGATGCCCCGAGTAGGGATTCTAATGGAAATCGATTAGGATCTTAGACCTGTTGTCTCCTCCTTTAGGAACACACAATCTCTCTTTGGACCACAATAGTTCGATCTCATCCACCTTATACTCTTTGTGTTGTTGAAACAACATGTCCTCTTGAATCTTTTTAGGACTTCAACATAGAAAATGTCAACTCTATTTGTTGTTCTGATCCTATCATACAAATCTGAATTGGTTTGGCTTAAAGCTACCTCATATAACATATGAGCTCTTCAACTTAAAGCATCAACAATTTTATTCTCCTTTCCCCTTATATGCTTTAATTCGAAGTGGTACTCGCTAAGGAATGAAAACCATCTAGCCTTCCTGGAATTTAGATCTGGTTGGTCAAACAAATATTTTAGACTCATGTTGTCTATCTTCAAGAGAAACTTCTTCTCCTAGAGGTAGTGCCTCCAAATCTTCAAGGCGTGGATAACAGCTGCTAGCTCAAGATCATGGGTGGGATAATTTTGTTTGTGTTCCTTTAATTTCTATGACTCGTAACAGATCGGGCAATCATTCTGCAGGAGGACTCCTCCAAGTCCTTCCTTGCTCGCATATGTGCAAACAACTAAATCCCCATCAGGATTCAAAATTCGTAGTATCGATGCAATATTCAAAAGTTGTTTAAGCTTCTGAAAACTTTCCTCGCACTTGGTTGTCCACAAAAACTTGTTTTCCTTCTTTTGTAAGGAAGTCATGGGACATGAAATCCTTGAAAATTTATTAATGAACTTTCGATAGTACCCTTCTAATCCCAAAAGTGACCTAATGTCTGTGACATAGGTAGGGGTAGGCCAATATTCTATGGCTTTAATATTTTCTGGGTCAACGATTATCCCCTTCTCAAAAATGATGTGACCTAGGTATTGTATTTGTGGTTTGTAAAAATCACATTTTCTAAACTTAGCGTAAAGCTGGTGTTCCCAAAACACGCATAGTACTATGTGGAGATGCTCCTCATGTTCTTCTTTACTCTTCGAGTAAACTAGTATGTCATCTATAAAGACCAATACAAACTTATCTAGGTATTTACTGAAGATATTGTTCATCATGCACATAAAAAATTTTGGTGCATTTGTTATCCTAAAAGGAATTACTACAAAATCGTAATGGTCTTATTGAGTTTGAAAGGTCGTTTTATGTATATCTCCATTGTGTATTTGTTCCTGATGGTATCCGAACCGCGGATCGATCTTTGAAAAGATATTTGCTCCTCCGACTCGATCAAACAAGTCATCGATCCTAGGGAGTGGGTAATGGTTCTTGATGGTCATCTTGTTAAATTGGCAGTAATCGATGCACATTCGCATCGTACCATCCTTCTTCTTCACAAAACGTATAGGTGCTCCCCAATGGGACACACTAGGTTGGATACAACCCTTCTCAATAAACTTCTATAACTGTAACTTGAGCTCCACCAATTCAGGTGCGCTCATACGGTATGGGGTTTTGAAGTTGGTACTGACCCTGGTGTCAGTTCTATGGAAAAGTCTAAGTCCTGTTTTGGTGGTAATCTTGATATTTCCTCTGGAATTACATCCTTAAAGTCCACGAGAACCAGAAATTCCTCGATTTGTTGTTCTCTCGCAGCTTCTACATCCTGGATGTTCACTGCAAAAATTTTGTAGCCCTTCTTAATACACTTCTTTGCGTGTAAGGCAGATATTTGTCTAACAGAAACCTTGTTGGGTACGCCTTGAATCTTTGTTTGATTCCCTTGCCTATCTGTGCACAAGATTGACTTGTTTCGACAATCAAGCATGACATGGTTTTGTCCCAACCATTCCATGTCGATAAGTATGTCGTACGATCCTAAGGGTAATATATTTAGATCTATATTAGCTTGAAACCCGTTCAAGTTTACCTCACAGTCTCTCACTAGTTCTGAAACCTTTCTTTTTGTACTAGTGGATAATTGTACCACCCATGGTTTCTCATGTTTTACTTTGTTTAGTTTACACATTTCCACAATCTTGGGTGATACATAGCTTCGACAAGCACCGGGATCAATCAAAATCAAAATAGAAGTGTTTGAAACCCTACTTTCTATTTCAACCACAGTGGCCTAATGGTCTGCTTGTCGGTCATCAAGTGATGCATATATCCTCGGTGTGCTATCCATGTCCTCTATCGTTGGGTCTTCCTGTAGATTGTGTAAGACTCCATTAGTCTTGTTTGGACAATCTTTGGCATAATGGGGTCCTTGGAATTTCCAATAGTTAACTTGCAACGGGGCAGCCTTGGCTCCTCTGTTTGCTATTGGTCTGTTGGTATTTGGTGCAAGAAAATTTGGCTTTGCATCTGTCTTGTTGAAATTTCTGTTAGACGAAAAACTGCTGTTCTATTTTTTGTAAGGTTGTGGTTTAAAACTAGGTTTTCGATTGTCCGAGAAGGTCCTAGACCTGTATCGAATTATGTTTATGTTTTCCTAGCTTAGTTTTCCATGCTCATAACAAGGCCTAGCTTTGTGTAAGGTAGTGTTCATAGTTTTTGGCATGTCAAACTCAATTCTCTCTCGAAAATTGGGAGGAAGACATCCCAAAAACTATTTTATCTTCACCTTTTCATCCTTTATGTAAGGTAGGCAATGTAACATATCCAAAAATCTGTTAATGAAGGCACCAATGGTCATGGAGCCCATCCTTAAATCATGAAATTATTTCACTTTCCTTTCAAAGAACCTCTCAGACATGTATTTCTCCTGAAATATTCTACGAAAATTATTCCATTTGATTTCTTTTACTTCATCCTTTTTGGTATGCTTTAGGTCTCTCCACCATCTACTTGCTTTTCCTTTTAAATTATAAATATCTAGCTGGGATTTCATCTCACTAGAGTAGTTGTGTACTCAAAAGTATTTTCTCATACCTAGGATCCATTCCTAATTGTTGGTATTCATCTCTCCTTCATAGGTTGGGGCTTTTATCTTTCGAAATTCTCCTTGGAGTTTGTCATCATTTTTCTGCCTCTTTCTGCAAGGAGAAAGTGACTTATCACTGGAAAGACTATGATATTATATTTCTTGAAGCTCACGTGCGTTTTCTTATCTTCCCTATTCCTTTGGACTTCTGGTCCTTTAACGATGATAATCTTTCTTGGATTTATTGGTTGAATGGGTATGTTGTCCATGAGGGTTTACTGCCATGATGTTCTGAAGTAAAGCTTCATTGATTGATTTTTTCTCTTTTCTCTCATTCATGTTATCATCTTTGAATCTTTGTAGGTCTGCTGATAGACTCTATATGGTTTTCATTAGATCGAAATTTAATTCCACCACCAATTCTTGTTCTCATGTTGGGGAATTCAGATTTCCTTGCCGATTGTTGTCCTCTTCTGTATTCATGATCTGGACTGTTCCTTAATCCTGCAATTAAAACATTTGGTAACAAATCATTTTCTATTAGTTCACAAAAGTTTAACTACAGTTTTGAAATGTTTATTTATGCATTGTATGTTCAGTAGCTCCCATTAGATCTCTTAGTGTTTGAATCTGGGCTCTGATACCACTTGTAATGTCCCTAAAATCCGTAAAACAAACGCAGGGCTAATAACACAACTAAGATATTAAGGACATCTTCTTTTTACTATGGAATTAAAACTTGATAAAGACTAAGCCTAAGTTTTGTTGTTGTTTTCCTTGTGTGCAATGTATGTATGACGATGATGTTTACATGTCATTATTATTTATTATGATGTGCTTGTAGTTAGGTACATGTTTATCTAGTTTACCAATGCATCTAATATCTGTTTGTTCATGTTTTCTTTCATGTTACGTTATCTAGTTCTTATTTGTTTACAACGAAGAGGATGACTTACCTCTGTATGTCAAGGGGAGGTGTGGCGGGATTTTTCCCTAATGACTCACTCAAAAAGGTAAGGGATCCTATGATACTGGGCTTACTTAGTTCTTTGCAAACGAATGCATGGTGTACCTATCTTACTGTAAGTGACTCACCTATAAACCTATGCTCATAAACACAACGAAAAGAATCCTAGCACCTACAACTAGCTACTCCTAAGCGCTAAAGATTTTGTCAAAGAGATACTAAATCCTATGCTCAAAACCTTGAGCTCACTACTATAGGAAGAAGGAGTTTAATCCTAAATGTAAAATGTATGTTTTTTACACTATGGTGTAGAGGGTTTAAGTTTTAATGTTGGTTTATTCTTTTAAACTATATCATGGAGGGTTTATACTATAGTAATGCATGTGGAAATTGAAACTATGGAATGGGTGTTTCGATTTGAAACTGTGTGGAGGCAAGGTTGGAACCTTTAATGAGCCATGTGATGGGTAGGCTCAAGGATTAACCCTTTATCTAGGGTTTTCCAACTGTCATTTGTTTGGTCTTTCGTTTGGTGTTGATGGAGGTTTATGTTCCAGTGTTGGAGCTGCGCATACTCTGTTTGGGTTACAGTGCTGGTGCAAAACTCTTACATGTATGCAAAGGATTCAACCATTTTTTATCTTTTTTAAATTCTTTGTGTGTTTTTTTACGTATTTCATACTCCTCATATGTCTATGGTTTGGTTGTGTGCAGGTTTAGGGATGGCGAGAGTGCTCTTCAAATTTTAGCAAGGAAATGGGTATACTTGTGAAAATACGGGTAAGCCCATGTGAAAGGGGCCTTTACCCAAATGATTGATCATTTATACGGTTGCAGGGTTTCTATGTTGCGAGGTTATAAACAACCACCCTCTTGGGTTTCTCCTGGGTCTGGGGAAATGATGATAGTAATATTTTTCCTTAAATAGCCTATAGGTTTGGGTTTGGGAATTCTCAGCCCGTTCGGGTGTTTGGTTTCGAGATGGGATTGTGTAAAAAAAATTATGGCTCAATAATGGATTTTGGGTTAATTAATTTGACTCTGTATTTCTTTGTTTTCTACGAGATGTGTGATTTTTAATAGATGCATTTTCCATTTCTATGCAATGGAACTACGATAACACTATTTCGATATTCGATGTTAACTGTGGAATGTGGTCGGGTGTTAAAACCCTAATGTGGCTTAATTACTTGATTCGTCGTCTTACATGGATGTTGCGCTATCAATTGATTGATTTGGTTTTAATTTAGATAATTTACCTCTGTTTAAATGATGCCAAAGGCATAGCCCTTGCTTCGTGTTGGTTTTGGTTTTCGTGGGATAATTCTCGATCTGTGTTTTTAACGAATGAGTTATGTAGGTTGTCTAGGACAATCCTAGCTCTGTTTGTATGTTGGATACGATGCTTTGGTTGTTTCATGGGTGGCCATAATGGCTTGGGCCAAGTTTTCATGCATACATGTAGTATGGTAATTTGTTTAAAGGATTCGATACTAGGTTCTATTTTTTATGGTTTGTTTATTTGTTTAACATGTTTATCACTCCTAATCAGGATTTATGCGATTTGATCCTGGGTTGATCGTTGGCTTGGGTTTGATGTTTATTAAGTTGCGGATATTGATTAAGGATTGTTTAATTTTATTATTTTTGTTAGCAATGATAAGCCAGAGCTTATGGGACTTAACCTTAGGTCGTGATGGTTAATGGATTGTGTTATTGTTTAATTAATGATATGTATAGTTTAGATAGATGAGATATGGTATTATGTTGTTTATTCACTTAATAAATGGTTAACGCTCTTAGCTGGAGCGTAAGAGATTTGATCTGAGAAGGTTGATATTTGCTTTATACTTTTGTTTGTAGTATAATATAATGCACTATTTGTGCAGATAGTTTTTAGGTGTAGAAAATGTGGTGGAAGCCTGCCAATCCTTAATAGGATTCGTTGCTAGGCATATGTATAATGATTAAGTTATAAGTTCTATTTAATAGGGTGAAACAATATTCGTCTCGAATTGATGGATAGGCTCTCAGCCCTTGTATGAGTAATTATGGTAGTTATATTTGTTAATTTAACTGGTTATTGTATATACGTAGATAGGTTATATGTGTTATATGCTTGTTTTTTCTAGAAAATGTAATATTCTAGTGCCGCGTTAGCTTATGGGTTTGAGTTTTTTTTCAAGGATTCGATCCCTAGTTTAATTGTTTATGAATATGTATTTAATTTGTTTAATATTTGTTTTATTATTTGGGCAGAGTTTAGAGAATAAACTGAGTTTATTTATCATTAGGTTTACTTCGTTAATTTGGTTAATATTTGGTTTATTTTACATGAGACCTATGCTGTAACGTAGGGTTTAGTTTAGTATTTTTTACAAAGGTCTGTTTATTAAATTTATCCATAAAACTAGGGTTTGAATTTAGACTAAATGTGTAACATATAATATAAACTTATGAAACAATTAAATATAATTATAATAGAAATTTAACCCTAGAATCTATCTAAGAATTTCTAGCCTGAGATTCAATTTAAACAAATGAAACCTGAAGCATGTATTCAAAATGGAAAGTAAAATTGCATATATTTAATCTAAAGTGTAATAACTATAAGTGCAACTTGTAAACATAATTAATATAACTTAAAAAGGTAGAAACCTCATACCTGCAACTATTCAGCTTGTTAATGGCTAAGAACCCTCCACACTTAAACACACAGAATTGTTAAAACCCTAGCTACTTCTAACTTTAGATTTGATAGCCAGATAACTTTGGAACTACCACGTTCCTCTCAACCATGACCGGGAACCGTTCCTGGTTCTAATCTGTATCCCCCAGAGATGGCTCCAACATGCAAGTGATCTAGAGCTCTTAAAGGTGAGGCTTCTTCTATTTGGAATATCAGGCTATGTATAAGAATGCTTGCTTTTGGAAAATGCTCTCCAAAACTATTTAGGAATAATTATCAGATCACCAAGCCTTCTCTTGGCTTGGAGTCTTTATAGAAAATATATTAGGAAAGGGCAGTTGTTTTAAACTTCAGTTATTTCAAGAATTCGTTACTTTCTTGAAAATAATCTTTAATTGATTTATATGGATTTAATAGTTATTTTGTTTAGCTTAGGAAATTTTTACTAGTTCCTAATTGAACTTTAGAATAGAATATTTATTTAATCATTTTAGTTGATAATAAATACATAGACTCTATATTTATTATTTTGGTTATCTTTACTTNCTTAGCTTACACTGTTTCTTTTATCAAGGCCTCGGGTAGGGTTGGTCAACTAAGTTAGGAAGCTCTAGAGCCTCTTTGAATGTTGGATTACCTTTTGTATCATGGTAGTTCTTCCAGTCCCTGATGAGAAGTAGATTTGAAATTTCAGTTAGTCAACTCAAAATAAGTATGATAAGGGTTGTTGCTATTCAGAGTCATTCTCAATCAACACACTTAATTTCAGTAACTCCTAGCTCTATTCAGATCCCAAGCTCAACACTAAAAATTAGTAGTTACACTTAGTGCAATTCCAGAGCCTCTCGCTCAACACTAATGCTAGGATGTACTTGTATAATACACCTAGGGATACAATGGCCAAGGATCCGATGCTACAGAGTTTATGCTCAACATCAATTCGGAATGCTCGAGGGATTATGCCAACACTTCCAATCTTGTAATTCATGTGATCCAGAGCTTATGCTCAACACAAAATCTCATAACTCATGTGCTCCAGAGCTTATGCTCAACACGAATATCATAACTCATGTGCTTCAGATCTTATGCTCAACACAAATCTCATCACTCATGTGCTTCGGGGACTTTTAATTTCCCCTTTTTGGAAATTTTATCAAAATGGCCAATTCTTCAATTCTTTCACAATGTACTTAAATTCATCTTCTTACAACTCTAGTTATATGGATTCAATTTATCCAAAATTCCTCCAATTGATTTCAAACTTGGTGAGGAAGGTACTGAAGGGTGATGGTACATATTATCACATATATCATACATATAATCAACTGGTATACCCAACCATGGTCTGCAATTGGCAAGGGAATAATTTTCGGGACAAGACTAGTCAATTTGGGAGGTGGAAATCCCCCCGGGGTCCTAGAAAAACTCTCTTCACAACACTGTACAACCTTCACTAATGGTGGGTATAATACTTGTCTCTATTATCAGACATTAATTAAATTATATTTGAAGCATCATATGTGTTTTTGGGTTTGAATAGGTATCCAAGATAACTCCATGAATTTACTAGTAATTTTGAGGTTCCAACCCCCAATGGTAGATGACTCCAAATAGATCCAAATGCTCTTGAATTGTACCAGAAGGTGTATGAGTGATGTAATAAATTAATTATAATGTTAATTGGTGTATTATTTCCTTCAAATTATTTCTACAAGTCCATATAAAATTCTGAATAAGATAGATGCTTTAACTAGCAATTTTGGGGCTCAAATTCCCCTTAGGTAATTACCAGAATGGCTCCCCAAATGTGTAGAAAATCGCTAAAATTATAAAATTGAAGCATGGTATGTGTAGAGGACATTATCAAAGACTCATATTCTGAACCAATCTAAATCCCATGGCTGTTATCAGTTCTTTCAAACAGATATAAAAAAACTAGTTTTGGACCCTTGGAGAAACGAGATGTAGTTTGCTCCAATTGCTATGAAATTCGATCCAATGGACACAAATTCCTAGTGACTTAATATGAAACCACTAATATGATTTAATTCATTCCATTAATTCATAAATCATCAATATTTTACACAGCCATTCAAATCTATCAATATTATAAGAGTTTACAACAAGGAGGTGGGGAAATGACATTGTTTCTTTATTATTGATCAATAATACATGATATTTCTTGGCCTTTAGACCTGATAAATTTTTGAATAGAGATATCAGATCATTTACATCATAATACAAAATACTGGGGCAAGAGGAGCTCCCTCCAAGAGATAAATAGATCACCAAGTGCGCCTCACTCCACCGAGCTAAAATATGGTGAGAAAACTTGAGATGAAAGGAAGAACAAGTTGAACTTGAGATGTCCAGGAGCTACTGTGGCTTGCACCTATAAATTATGACTCCATTAAATATCCTTGAAATACCTGAGTGGCCTCTCTAGACACCAACTAGGATGGGAATCTTTCACCCTCGAAATTGGCTAAGGCATGAACTAGTCATCCACTAGCTCATTCTCTTCACAATAATAATTTTCACAAATGATCAAAGGCTCTGTCTCTTGGATGATATATGCATTTTATAAAAATTATTGGTCTTATAATGTTCCACATCCATCCATAAACCAAATCCAAGTCCAATTGGTGTGGCTGCTCATGCTATGCCATGCGGCCTCTCTCTTCACCTTCCATCTTCCCCCAAATTCGAGTAGGAGCCTCTTAGCCTTCTCCAACTCCCTTGAGCGCCCTATAAGATGCTCTATTCAGGCCTAACATGTCAAATATGTCATATTTCAGCCTTCATATCTGAATTTTGTCATAACTATCATGGAATCTCCATCATTGGTGTCATATATGCCATAAATATAAGGGGAATCTAGCCAAGTGTGCACGAAACTCCGATGTAAGTTACAATTCATCTCAAATTTGACCTATGAAGTATATGGACAAGTATATTAACCTTATAATCCATCCAAAAATATTAGGCTTCCCATATATTTGAATTTTCAAGAGGAGGATATCATTTAACATAGGAATTCTATCTTGTGTGGGTCCCACATCCTCCATGTGTCTTCATGATCAATTGCCACTTTGATTCTCCCTTGTATTTATTTATTTATATCCTTTATTAATTATTTATGATAGTATAATGTTCAAACATCATTTATTGTGCCCCTTATTCCAAATCTCAAAGCTTCCACCCCCAACCTAGGAAATTAGTGATTTTCCTCCTTAGCAATTATTTGACCTTTAGCATCAATTTGACAACTTTCATGAATATGGAAAATGTGATTTGGCCATTGTGACCCAATGAAAAATTTGGGACATTACAGGTTTACCCCCAACACATTATAGAACTCAATTATGCATTCGGTCTTCTGCACATTTAATCACAATAATCATCATAGTATATGTATTAAGGTAAATCACATAATAATACATCAAGTACATCGTACCATGACAATAGTCTTTGTTCATCAGGGTCCACGCCCAACATATACAATCATATACAAGATAATAAAACATATGCATTGGCTTACTCCCAATATATCTAACAAATCAGTATAACTCGTGCAGTGGGGCATATGCCCAATATACAAACATAAACATCAAAGCAACTCATATGCAATGGAACTCATGCCCATTATAGTTAAGGTCAAAATTCAGGATATTACACATCAATGCTGAGTGGATTGTTGTTCCACCTGCATTATATGCAGCTTTACCAGTATATACTAGTATCAATCCCTTTGGCTTTAATGGATCAATAGTATTATTTGAATCATAGATTTGTATGAGCAATTGAAATATTGCCTTAGATGTGAATGTTTTTCTTGTTCCTGCCCCACCAGTAAGGAACAAGTAAAATGGCGTGTATAAGTCTTTACATTTTTTTATTGCAATGTCTTTGACAATTTCCTATTGTTCTTTGTTAAGCATCCTTTTGAGTTTGTAGTACTCTTGGTTTTCTAAAAGAAATGGATGTTATGTTACTTGGAAACCAATGTTAATTGGTTTTTTGAATTGATTTGTGATAACCATTGTAAATCTGTTTGTAGGTCATAGTCTCCACTATGATTTTTATTTATTTCTTTATCTATCATTGTTTCAAAGTTGTTTATAACACTATTGTCCATTTTTTTCATTACATTGTCTAAAGCTTTTGGAAGCAGGGTTTATATACTCGATCTCAGACAGCGAGTGGGTTTCTCCACTCATGATAGTACCAAAGAAGAACGAGAATGGAGGGTCTATGTGGATTATAGGGAGTTAAACCAAGCGACACAGAAAGACCATTTCCCTTTTCCCTTCATCGATCAGGTACTTGATACCTTATCTATGAAGAAATTGTTTTCCTTCCTGGATGGGTGTAGCGGGTACAACCAAATCTAGATCGCTACTGAAGACCAAGATAAGAAATCTTTCACCTATCCCTGGGTACCTTTGCATACAGGGTACTTCCCTTCGGTTTGTGCAACGCACCTGCCACCTTTTAGAGAGCTGTGATTGGCATCTTTTCAGAGATGGTTAATGACAGTATGGATATTTTCATGGATGACTTTACCCCTTATGGCAGTGAATTTGAGGAGGCACTGAAAAACTTAGAAAAGGGTTTAACATGCTGTGAGCAAACCTACCTATCTTTGAACACTGAAAATTTCCATATGATGATGAGCGAGGGTGTAGTTCTGGGGCACTTTATCTCTGCCGATGGTATCCAAGTAGATCCATCCAAAATCAGGGTAATTGAAAACATACCCACTCATGGAACACAGAAAGAGGTATGTAGATTCTTAGGGAATGTTGGTTATTACAGAAGATTCATAGAAATTTTTTCCAAACTAGCTTCTCCTTTATTTACTTTGTTGATGAAGGATGTACAGTTCATTGGAATGATGCATGCCAAACATCATTCACTGAACTTAAGAAGAGGTTGTCTACAACTCCTATCTTAAGGGGTCCCAATTGGGCTCTGCCTTTCCATATTTCTTCCGAAGCGTCTGACACTGCCATCGGAGCAATGCTGGGACAGCAGGATGGTCAAGCCCCATATGCAATTTACTATATCAGTAAAAACTTGGCCCTTTCTGAACTCAATTACACTATTACAGAAAAGGAATTTTTAGCCATTGTCTATTCCATCAATAAATTCAGACGCTACATCACTAGATACCCCACTTTTGTGCAAACTGACCAGTCAACCATCAATTATTTAATGAACAAACCTGTTACAAATGCTAGGATAACTATATGGATGTTACTATTACAGGAGTTCGACATTAGGATTATTGACAGACCTGGAAAGGAAAATGTTGTTGCTGATTTTTTATCTCGTTTTACTAACAGTGATGACAGCATGCCAATTGAATATTATTTTCCAGATGAACATCTGTTTGTAGTATCATCTCATTCCCCATGGTACGCAGATGTTGCTAACTATTTGGCTGCAAGAAAGCTTTCGGCACATATGTCAAAGAGAGAGAAAAGGAAGATCATCCAACAAACTTCCAAGTACTATTGGATAGATGGTCATCTTTTCTACATAGGCCCTAATATTGAATTCAGGAGATGTGTAAGAGAGGATGAAATTTTCAGTATCTTGAAGGCTTGTCATGACGAGCCCTATGGGGGACACTTTGCTGACAAACGAACATGTCATAAGGTATTACGAATAGGCTATTATTGGAAAATAGTTTTGAAGTATGAGAAGAAGTATGTACAGGATTTTGATAGCTATCAGAGGATGGGCCAACCTAACAGATTGGATGAGATTCCCCTTCAACGATAGCTAGTGTTTGAACCCTTCGACAGATGGGCCTTCGATTTTGTTGGGCCCATCTACCCTCCCTCGAAGCAAAAAGTTTACATTTTATTTTGGATCGATTATATGACAAAATGGGTGGAGGCTATGGCCTTGGTCAAGGCTAATGATCAGGTTGTAATTGATTTCCTATATGCAGAAATCTTCACTTGTTTTGGGGTACCCAAGGAGATAGTCACAGATGGAGGACCACAGTTTGTGTCCCATAAACCAGAAGCTTTGTTACAAAAGTACCATATTCAGAATAGAATAACTTCACCTTATCATCCACAGTCCAATGGCCAAGTGGAAAGTACAAACAAAGTGATTGAATCCATTCTCACAAAAACAGTCAGAAGCCATCGCAGAGACTGGGATGAGAGACTTCTAGAGGCACTCTAGGCATATCGCACTACTTGGCGCAATACTACGGGCTTCTCCCCTTATGACTTGGTGTATGGTAAGAATGTTGTCTTTCCTATTGAATTTGAAATCAAAACCTTAAGGACAACTATGGAGGCAAACTTAGATTTAACAGAAGCTCAGAGGAACATATTGAACCAGTTAAATGAACTCGACAAAAAACACACAATTGTTGTACATCAGACATAATTAATTCAACAACAACGATCAAAGTGGCATGATCGGTTCATAACGAAGAAATTCTTCTGTGAAGGAGAGTGGGAATTGTTATATGACTATAGGTTCAAGAGGGACTTCAAAGGTAAGCTTCAAACAAGATGGTTGGGTCCATACCCGATAGACATGGTATTTGACAATGGCATAGTCTGTCTGTTCACTATTGATGAAGATCATATGCCATTATTTTCTAATGGTCACAGGTTGCGGTTGTATCACAAGCCAATCTTAAGGGATGCATTTATCTTACATTTCGTAGCTGATCCAGGATACCAATTAACGCAAGGGAAGGATTTTTTCTTTGTCCCTGTCAATATTTAAAAGGACACTGTGATTTCCACACAGGAATTTGTACATAAATAAGTTGATGTTTTGTTTTATTTTTATTTTGTTTTCCTTTACACTTGATTGGTTTTCTTTGAAGAATCTGTGCAGGAACTTACTTAATGAGCGGCAGTCATCACTAGGACTAATGATTACAAGTGGCCTAATCCATGTTCCTATTTCAGAAAAGCTCCTTGAAACAAAAATGAATGATGAACAGTTCAGTCACAGTTGTGAATCTGTTGAATTTTTTACCATTTTCTTGTTTTTCACAGCTGCGACTCCATTAAAATTTGCCCATTTTCCCATTTTTCGTAGTTGCGACTTCGTTAAAATCTACCATTTTATTTTTGCAGCTGCAGCTCCATTAAAATTTTCCCATTTTCCCTATTTTCTGTGGTTGCGACTCTGCCAAATCTCACAGTTTTCTCTATTTTTTGCAGCTGCGACTCCACCAAATCCTGCAGATTTCCCTATTTTTCGTGGTTTTGACTCTGCTAAATCCCACAGATTTCCCTATTTTCTGCAGCTGTGACTCTGTCAAATCCCGTAGATTTCCCTATTTTATGTGGCTGTGACTCTGCCAATTTCCCTATTTTGCGTAGTTGTGACTCTGCCAATTTTTGTTGATTTCCCTTATCTCTGCAGCTATGACTCCGCTAAATTTTTCCTATATTTCTATTCTCGCAGTTGAGCTTGTGCTAAGTTTCACTTATTTCACTATCTTTACAACTATGACTCCTCTAGATTTATCGACAAAACATCTGCGACTCCTCCAGATTCAGCCACAAATTCTGTCATCCGTGACTTTGTTGAGTTCTGACTCACCTCACAGCTCAGTTATATTTCTGTCAAAGATGAAAAGACGATTCTTAATTCACCAGGGATGAGATCACAGCAACATGCATGCAATTATGTTTTGAATTGATGGTTGTTGAACTATTATGGGAAGTCATGGTTCACCTTATATCGTGACGGTATGGATTCTGACCATCTACATGATTAGGTGTAAATTGGATTTGACGATATTAATTATGCTTTACCTTTTTGTACCCACCATTAGACCCATACTCATTTAACTGTCAATTAGCACGTTTGAAAGGGTACTTAAGCTTATCACACGACCATGAGCTTTTTCCTAATATGTGCCAAATATTGCCAATTATTCCCTGCCCATAACTGTAATAACTTTCCTAATTTATCCAACCTTGACCTCGGTTGTTCGTTGCATGTTCCTGTGTTGTAACTTCCATTTCTGGGCCTGTAATTTGTTAAGTTCACACCAGAATTCAGAAAGTGAGATGATACATGTATCCCATCCCGGCATGAACCTACAAACACGGAGGCCCTGCGTAGAAACACAGATGTTTTTTCCATTTTTGAAGCAGCTGGTTGGACCAAGTTCTTTCAATGCTTAAATGGTTTTCATCAAGAAACAACTCTATAGTTTTCTATGAATTTGAAAGAAACCCACTCAGAAGTCAAAGTTCTACGTATAGAAGTTACTAAGGAGATTGTGGCTAAGGTTATTGGTCTTCGTCGGGTGGGAAGAACCTGGTTTGGAAGAAGAACCCACAATGCGGTTGCAATGCGGGATTTTATGGTAGCTGGTGAACAGGTCCTCTAAGCAAAGCAAGGGATAGAACTACAATCAATGCCTCACCCTTGGAATGAAGTGGCAGTATTCTTGAAGTACATCACATTGAAGGTAGGTATCAGACTGTGTATTTATATGAGTTTCCTCTACTATCTCATTTACACCACAGGGCTTTATTCAACATCCCATTTTATTTGTTTAAAGACCTACATCATATGGCGGGGTTTGTAAGATCAGCTCGATGCCCATATTCTTCTCCCACCCATCACGACCTGATTAAACTGCTTATCATAAAGGCCTTATCACAGCAGAACCAAACCTGGGAACAGTTCACTGGTCAGCCTCAGATAATTCAGGCTCCTGCACTTTTGGGTGGTATCCCAAGAGAAGAGGAAGAAGATGCACTTGCACAGTTGGGGGGAGTGGAAGTAGAGGAGGAGGACCAAAGTCCCTCCAATTCAGTTGGGGGGGGGNTAATAGATAATGTGGAAGCTCCGGCAGCAGAAGCTAAAATTGGAGCAGCATTAGATGTTGCAATAGTGGAAGTTGAGGCTGTGTGAGCTATAATGACAGAAGGAGATGTAAAGATCCTCACCATTGAATCCTCTCCTAAATGGGGAGGAAACTTAATCGAGGAATAAATTGAGATGGAAGAGATAAGGGGAGTCACTGAAGAGGGAGATGTTCCTTCTACATCAGTTGTAGAGTTAGAAACCCCTGTACCATATAGGAAGAGAAGAAGATCAAAAGAAAAGGTATAGCATCACGACCAGTAAAGAGAATAAGAACTAGATCCATCACAACAGAAGAAGAAGCGGGAGAAAGATGGGTGAACATTGAATTCCCTATCTTGGCACTCCTGTTAGAGGCTGCTCCATAAGAACCTGCTACAGAAGAACCTCATATCGAGGTACTTTTGTATGAAAATAGTTTTCTGAAAGAAGAAATGGAGGTTCTTCATAAGTAATTGGAAAACTGGAAGGAAGCTTGAAAGAAACAGGTGGAGAAAAGACTACACACATTGGTAGAAGCTATAGACCAATTGGAAGTGTCACCTCCTGATGAGGAGGGTGATGAATTGGATAAAGTGGTCTGTCCAAAATGTGGTGAAATATTTGACCAATCAGGATATAAAGTTATAGTGCGGGCATTTGTGGCGCAAAAACCTACACAAGAAACTGATGAAGAAAAGGAGGCACCTGCGATGGAGCTGAAAGGTGAAGATGTACCAAAGATCCCTGATTTAGAATTTGGGGAGGCTGAGCAACTGCAATCCCAGCCATCAGGGGGTATTGACGTTACCCAGGAGCAACCTCAACAATTGGAATAATTTGTGAGATAGGATGTTTCCACATAATAACCAATACCCTTAGAAACTCTTGTTGAGGCTGTTTCTCACTTGGAAATAGTCAAGCCATTGGTTGACACAATTCCTTATTACAACCTGGGAGACTTTGAAGAAAATCCAAAACAGTCTCAAGACATAGAACTGATCCAGGAAGAATTCCAATAGGAAGAGGATGTTGTTACACAAGAACCATCATCCCCAAAATTTCCTGTTGAGAACATAGTGCAGACTGAAGATTGTTGGGATGGGGTTCAAAAGAGGGATATTGTCACACAAGAACCAGTACCCTTGAAATTATTTGTTGATGCAGCCACATAGACAAAGGTTTCTATGATATTGGTGAAAAAAGATGTTGCTACACAAGAACTAGCATTTTCAATCACCTTTTTTGAAGCTGCTAGACAAATAAAGATTGTTGCAGCACTAATGGAGAAGTATGTTGTCACACAAGAACCAACATCTCCAGAATTGATTACTGAAGCAACCATACAACTGGGAATTGCAGAAACAATGAGAAAGGACAAAGTTGTTACACTTTTGAATCAAGAAGAGAAGGCTGAAACATTGGATGATAAGGTAGAAGTGCAAATTTCTCAAGAAATTGTTTCAGTTTCTGATGATGAAGAGAATGCGGAGCTCTCATTGTTGAGAGTGGAAGTGAGGAAGTGGAAATATCATGTGGATGGATGCCAGGAAGGAATGGTTCCTCTTGTTGAGCATAAAAATACTATTAAGGAATTGAGGGAAAAATGGGCAGAGGAACTAATGTTTCAAAAGCTTCGTTGGGAAGAGGTACAAAAAGAGTTGAAGGAGTTAAAGAAATTCAAATCCATGCAGACAGAGAAAGAGCAGCTATGTTCCCTCTTCTAGGAATTAATGAGTTTCAGGGCTCCATATCCCTCCTATCCGGTATTTTTGTATGAACAATTAACTTTGTTTAAGTTAAAATCCTTAAGGGAAGGGAGACCTTATAATTTGACACCTTATGCCCAGTTTTTGGAAACCTTTCAGTGGAAAGAAACTTCACTAAGAAGAACTTGCTATGTGAATTTTATTTGCATGAGATGGCCTGTCCTTTGGACTTGTATTCTAACCCTGCTCCTTACTTAAAATATGTTCAGTTGAGGGCCTTCGCCTCTTTTGTCCACAATCATGTGCAGTGGGAGAGGGCCTTTCAGACAACCTCTTAGAATGAGGATAAATCCAATCTTTGGATTCAAAGTGAACCTCAATCCCCTTGGCTTCTTCTTAATTTTCAGGGAAAGAGGCTGGCATCTCCCATGAAAACCCAACAGCTGATGGAACTACAAGAAAAAGGTCATTTCCACTTATGTTTACCAGATTTCTAGACAGCAACAATTGGCCTTGGAAAGAAATTAAACATAGATGGTATAATTCCTCTCCATCCTTAAAGAAAAATGACTCTTATTGCTTTAAAAAAATTTAAACAGGCGTTCCCTGGGGTCGGAGGATATGTGGACTGTATGAAGGAGTGTGGAGTTCATTGGTTGGGACTTAAGTTTAAATTTTCACTCATTTGGTGGTCGACAAGGCCATACATGGATTATTTTTCATTGACTAAGGCAGAAGAGAAGCAGTGTTGGAAGTACTATGTGGCATGCAAGGGATAGCTGGATGGGAGTGAACCTCTTGGGCGCTCCTACAATTTTTCCTCTCTTCGTGAACAAGGCACAATTCCAGAATCAGATTCAGACTAGTGGAGTTTTCGCATCAGGACATGCAACAAGATAGTTGGGGGGAGATGTTGGGTCCGAAATTACCCCTTTTTTACCCCACCTATTATACCCATTTTTTCCTTATCTTACTCCATTCCATGCACCTGACAGATGTTTTCTTCTCATATTGAGCCTTGAATCTTATAGGTATGATTAATTATTGTTTTATCTTATTAATTCCTATGATTGTTATGTTCAGAACTCTGCCTCTTGAATTATGCTAATACATTGTGATTTCATAAAGATAGTTCAAGCTTTGAGAAGTACATGTGTAGCAGCCCGAGTGGTTTGAAGAGAAGATGAAATTTCAATGCCAGTTGTTACTTTCCAGTCGCAGCTCCACATGCTAGACACAAACAGAGGTCGTCATTCTCCGTATATATGTGACAAACTCAGTTGCGACAGCGTGTCGTTTCTTAAGGCTTAGCTGTAACAGATAGGCTATTCCTTAAATTGGTTATGTTTATTCACTAATGGCTCATGCAACAGGATTCCCTATATTCTCTACTCTCATTCAATTCCACTCACAGCTGTACAACTCGTTTTGATCTTCATGGCTGCCTGATATCAATGGGTGAAGGTTATGATTGATCATGTATAAATATTGGCAAACATTCTGAGCTAAGGGTTGGTTGATATTGGATTATACTGTGTAAGCTGTGACACAGAGTTGTACTTTGTAATTTTTCATTTTAATATAAGGAGCAGGATTCTTCTGATCTCTGCGTCTTAACCTGTGTTAGTTCTGGCGTCTCTGTTCGAAGGCTGGGCCCTCCTTCCATAGAGATTGTCGAGTTAATTATATGTTTTGATTTTTTTTTGTGGTGTGGAAATTTGAGTAATTGCATTCTTTATAGTTAGCTGCAATCGTAATGATTTATTAGTGCAATTCCTTTGATAGTAATGTTTGCATTTCCTTTAAGCTGTAACTGCATGGTGTGACAGTCAAATGTGTAGGTTATTTTCCATTACGCATGTGTGCCAATAGCTGTTACAGTCAAGCTCAGCTCCAGTTTCTTTCAATTACTTCTCTTTCTCAGGTTTACTAATTTCAGTCATATTATGGTTTAGAGTTTGTTTAATTTGAATTGATGTCCTTTCCTATTCTTAGATTAGCTGAATTAAACTAGTAATGATGGATTTACATATAGTGTGATAATGATAGGATTTAACTTTCTGCTAAAGTAATTCTAGTTTCCTATTTCTAGATTAATTAATTGTTGGATTGATATTGTAGGAAGTAATTGCATTTCTGAATTTCTAGAGAAGTAACTTAGATTAGTTTAGAAATAAGAGGAGTTTAACTGAGCATATAAGTAGGACAGATTATCTTTCATTCAATTGATCAACTACTTAGTGTTTATTCACAGACAGTGTGAATTATCTTTGAAATAAAAGACTTCCCTGGGTTGACAATTTATATTGAGAATTATGTATGTTAGCTTTATTAACTTGCATATAGAGTGACCAACAATTCCTATCATAGATCTATACATGGTATGATCTACTTCCAGCAACTCATCATCCTTAATTAACTTACAACCATTGATCATAGGTGTACTAACATGCTTATAATATTCCAACTTAAACTTCTTAAGCATGTCTTTAATTGTATTTAATGCACTTAGTTTGAGTGATGAATATCCCTTTGTCTGATGGAGAAAATTGTAATCCCAATAAGAATGTCAATTCACCCAAAATTGACATTTCAAACTCCTTCTTCATTTCAAAGGCAAAATTTTCACTTACCATTTGTAGATCCCTTCCAAATATAAAATCATCCATGTAAATAATAACAATGATAATATTCTTATATTCAAACTTAATATAGAGATTACTATTAGTGACCCCTCTTTTATATCCTTATTGCTTCAATATCTAGTCTTGAAAACCATGCCCTTGGGCCTTGTTTGAGACCATAGAGTTCCTTCTCTAGTTTGCAAACATAGTCCTCCTTTTCTAATAAGAGGAAACCTTCCAGTTGTTCAATATAGACTTCCTCTTCTAGATTCCTATTCAAAAATGCATACTTTACATCCATTTGATATACTTTGAAGTTTCTATAACATGAATATGCCAAAAACATTATGATTGCTTCAAGTCTTGCTACAAGTGAAAAGGTTTCTTCAAGGTCAATACCTTCCACTTGAGTATATCCCTTACACACTAGTCTTGCTTTGTTTCTTATCACTTGACCATCTTCATTGAACTTGTTTTTGAAGACCCATTTTGTCCCTACAATATTCTTGCTTTTAGGCCTTGGGAAAAGTTCCCAAGTTTGATTCTTCTCAATTTGATCCAAATCTTCATCCATGGCCTTGATCCAATCATCATCTTTATTGGCTTCTGCAAAGTTCTTAGGTTCCACCACTGATAGTAAGGATTGTTCATTAAACAATAGTTTCCTTCTTGTACTAAAACTCCCCCTGAGTATATGATCCCGTCTAATGCTAATTTTAGGGCTCTCTTCTAAGTCATGAGATATTTTAAAAATACATTACTTTTCAGTTCCACCATCATCATTATATTCTTCTTCATCATCACCATCAATGTATTATTTTACATCTTCATCTTGATTTTAATCATAATGGATGCCATTATTATCTACATCACTATCATATTTGGAAACTCCATTGATGCTTGGAATCTTTGTAATCTAACTTTCTTCTCCACGTCTTTCCATGAGGTACCCTTCTCATGTATCTTATATTTGTTTGTATATTCAAACCTTGAACTTTTCTTTTGATTCTGCAATCAGAATCCTTGTGACCAAACTTGTGGAAACAATGACAATATCCTTAGAATGTTCTTTTATATTTGGGGAATCTTTGATCTTTCTGCTTCACAACTTCCTTCTTCTTCCATCCCTTCCTTTGTTTCTGAAGCTATACTATAGCATTCTTTTCTGTAGGATTTATCAGCTTACATTCTCTAGACATATGTCCAAAATTATTACAAGAGTAGCAATGATCGATAAAGATCTGCTTCTCATTGGTATTCTAGTCATCATATTAGTTCTATCTTTATTATGAGAGGAGGGAACAGATTTATGACTATCCTTCTTTCCAATTGGATCCATAATTGCAGCAGCATACATCTTCTTGTTATATCCTAATCCAGCTTTGTCACTTGATGTTCTTTGGCCACTTAGATGTCATCTATAATATTCAAGTTGTTCTCAAACTTTGACTTAATAAATTCTTTATCATCCTTCTTTTTAATTTGAATAATTGATGCCTCAAATCTTTCAGAGTCTTGTGTATCAATTCTTTCTCTGAACTTCTCATTAATGGTATGTTGATCTTTTAGCCTCTTTACTTCTCCCTTGAAGTTATAAACTTCTTGGTTTAAGCTCTCGACCTCTTTCATGCTAACCATCGCTTATTTTCTTGAATTGTGTAGGTCTTCTTGGAGGGCCTTGGCTTCCTCTTCTTTTGATTTCTTCTCTTCTTTGCATTTTAACAATTTTTCTTTCAAATATTGGTTCCTTCTTCTACATTTTTCAATTTTCTCAAGAGCACTATGAGTTCATCCTCTAGATACGCCTCTCCTTCTACATCTAAAGTTTGATTTTCTATTCCCATGAATAGAATTTCTTCATTTTCACTTATATCTTCATCTTCACTATCTTCCATGGAATAGAATTTTTTCTTCTTTTTATTAAATTTCTTCTTGTATATAGTTTTACTATTTTCATATTTCTTATGATTGCAAGGCTCTTTATCGTCACTATCTTCTTATTTTGGGTAAGAACACTTTGTGGAAAAATGTCCAATTCTTCCATGGTTAAAGAAATTTAGTGGTAGCTTTCCTTTGTACTTGCCAGTACATTTCTCAAGTTTCTTGATGAAAAGAGCGTCTTCATCATCTGAGTTCTCTGATTGGTTCTTGGGTAAAGCTTCAAATTTATTTGACTGTTTTGTAGCTTTAAATGCTACCTCTTTTCTTGATGATCCATTATGTTATGTTCTCATCTCATATGCAATGAAGATACCATGTAGCTCTAATCTCATCCACTACCAAAAGTTCAATATCATATCGATCTTCTACAGTAGATACTTTTGGGTTATATCTTATTTGTAGTTTTCTTAGTACGTTTTCAACTACCTCTTTCTCCTTTATTTATCCTCCAATACATTTAATAGCATTGACAATTTGATCTACTCTTAGAATATATTCTGCAATATTTTCTTCTTCTTTCATATTTAGACTTTCGAACTGCCCTTTGTATGTTTGAAGTTTTGATTTTTTACTTTGGAATACCCTTCATAAGCAATTTTTAATTTTTCCCAAGCATGTTTGGTTGTCTTACATTGCATGACTTTAACAAACACCGAATCTGCTAACCCTTTCAAAATTGTATTCAAATATTTTGCATTGGACTCATATTTATATAGTTCATCTCTATCTATAGGTAGGTTTTCTGGTATTTTATACCCTTTTTCAACAAAACTTCAAATTTTTCATCCAAGAGACATTAGATGGAATGTCATTCTTACACTCCAAAATGCATAATTATTTCCTGTAAATAATGGAGGTTTTTTAACAACTAACCCTTCTTGATGATCCATAGTGGTTTTTAATAGGATCTTCCTTCCAGTGGTTTAGACTGCAGTGAAGGATCCTGCTCTGATACCAATTGTTGTAATATTGGACAATACTGAGAGGGGGGTGAATCAATATTGATAACTTTTAACAATTTAAAGCCACTTTTAACGAATTCATTAAAGCATAGAATCAAGAACATACACAGAACACAACATTTATCATGGAATCCCAATTGGGAAAACCACAAACACTTTCTATAACTGAAAAAATTATATTTACAATTATTTTTGCAAGCTACAACTTGCTGGAGACACCAATCCCCAAGTTTTTTAGCTACAACTGAAGGATGCTACAACACCCTAGTGTATTCCCGCTCCAACATATAAGGATGCTACAACACCCTATTTTCCAACCACTATTGGAAGGAAGCTACAACCCCCTTGTAGGCTTGCAGCGTGTCCTAACACCACCCTACCTCCCTAATTTGATATTTTTCTTCAATTCTGTGTGACTGATTACTCTTCACTTCATTGGTCTCTGTCTTCTCTTGTTGTTACATTGATTTGGATTGTTGAGACATCTTTCTTCCACTTCAAACTTCTGTTTAAATACTTATTTCATCATGTATTTGAACCATTGTGTCTTTTCATCATTGTGTCCCTTCATTAAAACATTTTCGCAATGCATCTCGTCATTATGGAAATGTGCATTTTCATGAACTAGTGCAAAATAGCCTGAAACCCTATTTTGGCATACCTATAACTTTGTCTTCTAAAACCTTTTAGGAGAAATAATTCCATGGTCAGATGAACACATAAACACGATACATATTGATGGTATTAGTTTATTTTTATCAATTTCCTACAAAATATGGCGGGCATTTTACTAGTTAAACTTAGACCGATTTTTCAATACTTGTCAATTTTCAGCAAATTTCCCAAAATAGTGTGAACCCTCATTTTGGAAGACCTGTAACGTTTTCTTCAAACACATTTTAGGAGAAATGAGACCATGGTCAGATGCACACATAAAAATATAAAACATAATGGTATCATAAAAATTTTATTAGTATCCTACAAAATTTGGGGGGCATTTTACTGAGGCCACTTACGCAGATTTACCAGAACTGAAACAGTGCAAATCATGCCAGAAAGCAATTTTGGAGGACTAATAACTTCACCTTCAGAGAATGTATTGACAAACCAATCATATGGTTAGATGAAAAAGATAACAATCTAGATGTATATATCCTTAGGATCATTTAATTCATCAAATATAGAAGATGGCATGTATTTTACAGAGTCCCCTTAGGTAGATTAAGAAGAATTTATACTTAGTCAAATTTTCAGAGTTTCAACAAGTTTCCATACTTTTACATCATGGTGTCAAATTGTAACAATGACTTCATGAGAAGACTAGAACACCATCACATGACTTTGAAACCTCGTCACACATGCCACATGCCATGTCACCAGTTCCTTTGTTATTCCTTTGTCATTAATGAACTCTATTTTTTCCTATACTCAGTCAATTTTCAAAGTTTCAGCAAGAGTTTCAACAAGTTGCCATATTTTTACATAATGGTGTCAAATTGTAAAAATGACTTCATGGGAGCACTAGAACATAATCATATGACTTTTAATACTCATCACACATGTCACATCATCATACATGTCATGTCATTTCCTTTGTCATTACTGAACTCCTTTGACATCGATGGAAACCATACTCAACATCATGGGAGCAATAGAACATCATCATATGACTTTTCAACCTCATCACACATGTCACACAATCATACATGTCATGTCATTTCCTTTGTCATTAATGAACTCCTTTTACATCAATGGAAACCATACTCAACACCAGTTGTTTCATGGGGTGGCATCGATTTTACCAGTTGAATGTGAGATCCCTAAATCCTTGAAACAAGCCATAGAGCTCTTTCCTGACACCTCTGAATTGGAAGAACAATTAGTCCACCTCGAGAAACTTGATGAGTAGCATCTAGATGATGTTGTGGAAATAGAAGTGGATAAGTGTCATGTCAAGGCCTAGTAGGATAAGTCTTTCCATCCCCGTCAGTATAACAAGGGTGACTTGGTCCTTTTATATGATCAATCCAGTGAACCATTGGGGGTAGGTAAATTTAATCCTATGTGGCATGACCCCTTACATCCTGAGGCATGTCCTAGAGAAGGGAGCTTATGAGTTAGAGGATTATGAAGGGAATGTGTTGAAGAAGCCTATAAATGGGCTCTACCTTAAGAAGTACTACGCTTGAGTTCCAGCTCGTGCTAGTACCTTGTATATTAATCTATAGTTTTGCATAAATTTTAGCTTTTTCTTGTAGTGTCCATGTTTGTTGACATAATTCCTATTTATTAGCATATGTCAATAGAGTCTTTGATGTACTTATGATTTGTGGATGGTGTCAGCCGACATACAAAGAACTTAGCTTCTGATGCTTGGGTCATCTATGCACCTAAGGGTCAGCTTATGTCTTTAGAAAGGGTATTCCTCTAGCCATCCTCGAATAATGTGGCCGAGTATAGTGTGGTAACTAAGCTATTACAGGATTCTATTTCAAATGGTATTTGGTCTTTAAAGGTTGTCTTGGAATCACAGTTGATTGTTTCACAATTGAATTTCTGGTACCACATTAGAGATCCTACGTTGATGAGAATATTTTTAAGGGCAATATTGTTGGAATGACATTTTAAATACATTACATACATTCATATACATAGGCGTTATAATCAATTTCTGATTCATATGCAAATTACATGTTAGATTTTCACTTTTCACAAAATTAAAGGATAATCATGCACATACACATTCACATTCATACTCATGTACATATATCAAACTAGTAGCTATAATTTTTTATTTCCAAATAAAAATTACAATAAATATGGTGTCATAGTACAAAAATGGGCTTCAAGCCCTCAAAATATACATGGCTAATACAAAAAAAAATCCAAACATATATGCATGTGGTCCTATATGATGATCATGGTAACACACCATAGCATTTTCTAAATGCCTAAACAGTCTAACCCATGAATGAGGTACCTCGACCACATGTCTCTACATCGCCTCGGGAAGGTCCTTGACCTATACCATAGGAATCCTGTGGGCCAATTGGGCCAAATTTCCTTATACATTCTGTAGTGTCTGCTCGGCATCAATGTCGATCACCTCATCTCCTCGACCTCTATGCTGGTGTCATGGAAAACACTCTAGTCGTTGTGGACCCATGTTAGCACAAAGAGAACCTATTGTCAGTACATGATACCACCAAAAACATGTTTTTTATTTCCTTATATCAAAAATACAAAAAAAATGAAATATTGAAAAACATGAAAAATAGATCTCATGTATACCCCTAAATGTATACCCCAATGGTAGTGGAATTTCTCTATCTCCATAAAAATCGATCCCTGCATAGGTATAGTCATCTATGGAGACCACCTGTCGCCTCCACTAGTGTAAAAAATCATCAGTGAATGGAGAAGGCACTCTTCCCCCTCCTAACCTCCGCATCAACTTAGTCCAGCGAGTGTGGGATGGATCCCATAGACCATGAGGAGGGACCTCAACCATGAGACTAAGGCTCGACTCCCACCATATGGAATATTTTCCATTCAAAATGTATATTGCAATTCTAGCTTCCTTATTAGATGAGTAACCATACAAATGAAGGTGCATTATCATTTCCAATAGCCATGTTTCAACATCTTCACCCTTCTTGGTCTCACCACCAAAGGTAGGTGGATCAATTTTACTAAGTTCTCATTGCAATTTATCTCCTACATGCCTTCTTTTATGATATGTAATTGAATATTTTCCCAAGTTTTTCCTAAATTCTTCAGAGGAACAAGAAACTCTGTCTACATGAGATGATACATATTCATGCCTATGACTTATTGTATCACCCTCAGAGTACTCAACTCTTTCATGAATCCTCTTCTTATCATATGTCCTTTCATGCTTAAATGAATTGAATTACTACTTGTCATTGTAATGGGTTCAAACTCTACAATACTTGGTCATTTCTCTAGATATGATGCTCCTAAAATTTTAGCATCCTTCCATTATCATATTTTCAACCCTGCAGTTCCCCCCTTAGGATTCCTAGAGTCTCCACCACCTCTACTCATTCATGACTATCTATGTTTCCATTAGACTATGTTTCTTCATTTCCTATATTGATATTATGTCCCTTTGCTTCATCATCAAGATTGTATTAAGGGTCTATGTTCCTCATTCTACTCATGTATCTATGTACTAAACTCTAACTCGTATTTGAATTGGCACCCTCTGTTTATTGTGACCTATTATGTGTTCATCAAATAAAAATGTATTAGAAAAAAATTTCAAATAAAATTAAATAAAATTTATATCACACGTGCATTTTGGAATTTTAATCATTGAAATTGTCAACAAAATTTTAAGTTTTCTCACTCGGATTCCTTTATGAAAGTTTAATTACTCTTAATCTACTTCTATTTTAAAGATCCACAAAATTCTTCTCTATTAAATCCCCAAAACACAGACTATTAGCCCGTTTTGTCTCAATTATGGACCTGAATTGCAATTCCTTCTATGTTGCTCTAAATATCTTCAAAAATTATACACCTAGGCCTAAAATTGCACACTTATAAGTGAAAATAAGTGTCTATCATTTTTCATCAATAATTATGGCCTTAATTCTCTTTAAAATCATCTTGATTCCTTATTAAACTCAAATGTTTTCTCCACAACGAGAGATTTGTTTATATGTTGACATGGCCCCTTCCGACATGGCACTTTGATGATGTTTCATCGTGAAAGGATACCAATGTGGTAGTAAAGGTCCTACTTTTCCATCCATGAACCCCACCATGTCATCAATACGCTTCTATGTGTATGCCAACTCATATTTAGCCTAAATGATATTTTCCATGTGAACAATAAGGATTAAATATTGATATTCTTCTACATAGATATCTGTAGTTAACGACATCTACCCGATCTGGAGGTTGACCATCCATATACCCCCATGAATGATGTTGATTCATTCTTGCATCTTTTTACTTTTAGTCATTCCAATCTGCAACAAGATCAACTACTTAATGGTTAACAAGGGAGGGTTCCTCGCAAATGGTGTATATCTACTATGCACATTTTAAATTTTAATTTAGTTCATTAAAGACATCCATACCTGATCATGTGCTATGGAAATGACTCTCCCCAAAATTGGTTTAGATCACCCATGTGCACTTTATAGCTTTTAATTTGAGTTGTTCACAGCATTTAGACTTGTCCCCTTGACACATGTTGCCACTCTCTTCTGAATGGTCAATATTAAATCTACTTGATCTCAGGATCAATCTCATCTATTCACAACAAGGTGTAGATTATGTCACCAAACACACAAGTAGAGAATCTAAATATTCCTTCTGAATATTAATCTTGACTTCCACCTATACAAAATCTACACCTTATACCTTCTTCGACTACCACCTATACCATACAATCAACATAGACCTAGCCATGTTAGCTTTGGATTCCAATCCTTGGGCTCCACATTTCCACTATACAATCTATCATCCTACCTAGAAACCCTTGCGACATCATCATATTTCCAAACCACCATTACCACTATTGGTTTATTTTACTAGAGGTAAGTTTTTCGACCTAAGGTAAGTGATTTTTCGACAAACTATATCACAAAAACTAGTTTTCCAACCACTGGTAAATCGTTTTCCTACAAACATAAGGAATTTTTGGTTGCCTAAAAGCATTTTTTCAATCCTTGAAAATAGTATTTCAATGAATGGAAGTGATTCTCCAATGCGGCCAGTTGTCTTGTTCACACTTGCCATCCCATGTGTGGACCATCCTCCCACAAATGATCCATATCTATTGATGTATAGGCTAATATAAAATCTTAGTTGCTTGTGGCATCTTGCCTTTGGCATCATTTGATTGATTTACTCTCCCATGAATAGTCCAATTCATGTGATGATACTTGTGTGATTATATCTTGGTTGTTTGTGGAAAATTCCCTAAAATAGTTCTTGTGCTTCTCCCCACTCTGCAATAGTGAGGATCTTCTTTGATCAACCTACCTAATCAACATGGGATATTTGTGGTAGGTACCCATTATTTACATCTTATACACCTTTTTTTTCTCGCAAATGGTGTTGATTAGTCTAGTCAAACATGCCTGATCAATCTGGGTCATTCTTGGCATTATCCTAGATATTAACCTCCAATATACTCTATCCCCATGGATGGTGAGGATATTTCCTTAGAACCTACATAGTTAATATCAATCATTCACAACAGATCTTGGATGTTCTTGAGTCCAACTCAGATTCCAACAATGCCTCCAGCTAGGCATTTAACCTTCCACCTCAACATTCCTGGCATAGCCTTGGTCTTTCCACATATGCACTTTATCTGAAGTGGATGGTCCACATCATGTCCTCAATACAAGTGGTAGATCCATATCACATCCTTTATTCCATGTGAATCATCCATGTTAATTTCTTCCCACATGGCACCTCCACATTTCATTTTTTCAACAAAAAAAAATCCTTTATATATAAAGAGGGTTTTGATAGTTTTTTCCAATTATACACTTGGCATTATTCACATGATAGGTGGATACCAACATTTAACACTTAGAACTACTCATTTCCAACTTGATTTCTGTCAACTTTCATTAACATTGCATCACTACAAACTCCCATCAATTGACAAGACACCCTTTTTCTCAAGGAAATAACTAGCATAGATAATCCAGATTACAATAATCCATTCATATATAAAATATATGATTGATAAGATAAGAGATGATATTACAATGAGAATTCTACTTGTTTAAATACCCATGATGGGTGCTCTTTCATAAAGAGGCATAACCTTTCATCAAGGTGTCTCTTCATTAAGTATTAGTTATTTGATTATTAATGTTTATTTATTTTATATTTTGTTCATTACATTGCCTCTCCCTTAGAATTGCTTTGTCCTGAAAGCATAATTATGGAAGATTTGTTCATTGTTCTTGCTCATAACACTTTCTCGTGACATTGTGTGTTGGTAGTTGTGACACTTGATGAAATAAGACAATACATTCTTTTAAACATTATGTGGAAATGTTGTGTCATTTATGAAGTTGTCCATCCAATAATTACCTTTAATGGAATTGCTTGTTAATCGATTGTCTGGAATTATTGGTTTGGTCTTTGCTCTTTGTAGGAATAATACTGGTAATTTTCCTCTTGTCCTTGTCGTTGATCATAATGACTCTTGGGATTTGGATGGAGAGCGATCCTCAAGTTGTTTGTGAACTGTTTCTAGGAAATTCAACTTTTGGTGCCTCTAACTATTTTTGTGATTCTTTTTCGAAACCATTTTTCGCTGATGCTTGTAGCGATGTGACAATATAATTGTTCTTCTGAATTTGAGCATTGATAAGTTTTGTATTGCTTCCATTTTTCGATGTTTGAATTTGATCCTTTCATGACTTCTCTATTACGCCAATCATTGTTTCTTTGTCAAAAATTGATCCCTTGCATTCCAACTTTTCCTGTAAATATTTATTCTCTTGCTTAAGCTTCTTAACTTGTATAAGCATGTCCTACTTAAGTTTCCTTAAGTGTAAGAGTTCTTCCTTATGGTTTGACTTGACGACATCATATTGATTGTCTTGAATTTTGTGTTTTCTTTTTAATCTTCTTAATTTATCTAGCAGTTATTGATTAACCTTTCTTAAGGAAGAGATTTCTTCGTTCTTTCCATATAATTGTTTTTGAAGATCTCGATTCTCCTCTTCTAACTTTTGATTGCATTGAACTTTATCCTTCTCCTTCTTGTTTTGCAAAAGTAATTTATGATTATGATCTCCTAGAAGAGATATCTCTTCTTCTTTATCCGCAATAACCTTATCGAATTCTTTATGTATTTCCTGTGTTGATTTCTTATTTCTCTACGACATCACCTTTAATATTTCTTTGAAGTATTCAGATGACGCGGCTTTTGATTTTGACTTCATGTTAATGTCTTGCAATGTGATTTTCTTATTTTTATAGGGAAATGTCAGAAACATATTTTTAACATTTAAGATAAAAGGCCCCAATGTGTCTATCCATGGTAATCCAAAAATTAGGTCATTGTCACTGCTCCACAAGGATTTAATTATGAATTGTGATATGGCAGTATAATCTCCAATGTTCAATTGTAAATTGCTTATTTCATATTCTTTCATATTCCAAAGGTCTAACCTTTTACCTATATTTGACTCTGCAATCACTATCTCATTAGCAAAATCAACACTAATATAATTTTGTGTTCGATGGGAATAATAGAAATAATAATGTATTTCTCTCTAATTGTTCCTTTTATTTGGAATAACATTGAAGCATAAGTTTTTAAAGTGCTTGAAAATCTTTCTTGTTTTTTTCCTTGAGACTCCATTTTCTTCCTTGTATCACTTTTCTTTTCGAAGTCCTTAGTTACTTTTTCCCTTAAAAAGAAAAACTTTTTATAAATTTTAAAATATCCCTTTTTTCTATAAACTAAACTTTTGTTTATTTATTATTATTTTTTTAAATATCCTTCTATATAAGAAATTTAATATTCTTAATTTTTTGGATTTATTGGCTTCGTTAGATTTTAATATATATTCCTATTTTATATAAAAATATTGTCTCGCTTTATAGATTGCATCAAGCATCATATTATAAATATTTTTTCAATTCGAACTTGGCCTTTGAATGATTTTGTTAAATCCTTATAGGTGTTTTTATTTCATATCATGCGCCTTTTAGTTTGTCGTTGTTTTGGATTAAATTTTGGTGAATTGGCAGGGATGAGGAGAAATGTGTGGGGAAAATGATTGGAAAAAGGAGTAACGCGTGGGAGTGAAGGTGGAGAGAAGTGGGAAGCTGAGAAGCGACTGCTAAGAAGGGGAGGCGAATGGGATGGGTAGATAGGCAACACAGGGAAGAAGGGAGGATGAGCGCAGAAGGTGGTGGACGTGGCTGGAGGTTGAGCAAGCAATTGGAGAGAGGTGTAGGGGGGGCGAGAAGATGGAGGATAGAGTGTAGTGTAGCACTGAGGAGAATGGAATGGCGATGGGGCTGTGGAAGGGTGTGTGGAACACGTTCCAGGGCGGTCGTGTCTAGCGTGGCGCATAGGATAGCAAGATGTGGGTTATAGTGTGTGCAAGATCGAGAAGGAAGGGAATGGACACGAAGAGGGGATGGTGTGAGGACACTGAGAGGATGGATGTGAGAAGAGGAAGAGGATGGTGCGCGGGGGTTAAGGGAAACATGGAAGATGCTGGATGGAGTTTTAAGAGAGAAAGGAAGGAGCTAAGCGAGAGGGTACAGGTGAGAGGGAATGAGAGTGGGAGAATGCGGGGTTTGGATGGAGAAAATGGAGCACAAGGTATAATACTGCAGGGCGGTGGTGGTGGAAGTGGACAATGTGCATGAAATTGGAGGGGAGGGATGCATAGGTAGAGAGAGTGAGAGAAAACGGCGGCTGGTGCAAGGAAGCTGAGCAGCCACAAACAGTGAGATGGTAGTGATCAAATCATTGAGGAGTGGAAGAAATTGTGAGGGATAATAATAGCCGCAGACTAACATAATTATACTATGTTTGGAGAAACTCCTGAAGTAAATATTTGTCCAAAATCCAGTATCAGTGAATGCCCAAGGAGGGGCTCTGATACCAATAAAAAGACAATCGTTTCTAAAGAAAATAACTAGCAAAATTAAGCCAAATTACAATAATCCATGAATAAATAAAATATATGATTGATAAGTATGAGTTGATATTATAATGAGAATGTTACTTGTATAAATACCCATGCTGGGTTCCCTTTCATAAAGGGGCATAACCTTTCATCAAGGTGTCTCTTCACTAAGTATTAGTTATTTGATTATTAATTTTTATTTATTATATATTTTGTTCATTACAATTAAGCTCCAATCTAGTCTATCTCCATGGATGGTGAGGATATTTCCTTAGGAACTACAGAGCTAATATCAGTCATTCATGACAGATCTTGGATGTTCCTGAGTCCAACTCAGATTCCAACAATGCCTCCAACTAGGCATTTTAACCTTCCACATCAGCATTCCTGGCCTATACTTGGTCTTGTCACATATGCACTTTATTTGACGTGGATGGTCCACATCATGTCCTCAATCCAAGTGGCAGATCCATATCACATCCTTTATTCCATGTGACTCCTCCATGCTAATTTCTGCCCACATGGAACCTCCACATTTGATGTAAAAAAAAAAAAACCTTTTTCCTTCAATGGTTTTGATAGTTTTTCCAATTATACACTTGGAACTTTTCACATGACAGGTGAATACCAAAGTTTAACACTTAGAACTACTCGTTTCCCACTCTTAATTTTGTCTACTTTAACTATAGGCTCCTATCAATTGACATAACACATTCTTTCTTCAAAAAATCACCCTAGATCACCATGATGGTACCTCCACTAGCATCCATTCTTATACCTTGATACTCAAATAATTCATATTTTTGTATTAAGACCAAAATCAACCCAATTACGGGGTTTACATTCCATTTCACAACCTTAACCACTGAGTTTTTTCTTCAAACAGTTCATGCACAACCTCTATCTGTGCACAAACTTGACCCATTATAGTCCTAATGTTGTAAACCATGGGATTTAATACCAACCTATCACATACCCAGACTCCCCTCTAACACTCTCGAAGTGATGGGGTGATCGAATTACCACCATTAACTATAAATCAGGCTATGTGACCAATATTTGGCATATGAAACTCCTTTGATACCAAATGGTCACGTAATCATTTAACAACAAAAACAAATACATTTACATAGAAGACAAATAACCATTTATTCATATTAAATAATGAAATGCATTCATACCATGAAAAAGAAAACCATGTTAAGATTGATATGCACAACCATACATTCAATTAAGTAAAAATAACAGAATATAAGCATGGAATTCAATCATAGATATAAGAACTTATCTTTGAAATTTCCTCCAAACCAGTGACAGGTGTGTTAAATAAATGTAACTTTGGAATATATTCTACTGTACTTTTACTATTCCTCCTTCGAGAGATGTCCTTGATGTAATTGGGCATGTAAGAATCATGAGGAAAAACCTTTGTTGTAAGTCAGGGCAATAGTACCCACAAAAGTATAGTCTACTGGGGAGCGGAAGTTGCTAGTATTGTTCTTGGGGTCTTACACTTACTTGGTTGAATTCTATATTGAGGAAGTTTTGTTGGGTTCTCTGCCCCACGAGGGTTTCCCAAGATAAATCTCCGTGTTCTTTTGTGTTGATGTGCTTGTCTTTATTTCAGTGATCCTATTTCATAGGGTTATGATGTTATGATGCCAAATGTTTTAAGATATCCATTAAAATTCTAACAAGGTATCAAAGAAACCCTAAAATAAGTCTTTGTTTATCCATAACATTGCTACAACTGTAATTGTTGGAGATTAGGGCTTCATGCTTGAAACCCTAGAAGGGAAAATCTACTCTTATTGGAACTTTCACTACAACTTGATTTTGGTGAAGGCCCAGGAAATAAAACTTGAACATACCGAAGATGTAATGTTAAAAGTACCTTGTGAGTGAGTTGTAGCCTCATATTCATTGTTCTTTAAGAGATATGATCCTTCAAAATCAGGGTTCCATCCTCTTTTAGAATTTAGTCTTAAATAGGTGAATTATGGAGAAATGATATATCTCGAGCTAGGAAAATCGAAATCAAATTTTGTAAGATGTTCCAGAAAGGGATTTAACTTTAGTTTCTCTGGTGCAAGTTTAGAAACTCGAAGATGAAACATTGACACGTGTAATTCCATACAAGTTCAATATATTGAACTAGTCCATAAACAACTCACCTTGATAAACTTAGCATAAGTTCCACTTGGTGAATCCAATCTTGTTATAACCTATGGGGTTGGATATAATATATATCATACTACCTCTGGATGAAGTTTCAGACCTTGAGGAATAGAGATTTCATAGATACATTAGAATTAATACCGGACAATTCAACAAAAGAAATTGGAGAAACTAGGGCTTCATGTTCCAGACACTTCTTGCCACAAATCAATTGAAAAAGGAGGAACATCTAACTCGCCCTAGGAGGGAACATCTTTCTGTGGAGATAATTTCTAATTTTGTGTATTTTCAAATTTTGACCTAAGACTATTGCTGGGAAATCTAAGGCATCAAATATTTTGCAATCTAGCGCACATATTTGAGAAAAGGAGTATACTGCTCAATTCACCTTGAGGTGACACATCTTTCTATCCAATTAGAGTTTGCAAGTTACCAAAGTTGAAAATTTAGGGTTTCTCTGTCAAACCTTAGGTTCACAAGAAGCACTCTTCTAGAAAAGACATGGATCTAGCATCTAGTTGAAGCACTCGCATTGGTAAGTTCTATTTTCTCTATTTCCATTTGAAGTTCTCATTTTATCAAGTTTACAAATAGTACCAAGCTTGAGGACAAGATTGAAGGAGCTTAGAACTTACGGGCATTGAAGTATAGAGTGCTTCTAATACTAGAAGAGCATGACTTGGAAGACTATATCAAAGGATAAGTTGTAGATTTAGAGGGAGATGAGTTCAAATATAAGCACTAGAAGAACTTGGTAAAAAACAAGAGGATCATTGCAGACTCTACACAAGACCATTTGATACCACATGTATCGTCTTTGAAGACTCTCAAGGATATGTTCAATGCTTTGAACAACCTGTATGAAGGAAAGAACATCAACAAGAAGATGCCCTTGAGGACTCAACTCAAGGGTGTGAAGATGCAGATGCCAAAGAATATTCAATCCTACTTCACAAGGGCCTACCAAATCAAGGAACAACTAGAATCTATTGGAAACAATGTTGAGGAAGAAAACGTGGTGATGACCACTTTGAAGATATCCCAAGATCATAGGAATCACTTTAGAATGAAGCTTTCCAAATTCAGCGAGCTATGGGAAGAATGTACACAAGAAGAATCTCAATTGATAGCAAGAGAAGAGAAGAAATAGTGGAAGGATGTTATGAATGAAGAGTACCGGTCGATCATGAAGAATGATGTCTAGGATGTGGTTCCGAGACCTGAAGAAAAGTTTGTAGTGTATTATAAGTGGATATACTAGATCAAACATGCAATAGATAGGAGAATCGAGAAATACAAAACAAGGCTCATGGTTTCTCTCGGAAAGAGGGATTCGATTGTTGTTAGATGTTTTCTCCATTAACCAAACACACTTCTTCAGCGAAGTAGAAGTGCATATCAAGAAACCTCTAGGAATCAGGACTCTCTATAAAGAACCACATGTGAGGAGATTGAATAAGGCTTTGTGCGAGATCAGAAGGCACCCATGGGATATCATATATAGTTACATGAGGAGCTTGAGGATCACCTAGAGTGATGGAGATCTCAACCCTTGATACAAATTTTAAAATGGAAGCCTACCGAGGATTAGAATCTCATAGATGGTTGCAAGAGGAACTTGCAACAAAGTTCGAGATGAAAGAGCTTGATATCCAATGACCTTGATAGATGACAGATGGATACGCTAAATATCAGCAGTAGATGAGGCTACTTGTCACTCTAGTGTATAATGTCTTAATGCAGAGACTACAAGATGCAGAGGGAGGATGGTGCTCTACTTCAGAGGGAGTGACTAATGTATATCTCAGAGTTCAAGAGTCTTCACATGACTCTTGGGATTAGAGTTGTGGCAGGATCCAAGATATTTTCCTTAGCCAAGGAAAATATGCAGTCAAGATTTTGAAGAGGTTCGAGATGTTGGATTGCAAGGCTATAGCTACACTGATGGAATCGAACTTGAGATTGGTGTACTTCAAAGATAGTTGATGCCACAGTTTGCAGGTAGATAATTGGTTCGTTGATGTACTTGATGAACACAAGGACAAATATTTGCTTCAAGGTGAATACCTTGAGTTAGTATATGGTGGATCCTAGATATGTTCACTTGATTGCAACAATATATGTGATGAGGTACCTAAAGGGTACATTGGATTATGACCTGATATATGCATTTGATAGTGAGATTAGATTACACGGATACTAGCAGATTCATATTCGGTAAGTGGTGTTAAAGACAAAAATAACACTTTAGGATGTTGTTTTAGTTTGGGATTAGGTGTGATCTCGTGGCTCAACAAAAAACAGACCAATGTTTCTCTCAGTACGACAGGGGCTAAATATAATGTAGCATGTTCATCTTGTCACAAAGTAGTTTGGCTTCGTAATTTGTTGGCATGACTATTTGATACCAAGATGGATGTGACTGATATCTACTATGATAACCAGAGTTACATCAAGCTGTCAGAAAACCCAATGTTGCATGACAAATCATATCTTGTGCACGAGAGATCATCCAAGATGCAAAGAAGTATGGTGCTCAAAATGGGACTTCTATAGAAAGTAAGAGGATTCAGACACACTCCAATTATGTGGCATTGACATTGATGCAAATCCTTCCAACTATGAAGAAATTGATGAAAAGAAAGCAAGGGAAGATTCCTCAAGTGATGAGGAATATGAACTTTGATCCATAAGAGTTCAAACCATGAAGACAAAGATCATGCTCTCATGCATTTTAACATTGGATAAGAAGGGATGCATTTGTGAATAAATAAGAAGGAACACTCAGATTCAACACCGGAACTCAGTTCCATGTGATATATGGTCAGCATTGTCGATCAAAAGTAAGATAAGCACAAAATTAGACGATGACGTAGAGAACGCTGTCAGAGACTCTAGTAATTCTTGTAAGGAGAGAAAATATCAAAAGGGATTCTACCAAACAAACAAAGATAAGTATTTGAATTATCATTTCCTTTATATCTAGTTGTTTAAATGATATTGTTCAATTGTGTACATATTTATGTTCCTAGATATAGGAAATGTATTATGCATGTTAGATTGTTTGCATTGATGAGCAATATACTACTAATATGCATGTGATAGGTAAGTGGACTATGGTGCTACACAACATTCCATTGCTACTTATCTAGAATGAAACCTCTTTGCTGACATGTTGGGAGAAGTGCATGCTCTTAATAATGTTCCGGTAGAGATAGAAGGCCTCTAAAACATTGTCGTATGTATACATGATATAGATGAATGTTGTGTTGAAGCATTGCCTAATATAGTTGCATATGTCTTTATGCATAATAATTTGTCATTATAAATATGTTTTGAAATTTATGAAATGTTTCTAATTATGCAACTGAATTTGAGTTGTAGGAAGGATCGTGTGCAATCACCTACAAGAGAAGAATGATGAAGAACAAGTTTTTGATGTGTTGACTAAGCCTCTATCTCGAATAAAGTTTGAGTACTTTAGAGACAATATTGGTGTAGTCCGAAAGGACCTCCATCATAAGAGGAGTGATGATGATGATATGGTTTCGTGTATCAGTGGTGTGGAAGCTCAACCTAGGATTGGTATGTCAGCCTGACAAGGCCTGGTTGATCCCAATGGGATTGGTATGTTAGTACTAACAAGGACTGTTTAATCCTAGGGGATTGGTATGTATTACTAGGTTTGGTTGGTTCAAATGGATTAGTAAGTCAGACAAGGTTTTCTTGGTCCCAGTTAGATTGGTATGTATGACTAGGCTTGGTTGGTCTGAAAGGATTAATAAGTCAGACAAGGCCTATTCAATCTACTAGAGTGCCCACCATAGAGTTTCTCCAGATGATGACGATGTTCTAGTATTCTCATATTGATGATGATGATGATGTTCCAACATTCTCATGTTGTTGCTGATGATGTTCCAACATTCTCATGTTGTTGTTGTTGATGTCTCAGCATTCTCATGATGTTGTTGTTGATGTCTCAACATTCTCATGTTGATGCTTATGATGATGTTCCAGCAGTCACATGCAGATGATGTTCTAGGCGATGATGATGATGTTCCAAATGATGAGATGTTCCAGTATTTACATACTTGTGATGTTCCAGATGATGATGATGTTCCAGTATCTGCATATTGATGATGATGCTCATGTTGTTGTTGTTGATGATGATGATCCATGAGGATGATGTTCCATAATGATGATGTTCTGTGAAGATGATGTTCCACGATGATGATGTTCCATGATGATGATGCTTCATGATTGTGATGATAATAAGTGATTATGGTGTTCCATGATCCATGATGATGTTCCATGCTAATGTTGATGAAGATGTTCCATGTTGATGTTGATACTGATAATGAAATTTCAGATACATGATGTTGTTGTTGTTCCAAACCTTCCTATGACATATAGATTCACCATCCATTTGTACAGTTGTTGTTGATGTTGCATAATACCTTCCTTGTTAAGAGGGACTATTAAATAAATGTAATTTCGGAAGATATTCTATTGTACTTTACTATTCCTCCTTCAGGAGATGTCCTTGATGTAATTGATCATGTAAGAGTCACGAGGTAAAACCTTCATTGTAATTCGAGGAAACAGTGCCCACAAATGTATTATATAAATGTTATTGAGTCTCCATAGGTAAGTCGGCCATGTCGGCCATGTTTAGTGCAATAGGATAACCTAGGTAAGTTAATTTTTCACTCACTTGTTGATTATAAATAGAAGAGGAGCTTCCCTCATTTGTACACACCTCACACTCAATCATTTGCGCACACGAGAGAGAGAGAGAGAGAGAGAGAGAGAGAGAGAGAGAGAGAGAGGGAGGGAGGGAGGGAGGGAATCNGTTTCTAGTCTTGTTCTGGGGGTCTTACATTGTACTTCGTTGAATTCTATATCAAGGAAGTTTTGTTGGGTTCCCCCCCCACGAGGGTTTTCTAGGATAAATATCTGTGTTCTTTTGTGTTGTTGTTCTTTCCTTTATTTCAATGATCCTATTGCATATGGTTATTCTTTTATGATGCTAAATGTTTTAAGATCTTTTATAACCATTAAAATTCTAACAAGGTGAAGGAAATTCCACCCAACCTTAGGCTCTTTATCAATCCTTACACATATTTGACAAAGTTAGCCCACAATATGGGGCTATCATTCCAAGAGGGGTGAATTTCCACTTCTTCTATTTAATCTTAGCCATACTTAAACTAGAGCACTACTTCACCTAAGGAAACTTATGATCCTCTACCCAAGTGGTGCAGAAAACCCCCTCCACAATTGACCCCAACCTTTCACGCATTCCTCATCAGCCTACACAATGTCGATCATGGTACCCACTTATCTTCTTTCTAGTCCCTCAATTTGTCCTCATCTCCTTTTTATTCTTTAGCATAGGTCAGGTAGGAAGTCTCTATGACAAGGTTCTAGGGATGTGACACTCCAGGCCAAGTTTTCCTATCTTCCAAGCACCCAACCACAAACACTAGTTTATCAGGGTAATAATATGTTGTTTATCGAGGGATTATGTGAGCTACACAATGGATTTATTAGTCTCAATAGAACCTCCAATGCTCTAAGTAGAATTTCCTCAATCATTATGATTATCTAAATGGTACAACATTCCCATGAATAGGTTCCACAGATGATCAAATGATTAGAACGATTAGAATGGTTGAATCCTCGTGAATCTCCTCTTAGTGATCTCATGAATTCAAATGAATGCAGTATGATACAATGGTTGAATCCTCCATAGGATATACACATGATAAGATCATGCTAAGTGGCATGTAATGAAGCCTACTTAAAACATCCCTCACTCCCTAGTTTGGATATATATTAACAAAGGTTTTGTGCAATAGCTTAATGGATAACAAAAATGCTTAGGATAACTTGGTAACTAGGGTGTTCTCCCTAGACCTCCCATACACTCCCCCCTCTAGTGGAATAATATCCCCCCATTCTCATTTTGTCCTTTTCTCCAATAGCTAGTAGAGAATTTTTATATCAAAATCACAAAGTACATATTTATATCTCGATGGTTATCAAAACCATTCACATTAGGATTTTATCATGATCATCATGTACAATTTACATCTTTACATTATAGGGAAAAGAAAGTTATTACACAACCAAATATTCCATACATTATTAACTTTTAAATCTCTGAGAAAGATCAATCTTTGAAGAATGACACCATATTGTAAGTTGAAGAAAAACATATAAATAACAACACTAAATATCAACATCAAGTTTAGACAACAATAGCAATCTCAAAATAATAGTTGATTAAGTAAAGACAACTTTAAAGATAATATTTTTCATTTAAATGAGGAGTTGATGGAGGGATATCATTATATTCACTTATGAGGTTGACAATGGTTAAATCCATCCATAATGGTTCCACTCTTGTTGTGGTCTTCCCCATTGATATAAGATGAGTTTCAAAAGGATGAAGTTAGGTGCAAATCCCATGTAATTTTAACAAAATAAATACCTTGAGTTGATTATACGAGGATAGTTTATTATTTGTTGTACAACCTCTTGGGGCATGTTTCATACAACACTTCAAAAAGAAAGAAAGACTTATCCCTTTAAGTCCACATGGGTAGTCTTAAGTGGAAGTGGACTCAACACAAAGATTGATTTCAACTCAACTTAATGACTTCAGTACTCTAATTGAATGTGATCTAACTTAATGACTGGATATCTTAACTTGATATTGAGTCTAAAAATCAACTCAATCTAGACAACTTTCAATGTATACGAAGCTCAACTTTTGGGATAATCATAAAGATTAGTTAAATTATGTTATTACAAAATTTGTAATGTATAAATCAATATATTGATTCAACTAGCGGCAAGTAATTAATAGAGAGTGTGTATAAATGTATTTTTCTCCCTCCTAGGAAATAAGTAAACCAACAATCATGTATAGTATCCTGGCTTCATGTATGGAGCTAAACCTTGATGGATACTTGATACCACATGACCTTTTCCTGGCCTCAACAATGATGGAGAACATGACATATTGGGTATCTTAGGGATGCCATAGGGGGTTGAAACCACACTTTCAGTCTTTGATTAAGACATAAAACTACTTTTGATTAGCCAAGAGATCATTTTCGTTACACGTAAGGAAATATGTTAATGACCCAAGACTCATAAACATTTGGCAATAGTGGAAGTCTAGTCCCTTACAAGCCAGAAAATGTCATTTCAAGAGGGGTGGTTTTCCTTGAATAACAATCATGATTCAGCTCACATTCGCAAATAGTAGGAACTACTGGCTATCTTCATTTCCAGTTAAGAACTGATTTATGATAGGTTTTTCCAACTTTGAAAAAAATGTATAATTCAAACTTTTTAAAGGGAGTTTTGAAGGGAAAAGGATTTAATTTGAGATTTGAAATTAATGAGTTTTGAGAGGTTTGAATTTTCTTATACTACATGTCCAATCATGTAACATTCAACTTAAGGACCATAACGACTCTACTTATTAATAATTTCTTTGAGGGATTTAACGTGATAGAGACATTGAGACTATCACTACCCAACTACTCATTGAGAATGATCTCTTCGCATGTGACTAATAAATAAAGATAGACAATATGAATATGTAATTGGATTGTGTTTGTCCTCCAAAATCGTATTAATAACATTTGTATTTTTCTTTACAAATGATAATGAAGCCAATATTTGGAATTTTATGGAGAGCATCCCTCAATGAGAAATGGAACTTGGTAACAAGATTTAACAATCCAAATTGTACTTATTAATGAATGGGAATTGGAGTTTTTGGTAGGTCACATCAAGTAACCACTCAAAAAGATTCTTTAAAAACAAAAAGTCCCAACTGAATAAGATCCAACTTTATTCAACTTTATTAATCCATGCCAAAATAAAAAGTATACTTTTCATTTGCAGAGTTCATTTTCATGTTATAAGTTTTTATAAAAATTTTCTATTAGAAAAAACAATTTATTAAATTAAAATTTTTGAAACTTAATATAAAATTCATTTTCTAAACATAAATTTTAAAACATTAAAAACAATTTAAAAACATTTAATATGAATATTTTTAAAAATGTCTTGGTTTACATGTTGAATTTTATTTACTAAAAACAAATCTTTACATGTCATTATAGAGTTTTGTTCACTAAAAAACAAATATATAACTTTAATTTTATGGTTTTGCTGTTCTTATTTATATTACAATGATTTCTTATTTACTTTTTAAATTTATATATAATTTTGTTTAAATTTTATAATCAATGAACTTCGTCGTTTTGAAATTATTTATATTACAATGATTTCTTATTTACTTTTTAAATTTATATATAATTTTGTTTTTAAATTTTATAATCAATGAACTTCGTCGTTTTGACTATTTCGAAGCCGCCTTTGTGTCAATCGACCGACGTTCATTTATAAAATACCAATTTTGGTATGCCACAGGATTGCCTCGATTGATTATCCGAGATGCAAAATAATATGGATATGGAGTTGAGAGCTTCCATGGCAGAAGACGAGCATGGCTTGGCGCCAATTATGCACCGTGCATTTTCACAATTCAATCTATCTGTTGGAATTCCTCCTCGCTTAGATTACGATAACGTTGAGATAGCTAGGAAGTTCCTGCACGGAATGTTACAATCGTCAAGCTGCTATGGAGTTACTGCCTTCGACAAGGCCTCCGGACTACCAATTGGAGCTGCGTTCCTCAGCTTTACAGGCAACCATTCAAACTTCATTTTTTATATTTGCTTTTGTCATGCTCCATGGAGTGTCATTGTTAGAGCACAGGAAGGAAGGAAATCCATTCTTATTCCTTTCTGTTTATTCAGGTGAAAGTGTTCAAGCAATTGGGCCTGTTTTTGTCGATCCTGATTGTAGCAATAAAGGAGTAGGGAAGACACTTATGAATGCCCTGATAGAGAGAGCGAAGGCTACAAATGCTACATCTATCCGTCTTGCTCAAGTAATCTGTTGCTGCCCTTATATTTTTACTGCTCTTTGCCTTTGAATTAGTTACAAGCATGGCTTAAGCAGTTCTTAGAGTTTACTCTTGCGAAGTTGTCTATGATACATTTTTTTGGTCAGAAGTCGGCTTAAACATGATGCTATCATATCAAAATTTGGATATTTGTTAGTCAGACCACAGGTGCATTCTAGAGCCAAGTTAAGGGGATCTATCAACACTTTGTGTCTGTGGAACACTTGGCCCATATTGCTAATTAAATATACTTCAAGGTTAACGTGGCAGACCTAACGCTGATATAAAGTTGTTAATAGTAAACAGTATATATAAACGCTCTCCCTTAACCCTGGATCTCAAATTCCTCAATGTAACAATCTTAATGTTGTTGCAGCAGTGCATAACAAACAGATTGGGGGTTAAAATGGATGTGTGCTACCGCAATAATGCTCAAAACAGGAATTGTGGCCTGGATGCCCATCCCAGGTTTTGGGCATGATCTGTCTTGGGCCCTGCCTATAGTACCTGAGCCTGCCACTCATATAGGGACGGATTGGATTGGATCACAACATATCGCAATATTTTGATTAACATTTTGTTAAAATGGGTCAAGTTTTTGAAGGCCGTTGTTGGATCATGATGTAGTTAGGCGGGGCCGTGACCCCCGGTAATATCACATACACAACAAAATTTCTCCACAATTTTTATAACACATTCTATTCCAATATTAACCATACAACCACTATAGTCTGCAAATCAATTGAAAATAATCATAAATACGCTGCAATAATATTAAATTAATGCCAATGCTCTCAAGCCTCTTTATATTCTCAAGGCCTATGCACAGGTCTCTGGAATCCACATCCATCCACACTATACAAACCAAATCAAATTAAAGGAGAGCCAAAGGCCCTTTGTTCATATTCATTTACAATGTTCATATTTATTTACAATGTTCATATTTATGATTGTGCTTTACAAGCACCCTAACTATTCAAATACCAAATACAATGGTTTGTATTCCAATTGTTGACAAAATTCACTAAGGACAATAAAATTTTACTATATTACAATTTTTCTTTTGTTATTATTCACAAAATAGAACCAAAACTATGCGAGAATGTGCAATAGTTTGTCGGGATGCTCCTACATCAAACTCCCCTAATTGGAAAATGTGAGCATCTTGCTTACTGTATTGTTGATAATTATAAGTCAACACTTGTTAAATGTATTCATCCTCTTCAACACTCTGAACCACTCATCAGTTCATCATTTTACGCTTCCCATTCAACATCCTCTCCTTCCTCTTCATAATCTTCACCTTTGCACTTTACAATTTTCGGCAACTCATATCCATACTCAACATTGACACAGCCTCTATCTGTACTCAACATTGACACAACCTCTAGGGCTGAGCCAAAGCCTAGAGCTATGAATTGAATAGAGCCAGTCCCTGATCGTATAACAACATTGACAAGAGAAGTAAGATGCATGCAATGCAATAATTCTCAACAAAATACTGTTGTGAAAAATAGGTTTATAAGCCTGGAGAGGGCGCAACAGAATTATAATCTGCCACGAGGGGTGGATGGGATAGAAACCGAGGTCCTCAAGAAGAAAGACTGTTGGTTCCCATAAATTCTACTGATATGGTTGATTATGAAGTATTACTTTGGTGTCGTAATAAGGAATCATGCCCACTAACTAGAGAAGCTAGAAGACAGGCTAGGGAAGGGAATGATGAAGATCCAAGAAATTTTGATAACATGAACTATGTTGGAGAGGATGAATTCATTTGCATTGTAGAAGGAAAGTCTTATGCAGTTTCTGAAGAGCATATGGATCAGATAAAGAGTAAAAGCATAGACTCTAACATAATCACAAGGATATATTGTGAGAAGCCTACTCAAGAACAAACAAGGAAGAAAGTCAGGGATAAGAAATGGGTCACTTATCAAAGGAAAAGTCAAGAAGCTCAATAGAAATCGAAAGCATGAAACAAATTTCTCATAGGGCTCCTCTGAGCAAGCAACCTGTTCAGACAAATGAAGCCACCAAAGAGTCCTCATCGGAAAGGATACCTGTAAGTACAAATTTTGATTTGAACATTGATTTAATAGGTGCGCTGTCAAAGTTGATTGTTCTGGTTCCTTTTCTTGAATTAGTAAAGATCCTGCTACCCCATTTTGCAAGAAAGTGACAAGGAGAATTTTGGTTTGTGATGATGCTTTCGATGGAGAATTTTATTGGGTGCTGATGAAGCTCTAGGATGTGTATCTTCATTGCTGCCATATTTTGGAAAAGGCGCCTATCATCCTCTGTTGGAAAGCCCATGGAAGAATGTCAACACACTGTCACAGCTAAGGATTTGCTGGAAAAAATCACCCTTTGATGTATTCTGGAATCACACCTTATAGAAACAAGCCTGATTAGCAAATCTGGGCTGATCCTGATTAGCAGATCTGGGTCTGTCCATAACCTTTCTACAGCAGTAAAGGACAATATCTCCAGGTATGGTGTATTCTAGCCATTGTTTAGGCCTGTTAAGCTCTCAAGGTCAGAATTCTGGGCACTGTTAAGGGTTTCAACTAAGTTGCCAGGAAACTTGGGTACGGGGAAGTCACATTTTGAAACAGGGGACTTGGGTACGTCAGGGGTACTGTATATATATTATATATAAAATAAAAAATTAAATCAATTTATTTTTCGCTGGTATTCAATTTCAATAATTAACAAGTACAATTAACATGCACATTGTTTCAAAGTTCATAAATTATTGATATAAAGTGGGAATTACATATGAACCTTAAGTATAAACATGACAATAGTTGATGGAGCTTTTGGTTTTTCAAAATTAGAAATATGCACATGCATAGAACGTCTGCACAAACATCAACAAAGTAGGTTTTCTATCATTCATAAAGGACAAAGAATACGGTATGTGCAACAACATTGGAACAACTTGCACAAAGGGTTATAATACTTCGTTTTTTAGTACTATGGATATCATCTGAGAGTTCCAATTCTCATCACAGCTGGATCAGACAGAAGAAATGTAGTACATTAGACCTCAACACACCCAGATTCATCGCTAGCAGTCCTCAGCCAAACAGAGAAGTTTATCTTGTCAGTTGATGAAGAAAGCAATGAGGTCTTTTCCTCCATATTGAGGTGTCATTCCCGAACTTAAGCGGCTTTGTCACGTGTGAAGCAAGTCGACCTGTGCTATTTTGTAGGGAATCACTTTCAATTTCTTTAGATAAGGGTTAATATGCATGTGAATAATAGTGAAACTAGCGGGAAGAACCCTAACATATGGTGGTTTGGACTCTTGGTTATGGTTGCAAAGGAGGAACCACCAAGAAATTGACCAAGTACAGAACATGGGTATGTTAAAATTGTTTCTTAGCCTAATGGACAAATGTTTTGAGCCGTGATTCTAAGCTATTGCATGGATCTGCCTTTATTAGAACCCTTCACGCTATAGCATGGCACGTCAAAGCTTTTCTTTGCCTTCGAGCTTGCTATCCGTTCCTTTGGCACACAATTGGGAGGTGTTGTTGCCATGCATGGATGCCACCGTGGAGGAGGAGATAGTGAGACCGTTGACATTTTTCTAATATAGTTGGTCACACCATTATATAGGGTTGAAGGATTGCTTTTTTTAATCTAGAGGAATCGGTAATTTGTAGGGACTACCTGGGAAAGACCCAGGTTCAAATCCGATTGGTTGCCACTATAATGCCTAGGCCAGTTGCAAGCAACTCGTAAACCCCAACCAGGGTTGATGTATTGTTAAAGTTGAGGATTGGACGATCATCGAGGGACAAGTTGCACATGAGGGTGTTATCCACTAAGTTGCACTTGTTGATGAAATTGTCATTGATGCCAACATGGACTTGCAGTGGCCCCACAGATTGTCATTGATGCCACCAAGTCCCACTTGCAGTGCCTTGGACCCCTTACAAAGTGGGTTTGAGCCTTGGACCCCTTACAGAGTGGGTTTGTGCCTTGAAGCACCTTGTACCTAGTTGACAAGGTCCTTGTACCCACAAGGATGGATCTTGGAGCCACCACCTTTTTGAAGATCTTGAAGACCCTGCTGATGGTGCTGAAAACCATGGAGATGGTCCTGAAACCTTGATGGACGATGGAGAACCCCTAGATGGGTTGGAGAAGCATTAATGACCCATTCTGTGGTCATTCATGCTCTGATGGTATCATAGTACCACTTGAGAAGACCCAACTACCCCATAGATGATGTCATGATGGTTTTTGACCCTTGAGGGTCTTCTAGTGTGGTTGAGGTGGTTGAAGAATCCTATGAAGCCTCTTGCTTGTTGAGTAAGCCTTGATGAAGCCCTTGGACCCACACTTAGTGGTTTGATGACCTTGCAACCCTTATTTGGGTCATGGAGCTTTTAAATGATGATGATGACCTTGTATGGTCCTTGGCAGGCTATGGAACCCCTAGTATGATGAAGAAGCCCATGGAACCCCTGATACCCTTGCAAAGGTCATGGAGCCCACTACTTGCACTTGAAATGGTTAGATAGCATGATGATGTGGTCTTTGGTGACTTAATGAAATCATGGAACTTTGTGAAGACCTTGATGCCCATTGCTTGCACTTTATGTGGTTAAAGCACCCACACGCATATTGGCTTAATGATGGTCCATTTAGTAACAAACTTGAAGCCCATGATGGCACCTTGCACATGGCATGCCATTAAAATCCCTAGTGGCTTCATGCAACCCTATGCAGATGTGGATGACACACTCCCATGAATTTTAAATGATGTGGTTGACTTTGAAGGATGTTTTAAAAGAAAAATAATAAAAACACATAAGGTTGACCATTGAGGCGGTAAGAAAAATAATAAAAATACATAAGGTTGACCATTGAGGTGGTAAGAAGTTTACAAAAATAAAATTCAAATTAATAAAAAATCTTACCTTTGAAGACAAGTCGGTCGGCATGAGATATGTCCACTTGAATGTTTATTTAAATACATTCTCACACTCCAAAAATATATCAAACATTTCATTTGTTCATCATCAATTCTCTTAGTATTTTCGTAACTCTTGAAGAAAAGTGCAAAACTTTGTGGAAGAGAAATTTATGGCCATCTTCACTAAAATTGGCATAACTTTCTCATACATTATCGAAATTACAAAATCCTTGGCTCATTGGAAAGCTTGTTACGAGGGATATGTGGTGACTGTTAAACTAGTAGCAACAAGGAAGGTCTTCCTGCATGCATGTGTTCATGCATGCAAAAGACTTAAATTAGGAAACCGGTTGTATTTAATTTATTTTTCTTAAGTTTATTTTGGAAAATAAATTAAAGTGATCTAAATTAACTTTAGTGAAACACTAATTAAAGTGAAAGTGAAATTATGTTTTTTTCTTTACCACTAGTTAAAGTGAAAGTGAAATTAGGGTTTTCGCTTTACCTAAAGTTATAAAAGAGAGATCAATTGGTGGAGGGGACACACACTCTTGTATTCCGACAGAGACAGGATACAGACAGGGAGAGAAAGTCAGACAGAGGATTTAGCTGAGACGGAGGAGTGAGCAGCAGGATCACCGAGCTTCGTACAGCTGGGCCGTACATTCACACAAGAGGGTGTTGAGGTTTAGCTGGAATTTTCCCAGTGATTCTGCCGGGTACTGCATTCACCAGGTTTGGGTGAATTTGCAGTGATTGTAAAAGTTCCATATTTTCTCATAATAAAATCTATATCTGATTGCTGCATCGATTTTCCCATCTTGGGTTTTTCCGGGGGTTTCCATACCCAAAATAATAGTGTCAATATTGTGATGTGATGTTGTGATTTATTTCTCTGTTTTATATTCCGCTGCATGTTGTAAAATATATTCATGTGTGGTTATCAATAGAGATTTACATGCACTATTTAGCCTAGTTTGAATATTAAAGGAAAACTTACAGTGACATGGTCTAGATCTTATTTTGGTTTTTCTATTTATTCTTCATCTTTTGATCTTTGAAAATGTATGGTTCATGCTTTTGGGTTTCTCTTCTGATGGCACGTATCTCATGGATATAGTTCATCTTTGATCCTAGCGATGTGATGTTGTGATTTATTTCTTAGTTTTATATTCCGCTGCATATTGTAAAATATATTCATGTGTGATTATCAATAGAGATTTGCATGCACTATTTAGCCTAGTTTGAATATTGAAAGAAAACTTACAGTGACATGATTTAGATCTTATTTTGGTTTTTCTATTTATTCTTCATCTTTTGATCTTTGAAAAGGTATGGTTCATGCTTTTGGGTTTCTCTTCTGATGGCACGTCTCTCATGGATATAGTTCATCTTTGATCCTAGTATGTGAGCCTCTCTCTCTCTCTCTCTATATATATATATATTTTGTAACTAGGGGAAACAACAACTGGAGATGGGATGGTACTCGCGTGACACAGGGTCCAGGGATCCATTCCCGCTACCACTATACCCCTAGGTGCCCCACACCCTCCCACAAGATATGGGACACAGGTAAACCCGAGTGGGATTTGATCTTGTGACCTCCATTTACAACAAGTGACTTCATATCAATCGACGCCAATGAGCCACACCCGTTCGGGCTTATGTGAGCCTCTATATTGCTATATATATTTGGATTCATTATGGAGGCTATGATGATGATGTTGCATACCTCTATGCTATGCTATGATACACTTTATGATAATAATGCATGTGATAATGATGTACACTCTATGATGTTGATGCACTCCTATACAATATGATGTACATGCATACTATAGTATGATGATGCTCTCCTATGCACTATAATGTATATTTGATGATGATGATGCATAAACGGTGCACACTGAGATGATGATGATGTATATTTGATGATGAGGATGCATACCCTATGACGATGATGCATGACGATGCATGCTTTATGCTCAGTGAAAGCAGAGAAGAATTACTTGTTCAATAATTGTGTATGATGAGGTGTACTATGATGTGTACATGAGCAGATTGACCAGAACCAGATTGACCAGCAGTGTTAATGAGCAGAAAAGAATGACCAGCAACGATGAGCAAATTTGATGTGTAGAGATACTTGAGAAACAGTGATGAGCAGATTGACTAGATATTGATGAGCAGATTGACCAGATTTTGATGAGCAGTGTTGATCAATAGAGTGATGAGCAAAGATTGATATGCATAGAAGAGTTTGGTTGTGCAGCAAAGCCATATGATTGCTTGCAAGAAGAATCTTTCACTTGAGGATTGGACTCCTCAGACCCTTCTTAGTTGGAGCTAAGAAAACCAGGTTGGGTCTTGTTATGAGAGTTGGTTCTCTTTTCATTAGTTGGTGTTGATTGTAATCGAGAAAATTGTTGTCTTCCATGTACAATAAATTAAGATCAAAATTCCATATATTCTTGTGTCTCTTTTGATGTGATGTTGTGCTTATGACTCATGATGAATTTGATTATGCAATTGATGACATAATGATTGATATTCTATGATTGAATAAAAGAAGGTAAAAAGTTTAAAATTGCTCACACACTGATTCACCCCCCTCTCAATGTGTCCATTGTGTCCAACAATTAGTATCAGAGCAGGCCTTCATCACAAGCCTTGCGAGCTTGAAGGAGATCAGGACACACAATGGAAGAAAAAACAGAGTCATCAAGCAATGATGTGCCTGTACTTGATGTTACAGGCTATTTCGATTGGAGGAGCAAGATGAAGGCATGTCTGAAGAAGTTTGGTGTTTGGGAGATTGTGATCAATCCACCCACTCCATCAAACAAGAAGGGAAAATCTGCTGCACAGAAGGAAGCAAAGAAGGACAATACTACAACCTTGAAGTTCCTCATGGATGGACTTCCCAGCTCAGTGAAGGAAAGTGTAGGGGAGTACACTTCAGCCAAAGATATATGGTTCAAGTTGTAGAGTGAGTATCAGAAGGCAAGACCAAAACCCGAAAAGACAGATCAGGAATCAGAAGACAAGCCCCCAGAAGAGATCAATCGAGAAGAGGAATTCAGTGAAGGTATGGACTCTTGTGATTGTAATGATAGCTTGTGTGATGAAATTGAGAAAGTTCTTGTAGATGAGGATGAAGGGCTATCAAAGGCTGTGTTGTCCGCCGATTGCACACCAACAGCAGAAATCTAATGAAAGTTGTCTTCTCACTTAGGAAAGTGGGAGAGGTGTGACCTTGGGGGCAAGCACAGAGCTAGGTACTGTCACCTACTCCTAGCTCCTCTGTTTAGGCTAACTCCTAACGAAGCCAAGGGGGGTAATCCCTAACAAAGAGTTATCTAAGACTCAATGTGGTCAAAGTGTTTTAATTAGTTGCGGATGCGAATGGGTGTTATTTAGGAGTTATGATGATTAAAGATGTTTTACTTATTATGAGTATGACACATAATCAAAATCAATCCACGTTGCAAACAAGAGATTAAAAAGATAAGTAAAAATTCTAGACTTTAATTAATCATTCAAAGATAGAAAATATAATGAACCACAGACAATTGATCAAAATAGGATAATTATGCAGATTTAATCAAGGACCAGTTCCTTATGGAGTCAATGATACTGAAATGCGCAAAGAAAATAATAAGTTTAGAAATCAAACTAGTGAGTATTAGATTGTGCAAATGCTCTTGGTAGGTTTTAAGGATTTTATGTGCTCTTGATTAAGGTGTCAACGAAGGTTTGTCAAAAGCCAGGAGAATATTCTAAGTTCCCTCCGTTGAAGACATGTCGGGCCTGCCCAATATCCTAGGCTGGTATCACAAAGATTGACTAGCTAGCTGAGAAGCTCAGACAGTAGGATTCCGACGCCTCTACTAGGAAGTACTTTGGAAAATTCCCTACAACGCCGGGGCGTTGGTTACGGGGTGTTAAGTTTTATTAAGTTATTCTTGCAGGGTTAAAAATCCAGTGCCGTTTCTGGGTACTCCGATTTTAGATCGGTCAGAGCATACTTCGGCAAGGAGGGGAGGAAGTTAATTAATTAAAGGGGTGTGCGTTGCAAGTTTTATTAAATTAATTAATTAAATCTCTTCAACAAAGAGCGCTCTTGACCTTGTCTTATGACAAAGGTTCAAGAGACTTAGCTAATCTAAATGCCTAATGCAAGGATGTGCAAATCTAATAATGCTCTCCGATAGAGAGTGCTTTTGACTTGGGTTCTGACAAGTTCAAGAGACTTAATTAATCAATTAATTAAACACTTAACAAAACAATGAAAATCTAAACTACCCAAGAGTCTCTTTCAGGATTTTTAGGGCCCTAATCGAGAAAGCAAGGGGGTTAAGTAAAACTATGTCAAAAAGTTAAACAAAATTTGCATTAGCTTAAGTAAGTAATCAAAGAAACATCTTTACTTTTATATTTTATGAATGATGAACCTTTTAGAAATAAACTATCTAACTTTAATGAAGAAAAAAAACTCTAACAATTGAAACTATTCTATCCTACTTTTAACAAATTGTGAAACAAAGCATGAAAATGAGGAGACGATACAAGCTTCCCCCAAATGGGAGAAGAGGGGTGTGGGAGTCGTAATCCCACTTGCTTTTTATTAATTTGTTTACAATGCTTTCCTTTGTTGCATTTTTTGCTTCTTTTCTTATTCCTGGAAGGCCTTTGGAGCAATCTGCAGAAGGGGAAAGAAGAAGAGGGAAATTATGGTTTTCTAGGGCTTGATTCTTCAGAATTTTGCCAGCATTTTCGCTGTACCTGTCACAGAAGTAAAAAATCAGCAAGCATATATTGTTAAAATATGGTAGGAAAAACAATGCAAAAAAAAAAAAATTTAAAAAAATTTGGAAAATTTTTTATACTTAGAATTTTTTTTGAACATTCACATGCAAAGCATAAATTTTTTCCTAGATCTAATGAAGGAAACTTGATCTAGCAAAAGCCCTAAAAACACATATGAATAATGAATATTGAAACTTGGATCTATTTCATGAGCAAATGCAAAAAATTTAAAGAAGGGAAAGGTAGAGGTAGAAGTTTGAAGATGGAGCCTTGGAGTAAGATCTCCTTGTGTTTTTTCCTCTTGGACAAAGCCCAACTTTGTAAATCCTGAAAGACAACAATGTTAGAAAAGTTCTTATGATGATGGAGATGAGATTGATGCAACTGAGCTCGCACCCTTATCCAAACGGCAAGATCTGCTAAGACAATCAAACTCGAAACCCGGTGAGATCAAACAAAATAACTAGTATGCTATGAATATTAAACCATGATCAATACTTCATATAACTGAATACTTGTACTCATCAATGTTAAGATAAAATTTGTATAATAATCCAAATTGACAGCTGCAAATGGAAGATCTTATGTTCTAACAATAGACTTCTAAAGCTAGTTATTTGATTCACCATATGAGTAACAAATTGAAAACAAGGAAAGAAATCACCTCATAAGAGACACATCCACCAATCAAGAAACAATCCCATAGACCTCCAAAGTCGAAAAGCTTTATTCAATAAAATAATGATTACAGTTTTTGCAGAGTTTCTATGCCCAAAAGTCCATCTTGTAGAGCTCAAAAGAGCCTCTATTTATACAAAAGGAAAGAAAATAGGACTCAAATCCCTAAATCCGGACTAAGAGTAACACCGAAGTAATTGAATGAGCTCGGCATGATGATTTGGAGTTGAACTGAGCTGCAACTGAGTGCTGGAGTAATGGGGGGGTGAGGTGACTCATCCTCCCTCGTAATGATCACCCAACCAATAGATAACCCACACTTCAACCAAAAACGGATTTGACCAAAGAGGGCAAATTTCTAACTGATAGTTCAACTGCTACACTCCGATACTTGATCTGAAACTGACCGATATTGATTGGAATCATCATAAATGCTCCGTGCCATGTCATTTAGCCTTTTATTTTATTCAATTTGGTTTATTTTGGAGAGTTCTTTATTTTCCCAAAATATTCATTTTTAATATTTTAATTAATAATTTCTCTGTAAATGACTTTTTTTGAGAAATTATTAATTATGAGGCTGAATAAACTTCTGAAACTTGGATATAGCTGGCCGGCTGATCATGAATGATTTTTGGCTTAGGGTTAGAGCCTTCAATCACTGAATTCGGGTTCTGGATGACTAATTTATTACAAATTGAATTTTTTCATTTAAATTATGGAAAAATTTAATTAAAAACTTAGGGAAAATTAAAAAATTAAAAAATAAAAATTTTGACGCGTCCGGTAAAAGATTTTCAATTTTTTTTTGAGGGTCCTAATGACTTAGGACATGATCATAGTTTATTCTAACAATGTCTAGTAGTTTTATATATACTCAGTTGGGCTCTAATCAAAGTTACATATATCGTGTCGACGAATATATCGCCGGGGGTCCGGATTGAAACTTATCGACAGCAACGGCGAAAATATTGGAAAATATCTGCAAATGTCGTTTTGCATTAAAAAATACAAAAATAAACATTTTTTTTCAATTTTTTAAACATCTAAAGCAACAACAACATCAAATAAACACATTTCCACATAAATATTAAAATACAACTCATATATAAGATGCATAATATGTCAAATGGTGGATCATGATCAAATATCGAGTTCGACTATATAGTATAAAGTATCAAAATACTGAAAATACTGAAATGTGATGTTGATGGAATGATAGAAAATCACATCAAATGATCAAAATAAATGTCTCTCGGGAGATGAATCATCATGACTCATGAGGCATGTAGATAGTGTATAGAGTCTAGACATAGGACACCAACATAGTATGATAGTACAATGATAAATAATAGGAATCAAGTCATCGACTCCCTAAGGATGATCCTCTAATCAATCTACCCCTTTTACGGGTCAAGGGCAGTGGCAGTGGCACCACTCTTCCTCTAGAAGCAGTAGGTTGTTGTGGAGGTGGTCCAGATGAGCCTGGGGTGGAACTAGAACCTCCAACTGTTCAAGTAGATACTGTGGATGAGGGGGAGGTGAATGTGAGCTGTCTCCTCCCAGTCCCAACTGTATGACTCTGTGGAGGTGGTGGCATTGGAGTTGGTCGGCGCTCCAAATGAGTATCAACCTCCTCCTTAATGTCCTCATAGTCATCCTTTGGAAGTGGAACATCAACATCCCCCTCTTCCCCCTCCTCCTCTGACAGATTTGCATCATCCTCCTCCTCTTCCTCCAACCATTTAGGTGCCTTGTCCATCACAGGATCCTCTGTCTCCACCCTCCATTTGCTGGTAGTGTCAATGTCATCCAATGAAATGGCATCTGAATTGGGCACTTTCTCAATTTGTTTCACTTGCAACCTTAGATTGTAGTAGACATAAACCGTGTCATTAAGGTGCTGAGAAAGTAACCTGCATTAGTATGAGATCCATAGTTAGGGGGTGATAAATGATGATAAATTTAAATTCGAAATTATAATAAATTATATTTAAAATTAATAAAATTATAAAGAAGCAAAGATTATAAATTTAAGTTTAAACTTTAACATTTCTAAATTGAAAATTCTAACCTTCTGTGCTTCTTAAAGTGTATCTTCTTAAAGATACTCCAATTGCGCTCACACCTTGATGAGCTGTAACTTTGACTTAGCACTCTAATGGCAAGTTTTTGCAACTCTGGGACTTTGCGACCATAGTTAGTCCACCACACATCTACAAAGAAAACAAGGAAGGTAAACGGTAAGACAAAATTACAATTACAAATTACAATGTATTAAATTTTTACCAAGTAAATAACATAGAAATGAAAGGGTAATTAATTAAGAATCTAAGAGATCAAAATTTGAAAGTTTTAAACAAATTGTACCTGGCATCCTTGTGGTTCTATCTTGGACAGCCATGTCATAGCCAAAAGTGCCACCTAACATCCTATAGATCTCCATCTGTCTAGAAATATTTGCGTGCTCAGAGGGAGTTAACACCATCCTCTGAACACACTGGAGAAAGCCATGCATGACCTCAGCATCAAACTGAAAGCCACATGCATAAGAGAAAGCAGGGTTGAGGTAGAGCCCTACTGCATGAATGGGACGATGGAGAGAATTATTCCATCGTTCATCAATCACACTCCATAGTTCAGCTCGTCTTGTGAGTCCCACCTCCCCCTTGTCCTGATAGTAGTGATGGATAGCTTCCTTGGCCCTATCCATGGCCTCATACAAGTATCCCATTGCGGGATTTTCACCATCAACCAAACAAAGAACCTTTACCAAAGTTTCACTGATGGCACATACCTCCTCCAATCGTGTCCAAAAAGTCAAATCAAATTGCACCATTCGAGCAATGGCTTGCCCATCTTGTTTGGTGCTATAGACACAAGATGCCCACTCATCAGAAAGAAACATCCGCTGCAACTCCATCATAACCTTATGCATAGACTGAAGAGAAATGAAGTGGTGAATCGTGTGATTGCAGGCCGCATCAACTCCTTGTTTCCCGTGAAGCGTCTCATGAGTGAAAGAACATATGTATGATTGTATATATATTTTGTCACACTCCGAGCTGAATCTTTCCCATGTCCTCTAGCATCAAATCAATGCAATGGGCAGCACCAGGAGTCCAATACAAGCTTGCATACCTCTCCATAAGCATCCTCCCAGCAGCAACATAATTGGCAGCGTTGTCCGTAATGACTTGGACAACATATTGTGGACCTATCTCTTGGATAAACTTATCCAGCAAATCACATAATAAGTGTGCATCTTTAACATAGGGAGATGCATCGACAGATTTGATAAAAATTGTCCCCCTGGGACAATTGACCAAGAAATTGATAATGGATCTGCCCTTCCCATCAGTCCATCCATCTGACATAACACTGCAACCGGTGGCTGCCCATGACTATCTGAGCTCATCTAATCTCCGGGTGCAATCAAACTTCTCCTCATCAAGGAGTCTCCCTCTCAAATCATTATAGGAAGGCCCCCTATAATCTGGACCAACAACGGCAGCAGCTTGAAACATGGCATGATAGTAGGGGTTGTTTTTGGCGATGTTGAAAGGCACATCACCCCATAGAAAACATTTTGTCACAACTCTATCCGCCTCTTTTTTCTCCCTTTGTTTGAGCATGGTTCGAACAGAAGGTTTCCTTGAATACGATGCCACATAAGGTGAGGTTGAAGAAGGCACAGTGGAATGTGGGGGTCGTGTAGATGAGGAGAAGGAATGCATGTCACTTGTGGCTCCCATGGTTCGTGATTGTGTTCTAGATTCAAGTTCATTTCTGAATTCCTCCTTCTCGTCCCTCTTCTTAGCCATGTCAAGAATGGATTGGTTTGCAATACGCATCACTTCTGGGGTAATAGCAGGACAAACATCCACTTCATGCCCAACAATTTTGGCAAGGTGGTATTTCAAGCGGCTAATTCCACCAGAAATATCCTTTCCACATAGTTTGCAATTCAACCTTTGTCGATTATTAGGGTCAATTGGCTGCCCATACTCCCACATTGGATCCAATGGCTTTGGCATTGTGTCACCTATGCCACAACAAAGTTCAAACAAACAAAAATGAATAAATTTTAAAATGTTCTTCTTTAAAATTTTGAAAACAATGAAATTATTAAAACATTCAAAGAAATGGAGGGTGGCCTACCTAAAACCCTATAGGCTATGATTGTAATGGTAAATCTACACCCTACACTAAATCTAAACCTAAACCCTACACTAAATCTACATTAACCAATAAAATTCAAATCTCAAGCAAAAAGAAAAAGAATGAAAGTTCAAAGAAATAGAATACATACCTGAATAGATTTAGATGGCAATGGAAGCTTGATGGTTTGCCCCCTTCCTCTCTTGTAGAAAATCGCCCAAGACACCAGTGCTCCACTTTCTCCAAGCCGCAAAGTGCAAATGAACCGGAAAAACGCGTCCGCGGCCTCTTTATGGCGAAAAAAACTAATTTTTTATCAGCAGGCCGATATTTTCCATCAAATCGCGATATATACTGAATTTATCGCGATATTTTAATGTGTCGTGATATATTAAAAACTCGGGAAAATATCGCGATATTTTGGTGGCGATATATCGCCGGCTCCATTGACTCACGATATATTGCGATGTCGACGATATATTGTCGATATATGTAACTATGGCTCTAATAACCCCCCAAGGCCCATAATTCAAAATCGGGCATTCCAGCTTTGGAGGAAGCGAGAGAAAACCTGATCAATTATACTCGGTTATAGGCAAAGCATAATTGTCAAGGGAAAAAAATTCCCTGGAATACCTTAGTTGAAATTCTACATCTTAGGAGACCGAACCACTCAAAAACACCTTACTAGCACATTTTATTACAAACCCCGCGGGGCCATGGTCATAATTATTCAAAACAAAAACTGACTAGCCAAAACTGGCTAGGCACAAAGGTGGATCATCTGATACACTGGAAACAAACATTTATCATGTTTGTAAAATGGCGGCTCCTTAGCTAATCCAGCCATGGTACAAATAAGTTGGCAACATTTGGCTCCAACTGCGGGACGTGTGCTCGATCTAGTCTCTTATGCAAGGAGAGCATATGAGAATACCAGAATCTCTGGTTTCCATATCCTGTAAAAACATCTCAACTTGACAAGAAAAACCTCAGTAGCACAAGTTTTATGAAAAAGAGCCAATGATCCAAAAGTTGCTTTATTCAAAGGAATGACAAAACCTAACTAAAAAATTTATTTATTCCTAAGTATAGAAAGAAAATGCTAAAGTAAACGCTCACTTTAAGGAGCCTATTTTCCTACTCTAAGCATGAAAATAAAAACGGTTATGTGTAATTATAAATCCAATGTAACCACCTAAGCATTTTATTAATGTAAAAAGGTTTTTCCTTGTCTTTGGTTACCAGCCAAAACAATAATATTTTATTCAGAAAATGCAAACCTGCGTGATGATCCAGGATGGGTCGGCTGGATAGAAAATCATAGGCATGAATAATGTTCTCAAACTTCTTCCCAAACTGGTAGGTGCTCGCGCAGGATGCTTCTATCCATGACTGGATAGCGTTGATATACAAATCGGGATGATGAGGCAGGTTGACCACTCCATCATGCTGATCATCAAGGCTTATCAAATGATAACTCGTTGTATAAGCCCCAAGCTTCTCCAAAACACAAGGAAAATCTATATGTGAAGACGGTGGCCGAGAAAAAACTTCAACTAGTTGCACCCCATCTGATTCTTCACTGCACTGCTTTTTCAAGTCCTTATTACAGATACTAAGATACAATTCTGACTGATCATAGGAAAACCCCGACTGCTCTTCTTTACAACTTTCATAAGTCTCAGAATAACAACTTCCCTTGCTAGACACATCATAGATGAGATTCTCAAAAATATTTTCAAAAGTATCATGGGTTGGATTTTCAATAAAAGTCCAATAGTCATCATCGCCATCTATGTCAAATATGAGAGATGCCTCATCACTGGTATCAAGTCGTTGGCTACACTCCTCATTCTGATTAAAACAATCTTCTTCGAAAAGCTGGGTTTCAAAGATATCATAGGGGACCCAACTTTCCAAATGTTTGTCATCAGGTGGAAAGCATGGAGGACTCTCATCATATGAAACCTCTAAGATTGGATTTTCAATTAAAGTCTCGAAGTTATCATCCATCTCAGATGTAAGGGATTTTTCCACACTTGTATCACATCCCTGGCTATATCCCTCCTCATGATCATAGTCATCTTCTTCAGAAAAAAGGTCACAAGGTAGTAAAACTTCCAAACTATCATCATTATGTTCATTTGTAGGATTAGTACCAAAGTTTTTAGTGAGTTTATCTAACTGTTGACTATAATCTTCGACCTGACCCCAAGTTTCTGTGGTGTCAAGATGGAACTATCCAACTGCGTTAATGTACTCAGACTCTCTTGAATATTGTTTTGCCTTTCTCCAACTTTCTCTGGAAAGATTATGTATGTCACCTACATAGTTTATATACTCAGGCTCGCTTGATGATGCTTTAGGGCCATAACCCTCTGGAAAACCATGCTCCTGAACATAGCATGCATAATAGCAAGAAGATTCTTGACGAAGATCTTCACATGCCCTACAAAATGGCGTGTAAGTTTCAACCATGTCAGCAGACTCTAGTTGATGAGGAGGCCTCTGTTCATGGTTGGGTGCCTTTTTTTGCCAATTTACTTTTGGAGGAAATGTTCTTGGGACAGGTTGTGGAGGTTGAGTTCTTTCAACAGTTATGACCCGATTCTGAACCTCTTTAATCTGTGCTAAGTACTTCCTTTCCATGTCTTGCATTTTTTCTGTTAAGTCCATGAGCTTCTTTTCATATGGCTCATTTGATGGCTCTTTTCCTTTAGGTCCACAGTTTTCAGAGGAGTTGATGATGTAGAGTAACCCTGGAAGTTTTACTCTCCTGAAGACTGCATATTCTTATCAATTTTAATGGCCAAATTCTGAGCTTGAAGCAATGTGGTCGGCTCCTTGTCGCTAATCTGGTACTGGATCTTGCCACTTAATGCTTCTATGTAATAATCCAAAGTGGAAGCTGCAGGAGGAGCATAAGTAGCAGGGATGGAATTTGATAACTCTATGAACCTATCGTTGAATTGATCCATGGTTTCCGTATCAGATTTCTTCATACTAGTCAAGGCTGCCACTAGATGTCTAGGCTCCTTTTTGCTGCCAAATTTTCCGAGGAACGCAGCCTTGAAGGCTTCTATGGTAGTGAAAGAGTTGTTTGGCAAGTTGTCATACCAGTTTCCAGCCTTACCGTCCAAAGATAGAGCAAAAAGGGTCACGTATACATCTTCATGTTTGTCAGTACTCCTGACATAGGCACCATAGTGTTTTGAAAAATATTTGAGATGTTGCTCAACAGAGGTAGAGGCATTAGTGCCTGTGAAAGTGACAAGCTTATCAATAGCTTTTTCAGGAATGTCACGAGGTTGACCTGCTATCTGAGTAAAGTTGAGTTGAGTAAAGAACTCACCCATTGTGTCAAGGAAACAGTTATTGTTTTGAAAATTTTCTAAGTTTTCTGGAAATATAAAGTGGATGTCTGAAACAGACTCAGATCCAAGTTTTACAAGGATCCTACGAGAAGCTAGTTTGTTCAGTCTCCTCCTATAGACTTTTTCAGGATCAGGGATGAAACTGAGCAAACCTTCAGAGTTTCTTCTAGTCGAATACCTTGAGGTGTTAATTGATAGTGGAGTTGCCAGGTGGATTCAAGTCTAATTCCTGAGAGTGATTGGACTAAAAATCTACCAAAAAAGGGGAAAAAGGTAAAAAACTAAAAGAAACAAAGGCCATCCAGGAACAAAAAGATTTGTTCTCGGCAATGGCGCCAAAAGATGTTGTCCGTCGATTGCACACCAGCAGCAGAAATCTAATGAAAGTTGTCTCCTCACTTAGGAAAGTGGGAGAGGTGTGACGTTGGGGGCAAGCACAGAGCTAGGCACTGTCACCTACTCCTAGCTCCTCCGTTTAGGCTAACTCCTAATGAAGCCAAGGGGGGTAGTCACTAACAAAGAGTTATCTAAGGCTCAATGTGGTTAAAGTGTTTTAATTAGTTGCAAATGCAGATGGGTGTTATTTAGGAGTTATTATGATTAAAGATGTTTACTTATTATGAGTATGACACATAATCAAAATCAATCCACGTTGCAAACAAGAGGTTAAAAAGATAAGTAAAAATTCCAGATTTTAATTAATCATTTAGAGATAGAAAATATAATGAACCACAGACAATTGATCAAAATAAGATAATTATGCAGATTTAATCAAGGACCAGTGCCTTATGGAGTCAATGATACTGAAATGCGCAAAGAAAATAATAAGTCTAGGAATCAAACTAGTGAGTATTAGATTGTGCGAATGCTCTTGGTAGGTTTTAAGGATTTTATGTGCTCTTGATTAAGGTGTCAAGGAAAGGTTTGTCAAAAGCCGGGAGAATATTCTAAGTTCCCTCTGTTGAAGACATGTCAGGCCCGCCCAGTATCCCAGGCTGGTATCGCGAAGATTGACCAACTAGCTGAGAAGCTTAGACAGCAGGATTTCGGCGCCTCTACTAGGAAGTACTTTGGAAAATTCCCTACAACGCCGGGGCGTTGGTTACGGGGTGTTAAGTTTTATTAAGTTATTCTTACAGGGTTAAAGATCCAGTGCTGTTTCTGGATACTCCGATCTGAGATCGGTCAGAGCATACTCCGGCAAGGAGCGGAGGAAGTTAATTAATTAAAGGGGTGTGCATTGCAAGTTTTATTAAATTAATTAATTGAATCTCTCCGACAAAGAGCGCTCTTGACCTTGTCTTATGACAAAGGTTCAAGAAACTTAGCTAATCTAAATGCCTAATGCAAGGATGTGCAAATCTAATAATGCTCTCCGATAGAGAGTGCTCTTGACTTGGGTTCTGACAAGTTCAAGAGACTTAATTAATTAATTAATTAAACACTTAACAAAACAATGAAAATCTAAACTACCCAAGAGTCTCTTTTAGGTTTTTTAGGGCCCTAATCGAGAAAGCAAGGGGGTAAGTAAAACTATGTCAAAAAGTTAAACAAAATTTGCATTAGCTTAAGTAAGTAAACAAAGAAACATCTTTACTTTTATATTTTATGAATGATGAACCTTTCAGAAATAAACTATCTAACTTTAATGAAAAAACAAAACTCTAACAATTGAAACTATTCTATCCTACTTTTAACAAATTGTGAAACAAAGCATGAAAATGAGGAGAGGATACAAGCTTCCCCCAAATGGGGGAAGAGGGGTGTGGGAGCCGTAATCCCACTTGCTCTTTATTAATTTGTTTACAATGCTTTCCTTTGTTGCCTTTTTTGCTTCTTTTCTTATTCCTGGAAGGCCTTTGGAGCAATCTGCAGAAGGGGAAAGAAGAAGAGGGAAATTATGGTTTTTTAGGGCTTGATTCTTCAGAATTTCGCCAGCATTTCCACTGTACCTGTCACAGAAGTAAAAAAACAGCAAGCATATATTGTAAAAATATGGTAGGAAAGACAATGCAAAAATAAAAAAAATTTAAAAAAGTTTGGAAAAAATTTTATTCTTGGAAATTTTTTTGAACATTCACATGCAAAGCATAAATTTTTTCCTAGATCTAATGAAGGAAACTAGATCTAGCAAAATCCCTAAAAACAGATTCGAATAATGAATATTGAAACTTGGATCTATTTCATGAGCAAATGCAAAAAATTTAAAGAAGGGAAAGGTAGAGGTAGAAGTTTGAAGATGGAGCCTTGGAGTAAGATCTCCTTGTGTTTTTTCCTCTTGGACAAAGCCCAACTTTGTAAATCCTGAAAGACAACAATGTTAGAAAAGTTCTTATGATGATGGAGATGAGATTGATGCAATTGAGCTCGCACCCTTCTCCAAACGGCAAGATCTGTTAAGACAATCAAACTCGAAACCTGGTGAGATCAAACAAAATAACTAGTATGCTATGAATATTAAACCATGATCAATACTTCATAAAACTAAATACTTGTACTCATCTAGGTTAAGATAAACTTTGCATAATAATCCAAATTGACAGCTGCAAATGGAAGATCTTATGTTCTAACAATAGACTTTTAAAGCTAGTTATTTGATTCACCATATGAGTAACAAATTGAAAACAAGGAAATAAATCACCTCATAAGAGACACATCCACCAATGAAGAAACAATCCCATAGACCTCCAAAGTCGAAAAGCTTTATTCAATAAAATAATGATTACAATTTTTGCAGAGTTTCTATGCCCAAATGTCCGTCTTGTAGAGCTCAAAAGAGCCTCTATTTATACAAAAAAGAAAGAAAATAGTTCTCAAATCCCTAAATCCGGACTAAGAGTAACATCAAAGTAATTGAATGAGCTCAGCATGATGATTTGGAGTTGAACTGAGCTGCAACAGAGTGCTAGAGTAATGGGGGGGGTGAGGTGGCTCATCCTCCCTCGTAATGATCACCCAACCAATAGATAACCCACACTTCAACCAAAAACGGATTTGACCAACGAGGGCAAATTTCTGACTGATAGTTCAGCTGCTACACTCCGATACTTGATCTGAAACTGACCGATATTGATTGGAATCATCATAAATGATCTGTGCCATGTAATTTAGCCTTTTGTTTTTATTCAATTTGGTTTATTTTGGAGAGTTTTTAATTTTCTCCAAAATATTCATTTTTAATATTTTAGTTAATAATTTCTCCGTAAATGACTTTTTTTGAGAAATTATTAATTATGAGGCTGAATGAACTTCTAAAACTTGGAGATAGATGGTCGGTTGATCATGAATGATTTTGGCTTAAGGTTAGAGCCTTCAATCACTGAATTCGGATTCCGGATGACTAACTTATTACAAATTGAATTTTTCCATTTAAATTATGGAAAAAATTAATTTAAAACTTATTAGGGAAAATAAAAAAATAAAAAAATAAAAATTTTGGTAAAATTTTTTCAATTTTTTTCTGAGGGTCCTAGTGACTTAGGACATGACCATAGTCTATTCTAACAATGTCTAGTAGGTTTGTATATACTCAGCTGGGCTCTAATAACCCCCCAAGGCCCAGAATTCAAAATCGGGCATTCCAGCTTTGGAGGAAGCAGGAGAAAACCTCGTCAATTATACTCGGCTATAGGAAAAGCATAATTGTCAAGGGAAAAAAACTCCCTGGAATACCATAGTTGAAATTCTACGTCTTAGGAGACCGAACCACTCAAAAACATCCTACTAGCACATTTTATAACAAACCTCGCGGGGCCATGGTCATAATTATTCAAAACAAAAACTGACTAGCCAAAACTGGCTGGAAACAAAGGCGGATCATCTGATACACTGGAAACAAACATTTATCATGTTTGTAAAATGGTGGCTCCTCATCTAATCCAGCTATGGTACAAATAAGTTGGCAACAGGCTGCACATGAGATACATCTCACGTTGCTGAATATTGATCTCAGAGCCAATTGGTTCCTAAACACTGTAAATCTGAACCAGAGTGACTTCACAAAGTTTAAAATGAAAATCTTGGACTCCTTGAATGAATATCAGTAGAAAACCATGACAATGAAAGTGTTGCTTGTGAAGCTCAAACACAAGGACAAAGAGTTGCGGATCAGATGAAAGACAAGGATGTTGAAGTTGAAGAACTAAAGACGGAATTGATCAGTTAAAAGGAAGAACCAGAAGAGCCTACTGAAGAGATTGACGAAACTAGAGAGGTAAATAATGATCTGAAGACTCAGCTGGAGGAAGCCAAGAGGATATAAGAAATCCCGAAGATTCATCTGGAAGAAAAGGAGGAGACAATCCAAAAGCTAGAAATGGAGGTAGTTGGTCTTAGGAAGAAAGGTGAGAAGAATGTTGTTTTCCATGTTGACATTGTTCACATACAGAGTTAGCAGGCTTTGTAACTTCCAACATATTTTGAACTGCTTGGTTTTTGTAGATTTTGACCAAATTGTCAAAATGTATATGCCCCATTCTTCTGTGCCAAATCCATCTTTCATCTTCTTTTCCCAAGTGACATTTCTCAAACTCAATCTCATCCAACACGTATATGTTGTTTGGAGTCCCAGTGGTTGTGGCTACTAACTTCCTTGATCCTTGCTTCCATATTTTGCATCCTTTTGAGTTGAAGGTGAGTTCATGTCCTTGATCACACATTTGATTGATGCTTAGTAGATTATGCTTCATGTTATCTACAAGCAAGACATTTTCAGCCAAGGAGTTTTTACTTCTGAGCTTAATCGTGCCCTTTCCCAATACTTTTGCTGAATTGTTATTCCCAAACGATACAGATCCTTTATCCTTTTCAATATTGACAAAAGCATCTTTGTTACGTGTCATATGCTTGGAGAAACCGCTATTAACATACGATCTACCAGAGATGTGATTCTGAGCTTGAAGAGCAATTCCACATTCGTAGTTGTTCTTGTGATTGATCCATACCTTGCTGGGCATGTCCTCATTTCTTACTGCTGGTATCTTCATTCTGCAATTTCTGGCTATATGTCCAAAGTTGTTACACTTGTAACATTCTATTTTTGATCTCAAGGGACCAAATTTGCTATTGTACTGTGGTCGTTTGAAGCTTGCAAGGTTATTCCTTGTCTCAAAGTTTCTTCTTTGAAAACAGTTTACATCTTTTTGTCCAAATATTCCACATATAAAGCAATGCCCATAAGAGAAGTATCCACACCTGGGAACATATGAAAAATGTGTTTTTCTGAGATCTGGTCTTTCTGCTGGCCCTACTTTTGATAAGGGTTATTTTGGTTGACATTCGATCTCTTCTTCACTTGTGGAGTCCTTGACAACTTCTGCATAACTTATTGGCTTCTTTTCGTCATCTGTCAACATTGAGCTTGAGGCTTCATTGGTATTCTTCTTGTATCCTATACCGATCTTGTTGAAGAATGGCTTCTGATTGTTGATGATTTGTTCTAGAACCTTGGAGCCTGTTATCTCATATATAGTAGTCAGGCTACCATATTCTATTTTTTCAGATTCCAGTACATTTTTCAGCTAGCTCCCCTACATATGAGATGCTGAGATGAGCATTTATGATGGATCATTATTTGATTTATGGACTATAGCACTCTCCCATGCCATGACTGAGTCTCAGGACACTCAGATTTGAGGACTGATGTAATCATTTATCAATTTGCAGAGTAGTTAGTAGTGCCCAGATTTGCCTCAGTGTTTTATCATTGGACAAATGTTGGTTCAGATGGATTATTTACATGTTTATGACTCAGCTTATGTTATATTGTGTTATGGTTGTCATTGCTCTTATACTCATTCTTGTGACGTGTATTAGCATTTAGTGTCATGATCTGGCGGTCATATAAATATGTGGACTTGGATGTATTTATATTATGTATTGATGTCCCTACTCAGCCCTGGAAGTTCTTGATCTATACTCATTGGTTTTACCATCCTTAGGGAGAATAGAGGTAGTCATTCCCACCATACTTTGGCTTGTTAGTGTTGGTTTCATTATTCACTATTTCCACCCATCCATTACCTTCCAGTTATGTTTTCTACCCGACCTACTACTTGACTTGTGGCATGAAGGACCTTTCCCCACTAGAGCCTTTGTTGGACAAGCCTCCCTGTTTATTTGTGTCTCAGCTCTGAGTTGCCTAGGTTGTGTTGGCTAAACCTGAAGCAAGTAGCGCTGCCATAAATACAATGTGTTTGGAAATGAAATGAATATCTTATGAAAGAGCCCATTCATGAAAAGTAGTGTTTTTGTACATACGTGAATGCAAGGCTAGCCTAATGAAATTGGATTTGAAATATATTGAAATGAATATCTTAAAACATTCAAGAAAAGTATTGTTTTTAAACATACATGAATGCATGAAGCCTCAATAATAAAAATCCATGTAATAAATGCATGGACCAAGGCTATGGAAAATTGAAGGCCCCAAAAAGAAATGGCTCTTAAAAGTTCTATCTGAAGATTGTGTTACCAACTTTTTTGTACCATAGTTGGGTTACCTGAGGAGCCGCCGGTTGACAGACATGTTCAATGTCTGATTCCAGTGTATCAGTTGACCCGTCTTCATGTCTAGCCAATGTTGGTTAGCCAGCTTTTGATTTGAATAATTTTGACCATGGCCCTGCGGGGTTTGTAATAAAATGTGCTAGTAGGATGTTTTTTGAGTGGTTCGGTCTCCTGAGACGTAGAATCTCAAATAAAGTATTCTAGAGAGTTTTTTGCCCCTGACAATTATGCTTTGCCTTCAGCCGAGTATAATTGACGAGGTTTTCTCCCGCTTCCTCCAAAGCTGGAATGCCCGATGTTGAATTCTGGGCCTTGGGGGGTTATTAGAGCCCAACTGAGTGTTATAAACCTACTAGGCATTATTTAGGTAGGGCATGGTCATGTCCTAAGTCATCTGGACATATAAAAAAATTTAGAAAAAATCTTTTTCGAACGGGGAAAAAATTATTTTTAAAATTTTAAAATTTTAAATTATTTTCCCATGTTTTTTGGGTTAATTTTTCCATAAATTAAATGGAAAAAACCCGTTCGTAATAAGTCGGTCATCTGGACCCTGAATTCAGTGATTGAAGGCTCTAACCTTAAGCCAAAAATCATTCTTGATCGGCCAGCTAGTCAGAGGCAACTTTTAGATCATCAATCGGACACAATGCACTTTTTCTCAAAAAAGTAAGTTTTGAGGAAAAAAAAGAATTTTTATTAAAAAATGATTATTTTGGAGAAAATTAGAACTCTCCAAATTAATCCAAATTCAGCGAAATAAAAGGCTAAATGACATCTCATTGGGCATTTATGGTGATTGGAGTTATCATAACTCAGCTTCAGTCACCATTAAGTGAGCAATTAATTTATATTCAGTTAGCAGATTTGTCATCTCCAGCTAAAAAATGAGATGGAGAGCATTCATTGGTTCGGTGATTTGATCGAGGTAAAGACTGAGGCTTACACCATCAGTGGGCTTCCCAAACCTAGCAGAGGTTGCATCTACACCTAAAAAGGTGGTTTACCAACATCCCAGGCGTCTCTCCTAAGTCTCACGTCCCTCTCTCTCCTTGAGGGCGTCATCACACGTGTGGGTGCACTGGTGGCTTGTTTGCAGTGATCAGGGTTGGAGTGGGGGCTCCTTGCCTAGGTGGAGGCCTCTCCTCACTCCCAGCTCTTCATTTTAGGTTTGGTTTCTCTGTTAGGTGTCCAAGCCTGTCAGGTTATGTGATTTGGTTTTAGGGTTTTAGCACTCTCTCATTGTATAAATAGAGGCTCCTTTAGCTCTATTAAGATGGACTTTTGTAGCAGAGTTACTCTGAGAAAATTGTATCAAGCATTTGCTTTGAATTGTTAATAAAGATTCGACTTTGGAGGTCCATGAGCTCTTGGATGTGGTAGGTTTTTGCAAATGGTTGAGGTGATATTGTCTCTAACCCCTATTTCTTTAATGCTTATATGAGATTAATTGTTTCTTTGTTAGCTCAAGAAGGCCATTGTTGGCACAGTAGAACAATCATTTGTAGTTCAATTTGATTGTTTATGCGAAGTAGATTAGTATTTTGATGGACATGAGTAATCAGTATATACGTAATGTTGATCATGATTCAATTTTCTTAGCATACTAGCTTGTTATTTTGATCTCACGTTTGTGTTAAGTTGTAGTGTGTTTTTAGGCTTCACAGGTTGAAGAAGGGTGTGAGCTCAGCTGCTTCTATCCCAGGCTTCAAGCAACCTTTTTAATCGAACACTTTCATTGCAGGACCTACAGAGATCTTCTTCTTTAAAGTACAAAAAGAAAGCTGGGAGTCTAACTCTCTCTCTTGGGTTCCATCCATAAATTCAATACTATTCTTTGGTTACCTAACTTCCCTCTTCTAGTTCTCTCTTTGCTCTTTGATCTCCTTGTTTCTTTGCTTGCTAGCTTTTTCCTCCTTGCTTTGTTTTGCTTTTTCTTACCTTTTCTTCATCGCTGCCCCTTTTTTCCTCTTGTTTACCACTCTTTTTCTTCACTTTGGACAGCCCTAGTTTGTGCCCCTTTTTTACCCCTTTTTGCCCTAGTTTTTGGGCCTCCTTCCACCTTGTTTTGGCCTTTTTATTCTCCTTTTTGTTCGCTGTCCTGTTTTTGACTTTTTATGACAGCCATTTTCCTTCTCTTTCGCTGCCCCGTTTTCATCATTTCTTATACTCCTTTGGCCATATAGTTGGCTGCCCTATTCCTCCCTTTGCTTGCATTTGACTTCCTCTTTGTTCTCATTCCTTCTTCCCCTCCTCTTCTTTTTATTTTCAGCCTTCTTTTGTCTTGCTCTTTTGCCCTTATTCAAACATCTTCTTTTCCCTTTTCGCAAGTTTCAAGAAAAGCTTCAAGTAAAAGTAAATCACTCTCCTTTTTACACAAGTTTTAATAATAGTAGAGTTGTATGCTTTCATTTGAAAAGTCTTTTCAAGGATTAAATTCCTAAAGGAAGATTGTATAATTTTAATAAAGTATCTTTGTTTGAGTGGGGTTTTTAAGTCCCCACTCTCATCCTCCCCCATTTGGAAAGGATTGTGTTGTGTTCATCTTTTACATTCTTAGGTTAGACGTTTTTGTTCTCATCATAATTACATTTTTTTATTAGAATATTAATTGTTAGTCTATCACATTTAATGTAATGAATGAGTTGATTACTTTATCTCTTAATTGTTTATCTTTATATAAGTGAATCAACTGCCTAACATCCATAAATCTCTTGAATCTCACCATAAGGTGGATCAAGAGTGCTCTCTGTCAGAGAGTTTAATCAACCATTTTCATCTTAAATGTTTAATCAATTAATTCTTACGTAAGACTCTTGAACTTGCAGAAACACAAGTCAAGAGTACTCTCTATCGGAGAGCATCTTTAGTTTGCATAATCCCTGCATTAGTCTCATCTAGATTAGATAAGACTCTTGAATCTCTGTCAGAAGACAATGTCAAAAGCGCTCTCTATCGGAGAGTTTAATTAATTAACTTAATAAAACCTTCAACACACACACCCCATAATTAATTAACTTCGTTGATCATCCTTCACCTAGTATGCTCTGTCGACTTTCGGGTTGGGCTCATATTCAGAACAGTGAACGGACTTGTTAAGTTTGCACAAGAGTAACTTAACTAAAACTTTTTCCCCATAACCAACGCATCGGCGTTGTTTTGATTAAATACTGAGGCAAGTGGGCAAATTCCAAGTGTGGGTGCCGGGCAACCCAATCTGGGCACAGTTAGTTAAGTTATTGAACACTTAGCTGTGACCCCAGACAGGTCCGTCATGTCTTCGAACGGAGCCACTGAAGGTATTTCCGGTTAGGATATCTAGCCACTTTAAGCAAGATCACCATTAAATTTTTTTAAAACCTACCAAGAGCATTCACACAATCTAATACTCACTAGCTTAGTTCCTAGACTTATATTTTATTCATGCATTTTATTGACTCCATAAGGCACTAGTCCTTTGTTATATCTGAGTAATTTTCTATCCTGATCAATTATCTATGGTTCATTTCAATTGTTATATCTGAATGCTTAGTTAGAAGTCTAGAATATTTGCTTATCTGTGTAATCTCTTGTTAGCAACGTGGATTGCTTCTGGTTAATCATCATTTTCTAAAAAAACAAACACTTTTAATCATATTAAATCCTAAGTAACACCCATCCGCATCTGCAACTAAGTAAAACACTTTAACAACCTTAAGAGCCTTAGAAAACTCTTTTGTAGAGACTACCCCCTTGGCTTCGTTAGGAGTTAGCCTAAACGGAGGAGTTAGGAGTCGGTGACAGTGTGTAGCTCTGTGCTTGCCCCCAAGGTCACACCTCTCCCACTTTCCTAAGTGAGGAGAAAACTTTCATTAGATTTCTGCTGTTGGTGTGCAATCGACGGACAACAGATTGTTGGCCTTGTATTTGATTTGGATTGTGAGCATTTGTCAAGGTGAATATGCACCTCTGAACGTAACTTATCCATTTGTGAGACACTGCCATCCCCTCTGTTGTTGCTTGTCTGGCATATGCTAGAGTGAGTGTCCCCTTTCCATATCCAAAGTGTCAGAGTGTTGAGTTGGTGGTCATCCTTTGGCCTAGCCCTTTGAGCTTTATCCTTCACCCTTCACTAGTAAATTGACTACAACTATGAAGTGAATATTGTCTTGAAAGTCTGGTCTAAGTTGTAATAAGTAAATGAAACCCTATATATTTGTTTGATAGATCGCCAGTAAATGATTGCTAATTGTTATAATTGTTACTTGAATGATTTGTAGAGCATGACTTAACCTTTGAACACTTGAGCAGATGGATGTTAGCTTGGGTTATATTATTGGTTATCTGGTCATTTACAGATTATTATTGTGTCTATCTGGGTATATTGGATATTGTAGATGATCATGCAGAGACCTATAGGGTGTATGAGTATGCACTATAGATGGATTTGGACTCCCCGAGTCCAATGAGACAGCTTGTTTTCAGTTCCGGGCACTTGCAGAGATGATTGGGTTCATTGTACTTTTTTGGTGCAATTTTGCCATACTAGATGGCTTGTCTGAGCAGGGAGATGATTTTCTTGGATCTCCTACAGAGCTGTATGAGGCATGGGGGGTCCAACCACTTGTTTGTACCATATTACCCCCTCCAAGAGAGCCTGGTGGGCTCAGTTGGATAACGCATGCACCCTAGGAGGCAGTTTTTGGCTTATCACGTTTCTCGAGGCAGATAAAAAATAATTAAAATGGCTATTGAAGAATTCGATTTGGGCTATTGAGGCAAGGAAATGGCATGGGATGAGTTTTGATGATGAGGATGATGTCTTCCACTCCTCTAACGGTTGCAACACTAGGGTGGCCCCACATCCATTTTTCGGGCATATTTTATTATTTTCTAGAGCTTTTGGAGGCTCACGATTTCCTAAGAGAGGCACTATTTTGCGGTTTAAAAATTATATTATTTTTATTGTGCCATGGGGACACCCTAGGGGAGTTAGTTAACACTCCCTAGACCCACCGTGTGCTTCATTTATTTTTATTTAGTGGGATTCCCTCTCCTAGGGTGATTTAGTCCACTTTTATATTATATTATTGTATTGATCCATGTATTCTATGTTGAGCTCGTCTCAACCGTTGATTAGAACATTTGTATTTTTTAATCTTAGCCACCCATTTGAAAAGTGGTTATGATTTTGGTTCTTTCATTCCTATTTAAAGGAGAGAGCTTCTCATTTGTAAGGTGTCTTTGGCTTTTGGATCTGGATAATAGAAAAACTGTTCTTGTAGAAATTTTTGGATCTCCTTTGCATCTGGTGTCCTTCAATGGTGATTGAAAAATCTATTGCTTCCTAGCATTTGGGTATTTTTTGTGAGGTCTATATTTTTTGGGAAACATTGTCTTGTTTACAGGAGGGCGACTTCAACTTGGGCGTTTTTGTAGGGGGTTCCTCAACTCGCTTGGCTTGGATGCGCTTGTATAATGGGGTTTTCATTAGTATCAATGCGATCTATGATTTCATTTTGCTATTCTTCTGTAGCATTTGTTCTTTTCTCTTGATGCATCAAATCTGATATGGTTGATGTTTGTTGTGCAGGAGAGAGGGCGCATTGGCTTCCTTGGGAAAATCGTTTTACGTAGAGGCTTGCATCAAATATTCTCAAATTGATCGGGACGGCATAGATCATCATCATCAAGGCATCTACAAGGATTTCTAGGTAAGATCTACAGGTTAGTTCTTCTTTTCTAGATCTCAATCCATTGACATCTTCATTTTCATGTTAATACCGTAAATATTAAAAAATCAAAAAATATTATAGATTAAACCGCTTGATCTTGGGGCAAACCATTTCTAGGTTTTGTAGATCGGGTCAAACCTTACGTGGGTCTTCAAAAACATTTTGCTAAAGTGACTCCATTTGTCCCAAATCCCATGGCATTGTTCTCCAAACCCTAAATATTAAAAATAAAATAATATTATAGATCAAACCGCTTGATCTTGGGGCAAACCATTTCTGGGTTTTGTAGATCGGGTCAAACCCTTATGGGTCTTCAAAAACGTTTTGCTAAAGTGACTCCATTTGGTCCAAATCCCAAGGCACTGTTCTCTAAACCCTACCGCTACCCTTCATGTTGCCCCCTTCTCTTGCGATTTGATCTTTTCCTTGTGGCTCGGGTACTTTGATACTGTTATACCTTCTTTCGAGTGTATCTCGTGGTACTAGATAGCCCCAATCTTGGTCTTACCCTCCCTGCATTGGTCACTTTTCCCAAGGAAGTGGATATCTTCATCTTTTGCTAGTACCCTGATTCTAGATCTAGTGATAGGCTTATAAGTCACTTGCATTTCAACCTTGGATCATATTTCAAGTTACATAAACCTCCTGATCCAAACCATAACTCACCTTGTGACTTTATCCATAGATCTAGGGTTTACTCCACCTTACACCTTACGTACTTCAACTCCATTTGATTTGATCTTGTGTTTAGGTCTGATCTCTCCTGTTGGGAGTAGATCTGGGTCTCCCCCATTGTTGTCTTGGGCTAAGATAACATCAAGTGAAGATTGCCTCAATTGGCATGACAACCGTCCATTTGGGATTTGAGGCTATCTTGGTTCCACCTCTTTAGTTTCCCTTTCCTCTACCATCCATCCTGGATCCACCTCATAGAGGCAACTACAAGTTGGGTGATAACATTTTGGCGTCGTTGCCAGGGAGGTAGAGGCCTACCTTGGTTTGACATACCTCACCTCTTCTACGACATTATTCGTTGGTGAACACGGTAATTCGTTCACCTGGCGACTCCACTGAGAAGCGAACCTATCCCATAAATCATAATGAATTTAGATGTATTATTAAGACACATGAAGAAATTAACTGAAAACATTAATGAACTTGGAAGGAAAATAAACGAAAGGGATAAATGGGGGTTAGATTCCTGGTATGAGGATAATCTTGACCATGATTATGGGTATGAGTCAAATTATCGCAATCCTTATGATACCCACCAATTACCTTACTCGTGCTATAAAGAATGCCTAACCATCTCTAGTGAGCCGATGAGCAAGTATCAAACCCAACCAAAGCTGAGAGTGACTGATCCTGGTAATTCTATTAGGTACCAAACTCAAATAACCAGAGCTGTTAGGAAAAAAGCTAAACAGTCTCCTTTTGACTTTTCTGAAATACCGAGGGCACCTCATCCTATACCAAACGATTACACTAGGAGGTTTCCCCAGTTTAATGGAAATAAGGATATCTCTATTGAAAGTCACTTGGATATTCTCTGGGATTACATGGAAATTAGAGGTGCAGACAATGAAGATGTTTATATGCGAGCCTTAGGAGAATCCTTGCGAGGGGATGTTCAACTATGGTTTGATCATTTAGCACCAGAATTCATCATTGGGTATGACATGTTCACAGATCTATTAATAGATAAGTGGGGTAGGAACACTGAAAATTCTTTAAAGTGTCAATCTAGCAATGATTGTGCCATTGATAATCAATAAATTGACAATTTTCTTTCTCAATTGGATCATTCCTCTCCTGAAATGTTCCAAATTATGAGCGTGCATGAAATCCATAGGAATGTTACAGAGTACTTTGAGAATAATGTTTCAAAACCTCATGCTGAAACTAAGAGGGATATCAATCAAATCATACGAGATACTTTGTTATTATTACCTGAAGCAGTCATAAAGCAAATTTTGGATTTAATCCACGGAAGGGAGCCTAACAATCATCATCAAGAAGCATCTATAGTTGAACCTTCCATTTGTGAGTCCATTAGAGAGCCTTTATAAGAGCAACTCCATAGTCATTGCCTAATTGACGATAATTTGAGTCGGTATTCAAGCCATCTGAATCTGGATTCAGACTTTGATGAAATCAATCAAACTTCTATTGAAGAGAAACCTTGTGGTCATATTGTGATTGAAGAGCACGCTTGTAAGAGTTATAGGGAAACTGAAACCGAACCTATTGATGTTTTCCCTTATCTGGAGCTTAAAGAAGAACGATCACATGATGATACAGTTATAAATGAACTTGATCAAGAACATTGCAATGAGGATCCTTGTCCTAATATGTAATATCCCAAATACTGATATTATACTGATTCTATGCAAAATTACTGAATAGCCGGGCATGCAAAACTGCCCTAAATTATAGCTGAATTTAGGGTTAGGGTTTGTAGGAAAGATTGTAACACTTACCACTGATAAGCCGACTAAAAATGATCCTGAGAGAATTCGCATGCGAGATAAGCTGAGCTGATGAAGAAATAACCTCTTTTTCCTTCGCAGTACCCCCAGCAGTCTGAATCATCTAAGGTTGACGTTTTTGGTGGAGGGATGGTCTGTTTCAGCTGAAAGTTGGCCGGAGTGTAGGTGTGCCCGTGCTGGAGAGAATGGCCGGAGCATGCAGTAGTTTTGACCTCTCTAGGTACCCTAGCGAATTGATTCACCCGACTGATGCTCACGCCCCCACTCTTCTCTATTCTGCTGCTAGCTGCTCCAGGTGAGCAATTCGGTGGCTAATAATCACTCAAGGCAGTAGAGTGATCTTGTCGGTGAGGATGCAGGCCACATGCGGAAGAAATGTGGTGATTCGGACTCCCGGTGAATGCCCTGGGGTTTCCCAGCTAAATTCCCCCCAGCTGTACAGATGGACTTGCAAATAATTGTCTGGCATACACTGAAGCACTGAATAAGGATGAATACGATAGATGCGGTGACAAACCTGAATGGTTTATCCTGAATGAGACTAGGGCGGATATTGTTCGAGACCTCGTTAGCTGAAGACACCGTCTTCAACCCCAACTGCCGTGGCCGCACGCTGTGCTGCTACTCAAGAGCTCCAAATCAATAATAATCCTAAAGTAACCTTCTTTGGTCTCATTACCCTCTTAAATAGAATCTCATGAACTTTTAGGGTTTGCATGACACTTTGAGGGTTTTCGCTTTACTTTTGCATGCATGCAATTCTAGTTTAATGTTGACTTTTAAGCCTAAAGAAACAAGGCTTCTTCCATTCGACTGATGACTTGACGCTGAAGGAATGTCCTGTAGTGCTCTAAGTATCAAATCCACTCAGTCAATTCCCTCTTATGCAGTTCCCGCTCGAACCTATGGGAATTAAGTAGGTTAGTGGGTGTTTGGTATGCTTGATTAGAGGGGGGACATTACAGTCCTCCCCGCTTGAAATTGCTTGTCCTCAAGCAACTGCAAACTAGGATGCTGCAATATCTTTTCTCCTTCCCATGTGGCATCCTCCATGGGTAATTCCTTCCATTTCACCAGATACTCTCGAATCACCCTGTTTTGGAGCTTCCTTTCTCGTACCTGTAGGATTTGCTCTAGAATTAGTATCAGTAGCCCTTCATCATCTAGAGGAGGTAACTCCATGGATGGAGCAATGTGTTGTCCTAAAGTTTTCTTGAGACTGGACACATGGAATACATTATGAATCTTGCTTTCTTCTTGCAGTTCTAGCTCATAAGCCACCTCTCCAACCTTCTGAATTACCTTGTAAGGACCATAGAAGCAAGGTTTTAGTTTCTCCAAAGCTCAGTGCCTCATAGCCATACAATGCTTTAAAAGGTGTCATCTTGATAGACATATGGTAGGTGGTATTGTAACAGTATTCCCCTAAGTGTAGCCATGTAATCCATGTCCTTTGTTGGCCTGCTACATAATTGCGCAGATACCCTTCAACCCACTTGTTGACAATCTCAATTTGCCTGTTGCTTTGTGGGTGATAGCTCATACTGGTAGTGAGTTCTGTCCCTACCAATATGAATAACTCCTGCTAGAAGGAACTGGTGAATTTACTGGCCCGATCACTGACTATGGTTTTGGGTAACCTGTGTAATCTGAAAACCTCTCTGAAAAATAACTCGGCTACCTGGCCTGCGGAGTAATTGGATGATATAGCAAAGAAATGGGATAATTTGGTCAGTCGATCAACTACGACATATAAGCAATCTCGCCCTTGGACCTTGGGCAACCCTGTAATGAAGTCCATGGAGATACTTTCCCACTTCTGTTCCAGAATTGGTGGTGGTTGAAGTAACCCTGCTGGATGGATGTGTTCGACCTTATTCTGCTGACAAATGTTGCATTCCCGCACATGATGCATGACCTCTCCCTTGAGACCCTTCCATGAGAACCTCTCTCGGATCTTCCTGTAGGTTTTCAAGAAACCCTGATGTCCTTATAATGGAGAGTCACGTGATGCCTATATGATCTTCTTTTTTAAGGCTGATTTTGGGATGAGGTATATCCTGTTCTTGTAATAGATGATGTCATCAAAATTCTGTACCTATCATCCTGAATCTGTCCATCCAATATTTCGCAAGCAAATTTATTTTTGGAGTACTCTACTAAGAGAAGAGACCTCCAATTAGTGGATATACGCATGAGAGATAATGAAGCGGGTCGTCTGGATAATGCATCAGCTACTGTATTGTTCTTACCCTTCACATATTCTATCTCGAAATCGTAGGCTTGCACCTTGCTGACCCATTTCTGTTGGTGCTCATTCAGCTCCTTCTGCTCCAAGAAGTACTTGAGGCTGTTATGATCCGTCTTGATTTTGAACTTGCTGCCCACTAGGTACTGTCTGAATTTAGTGAGAGCATGTAAGATGGATAGCATCTCCTTGTCATATATGGAGTAGTGTCGCTCATAGTTTTTTAGTTTCCTGCTCTCGAATGCAATTGGGTGATGGTTTGGCATCAATACTGCCCCTAGCCCTTCCCCTGATGCATCACATTCTACTACAAATGGCTGTGAGAAGTTTGGTAGTGCTAAAACCGGGCAAGAACTCATGATGACTTTCATTTCTTCAAAGGTTTTCTGTGCTAATTCTGTCCAGGTGAAGGCCCCCTTCTTTGTGATATTAGTGAGTGGTGTGGCAAATTTGGAGAAGCCCTTAACATACCTTCGGTAAAATGTGCAAAGGCCTAAGAAGCCTTTCAGTTCCGTGACTTTTTTTGGTGTGGGCCAATCCCTGATAGCTCGAATTTTTTCCATATGAACTTGTACCCCTTCTGCATTGATGATGTGCCCTAGATACAACATCTCCTTCATACCAAATTCACACTTAGACATCTTTGCGTTAAGTGAGTGCTCATCTAGAATGCTTAATACTTCGTCTAAATGTTTCAGATGTTCCTCCCACGTTTTGCTATAAATCAAAATATCATCAAAGAATACTAGCAAATACTTACGTAACTGAGTTCTGAAAGTATGGTTCATGCACGACTGGAAGGTGGCTGGAGCCTTAGTGAGTCCAAAAGGCATAACCAAGAACTCATAGTGACCATAGTGGCAACGCAAAGCTGTTTTAGAAATGTCTTGATCCCTTACTCGGATTTGGTGGTACCCTGAGCGAAGATCAATCTTTGAAAAGTATTTGGCACCCCGCAGCTCGTCCATGAGTTCATCAATCCTGGGAATGGGATACCTGTTTTTGATGGTCTTTTTGTTGAGTGCTCTGTAATCGATGCACATTCGCAGTGTGACATCCTTCTTCTTAACTAAGACCACTGATGATGCAAAGGGACTAGAACTGGGCCGAATATATCCTAGCTCTAGTAATTCCTTGATCGTCTTCTCGATCTTGTCCTTGTATCTTTTGGGATGTCGGTAAGGACTGGTGATGACTGTTTGTGTCCCCTCCTCCAGCTTAATGATGTGCTCAAATCCCCTGTCTGGCAGTCTACCTGCTGGAAGGTCCCGAAATACCTTTTTGTGTTTTTGCAATAAGGCCTGAATATCTGTTGGGTGTTGGGTGTTGTTCTCTGGAGGTTTCCTAAAGGTGACAAAACATTCTGTCGACCATTCTATGTCATCTTGCCTGAGCACTGCCTCCATTCTCTGTGAAGACACTGGTTTTGGGGGATAAGTGTTCATGCTCCTCAAAACTACCCATTTTCCATCTGGTCCCCGGAATTCCATTTCCATTGCTCGGTAGGTTGTAGTATATTTCCTTATTGAATAAAGCCATTGAATGCTATTATCACCCGCCTTGTAGTTGCCTGTGTGAGGTGGATCCAGGATGGAAGGTAGAGGGGAAAGCAACTAAGGGGTGGAACCACGACTGCCTAGACTCTCAAATGGATGGTTGTCACGCCAATCAAGGCAGCCTTCATTTTATGTTATCCTAGTCCAAGACAACAATGGGGGAGACCCAGATCTTCTCCCGACAAGAGAGATCGGACCTAGACACCAGAAGAAGATCAGATGGGGCTTCAGGATACTTAAGGTGCAAGGTGAATGGAAACCCTAGCTCTAGGGTTAAGGTACTAGCAACTGATGGAGATGACCACTGTCTTGGGAAACGTAACTATGATAGGGTGAGCAAGAACAGAGTTGGGACTGCCTAGTACCAAGGGGACAATCTCAGTGATAGATAGGTGACTTGAGTTATCAGTAGGTGTTGGCAAAAGGAATAGGAGTGAGGTCAAGTTGGGGTTAGCGCTAGCTAGGAGATCAGTGCCTTGTGTGTATTGGGCAATGGAGTCAGCAACAACCCAACGTTTCAGTGAACCCACCTGGGAGACACCTTGATCTATGAACCCAGAAAGTAGTTGGTCCGGAAAAGCTAAGGTACAGGAAACCCAGCTCAATGGATGGCTAGCGCTATGGCTTAGGAGGATAGATCTGCAGTTCTAGGGTTACTTGGAGGCTAATGGCTCAGCGTTGAAGGAGAGAAGAGGTCAGGGTGACCTGATCTACAAGCCCAAATCAGAAAATCAGCAGAAAAATCAGATCTGGAAAAGTCAAAATCTGATGAAGAGGGCTAGGAGGCTGAAAACCAATTTTTCAGATCTAGGGCAAACCGGAAAGAACTAGCTCAGCGTTGGGGGTGCTCTGAAATGCTCGGGACCCGATCTATCTGTCTATCTTGTCAGATTTCAGAAAAACTCACTTCCGGAAAAGTCTAATTTTCAGTGAGGGCGCTAGGGCTGTTTCAGTCAATTTTTCAGATCTAGGTCAAATGGTCAAGCAAATGGACAGCGTTGGGGTTGATTTAGGCTGTGTAGGACCTGATCTATCCGTCCGTGTAGTCAAAATTCAGAAAAACTCAAAACCCTAGCAGGTCAATTTTTCAGTGGGGGGTTATGTAGTTTTTTGCTTAAAAATCAGATCTAGGTCAAACTGTGAGGAATTTGACCAGCGCTTCAGTTGATTTTATGAAGGGGAGGCCCGATCTATGAAACCCAGAAATGGTTTGGCAAAATATTGGACTATTCCCAAGTTTACTATTTTTTAGGGTTTTTAGTGCTTTAGGAGTTTTCAGAAAAAGTTGAAGAAAAGCAAGGTACAATGGAATAAGATCTGAAAAAGAAGAGACTTACCTGCTGGATCTTACCTGGAAATGCTTGTAGAAGTCCGTAACAGTGACGATCTTTGCTATCCCAATCAATTTTGGAAGATCCCCATGATTTCTATGGCATATGCAAGCTCCAAGCCACCAATGCGCCCCCTACCCTACATGAGCAAACGTCAACCATATCAGATTTGCTAATACAAGATAAAGAAACTGAATGCTACAAGACAGTAAAATGAAGTAATCATAGATCACAATGAAACTAATGAAAACCCCATGATCCAAGACGAAGAGAACCGAGCGAGTTGAGGTCCCCCTACAAAAATGCTCCAGCAAAAACGCCCTCCTGTAGACAAAACAATGATATCCACGAAAAATATAGATCTCACGAGAATTTCCACAATGCAGGGAAGCTGAAGACTAGCTAATCACCATTTGAGCAAATCAGATGCAAAGCAGCTCCGGAAAAATTTCCACAAAAAAGTCTTTCTATTATTCAGATCCAAGAGCCAAAGACCCCTTTACAAATGAGAAGCTCTCTCCTTTAAATAGAAATGAGAGAATCTCAATCATAACCAAATCCTAACCACTTTCAAAACGAGTGGTTAAGATTAAAAGATGAAATGTTCTAATCAATGGCTGAGATGAGCTCAACATACAACACATGGATCAATATAACCATAATTTACCAAAGTGGACTAAACCACTCAAATAAATGTAACCCACTCAACAAGAAATAAATGAAAGCACATGGTGGGTCCAAGGAGTGTTTGACTAACTCCCTTTGGGTGTCCCCATGGCACAATAAATAATATAACAATTTAATTCTTTGACTTTTGTGCCTCCTTGAGGAAATCGTGAGCCTCCAAAAAGAGCTCTAGAAAATAATAAAATTTGCCCAAAAATAGGTGGGACCAATCAGGAGCTGCAACTGCTGGAGAAGGTGTGGAGGACATCACTCTCATCATCATGACTCATCCCATGTCATTTCTTTGCCTCAGTAGCCCAAATTAATTTCTTCAATAGCCATTTAATTATTTTTTAATCTGCCTCAGGAAATGTGATCTTGCCAATACAGCCTCTTAGGGTGCCTGCGTTGTCAAACTGAGCCCACCAGGCTCTCTGGGATGGGGGTACAATGGTACAAACAAGTGGCTGCACCCCCCTATGCCCATACAACGCCCTAGGAGATCCAACTAAAACATCTCCTTGCTCAAATATATCAACCTGTGAAGAAAAACTGCATCAGAGAGGCAGAATGAGCCTAATCATATCTATAAGTGCCCGGAACTGGAAATAAACTGTCTCATTAGACTTGGAGAGCCCAAATCCATCTAAGGTGTATACTCATACCCCTCATAGGTCTCTATCTGATCATCAATCATATCCAATAAACAATATAACCATCTGTGAATAATTAGACACCAATAATAACTCAGACTATATCCATCCGCTGAAAGTGTTAAAAAGGTTAAGACATGCTCTACAACTCATTCAAGTAACAATCACAACAAGTAGCATTCATTTTACTGGCGGTACGTCAACCAATATATATATAAGGCTTTATTCATTATTACTCAGACTAAGATTTTCAAGACTATACTCACTTCATAATTGTAGCCAATTTGCCAGTGAGGGGTGAAGGGTGGAAATGACAAGGCTAAGGCAAAGGACTACTCAACATCATGACACTTTGGACAAGGAAAGGGGATACTCACTATAACCAATGTCAGACAAACAACAACACAAGGAATGGCAGTGCCTCACAAATGGGTGAGTTGTTTAGAGAGTGCTTATTCAACTTAGGCATCATGTCTACATCAAGCTTAATCCAAGTTCACTAGGATCATCATTTTTATTCCATGGCCTTTTTGGTCTATATGACCATTTTGGGACTTCACCAGTGCTTAAAAGCACAGCTAATCATAGCTTTCATCCGGGACATATTTTATAAGGTCAGCATATTTTTTATCATTGCTTTTTCGACCTTTTCTTATACTCTTCAAGGAGTATTTTAGCACTTCATTGCTCTTTCCCTCTTTACATATGTTAAGAAACACAGTTTTATAATTTTCATTTTTCATGGGCGCATATTCAATAATTTCAACATAGTTAGTACATGAGCTTTCAGTTTTAACCAACAACATCTCAAGTGACTAGGGGGGATTCTGCACAGTGCCAAACATCGGGACAACCGACCAGAATGATTTAGGCATACTATCCAACTTACCAAAGGCAAGTTTTGTCACCAACTCAGAGCCGAGACACAATATAAACAGGGAAGCTTGTCCAACAAAAGTTCTAGCGGGGAAAAAGATCCTCCATGCCATAAGTCAAGAAATCAGTCGGGTTGAAAACTAAACTGGAAGGTAATGGATGGGTGAAGACAATGAATGATGGAGCCAACACTAGCAAGCGAAAACAATGGCGGGAATGACTACCTCTATTCTCCCTAAGCAGGGTAAAACCAATGAGTATAGATCAAGAACTTCCAAGTCTAGGTAGGGACATCAATACATAGTACAATATACAACCAAGTCCATATAAATATGATCGCCAGATCATGATAGCACAAGTTAATACATGTCACAAGAATCAGTATGAGAGCAATAATAACCATAACACAATATAAAATGCTGAGTCATAACCATGCAATATAATCCATCTGAGACACCATCTGTCCAATGAGAAAGAATTGACATAAAACTGGACATCAATGACTGCTCTGAAAATGACATAAATGGCTACATTGGTCCTCAAATTTGAGTGTCCTGAGACTCAGTCCTGACATGGGAGAGTACAATAGTCCAATAATATAATCATGATCCATAAAAAATGCTCATCTCAGCATCTCATATGTAAGAGATCTGGCTGAAAATGTACTGTGTCTGAAAAATAGAATATGGTAGCCTGGCTATTATATATGTGATAACAATGCCTAATACTACATGTGTATCTGCCACATCCACTCCATAAAATAAATCTGTCATCTAGTAGTTGCCTAATGTGACATTCAGTTTTGGAATCCAATAGTTGCACTCCATGCTAGAGTTTTCGGCTACTGCTACGGTAAATCCCTCAAGCTTCTTTGTCGGAATACCCCTCTTGGCTACCCAAGCTGCATCAATGAAATTGTGGGTTGCTTCCCCATCTACCAATACTCCCACTCTGTGACCCTGTACTACTCCCTTGACCCTGAGAGTATGGAATCTGGGTACTCTAGATAGCGTAGCAATAACTCCCTCTGGTGTATCACCCTGGAGTGGCTCCTCCTCTGCTACACACAATTCTTCTGTTGTTTCTTGCTCGTAGTCCTCCCCTTCACTGTCCGAATAATCCTCTATGTAGTGATCCTTGTCCTTTCTTGTGCACCTGTGTCCTGGAACCCATGGTTCCTGACAAGCAAAACATAATTTCTTTTGTCTCAAGTCTTTCCTAGTGTCATCGTTTAACCATTTTTTCTTCGGAAATTCCTGTTAGAAAGGTTTCTTGTCCTTGTCCCTAACCGAAAAGTTGGTCTTGAGTGGGAACATGTTCTTCGGAACTGAGTCTTGGAGAACTCTGTCTTGGCTAATGGCATCCTGTAGAGTGGGGGGTTTGTAGGCTTTCACCCATCCCCGTAGTAGCTCTGTCAGGGCCTCAGTAAACAACATCATCAATTTTCTCTCTGACACATCTGTTACCATAATAGCTATCCTATGAAATTCTGAGATGAAGGCCTTGGCGCTACCTATCTGGCTGAGTTGTTCCAACTCCCTGAAATGTATCTCTGGATCTTCCCTGTCGAACCACTCCATGAGTTTCTGAGTGAAATCACTATAGGAATGGATGGTGTTGTGACCCAATGTCACTAATCCGTGGTACCATCACTCATGAGACTCTCCGTCCAAGTGGAGTGTAGCCAAATTAATGGCATCTGTCTCTGTCATGGGATTGAGTTGGAATTAGGTATCCAACTTCTGAACCCGTATCCTTGCTGAACCTCCGCGAGTTCCATCAAAGTTTGGGATGGTCAACCTGCCCAATGTTTTCTGCAACTCATAGTTATGATTGAATCCCTTGTTGAAATTCCTGGACCTGTTCCTACTCTTCATGTTGCAAAAATCCGAAAAAGACATGGCTGCATGAAACTCATCCCCTAAGTCCCTGTATTCTTGCAAATAAGCCCTGTTGTCCGCCGATTGCACACTAGCAGCAGAAATCTTCCGAAAGCTGTATCCTCACTTAGGAAAGTGGGAGAGGTATGATCTTGGGGGCAAGCACAGAGCCAGGTACCGTCACCTACTCCTAGCTCCTCCGTTTAGACTAACTGTTAACGAAGCCAAGGGGGGTAGTCCCTACAAAAGAGTTTCTATGGCTCTTAAGTTGTTAAAGTGTTTTAAAAGGTTGCGGATAGGTGTTATTTAAGAGTTATTATGATTAAAGGTGTTTATTTATTATGAGTATGACACATAAATCAAAGCAATCCACGTTGCTAGCAAGAGATTGAAAGATAAGTAATGATTCCAGACTTCGTTAATTATGCATTTGTAGATAGAAATTAAAATAGGCCACAGACAATTGATCAAAATAAAATAATTATGCAGATTAAAAAAAGGACCAGTGCCTTATGGAGTCAATAATACTGAAATGCGCAAATAATTAAATAATAAGTCTAGAAATCAAACTAGTGAATATTAGGTTGTGTGAGTGCTCTTGGTAGGTTTTAAGAATTTTATGTGCTTTTGATTAGGGTGTCAACGAAGGTTTGTCAAAAGGCCGGGAGAATATTCGAAGTTCAATCCGTTGGAGACATGACGGGCCTGCCCAGTATCTCAGGCTGGTATCGCAAAGATTGACCAGCTAGCTGAGAAGCTTAGACAGTGGGGGTTTCGGTGCCTTTACTAAGATGTACTTTAGAAAATTCCCTACAACGTCGGTGTGTCGGTTACAGGGTTTAAATTTTATTAAGTTTTTCTTGCAAGTTTAGAAATCCAATGCCGTTTCTGGGTACTCCGATTTTGAGGTCGGTTAGAGCATACTCCAGCAAAGAGAGAACAAAGTTAATTAATTAGGGGGTGTGCGTTGCAAATTTTATTGAGTTAATTAATTAAGACTCTTCGACAGAGAGCGCTCTTGACCCCGTCTTATGACAGTGTTTCAAGAGACTTAGCTAATCTAGAATGCCTAATGCAAGGGTATGCAGTTCGAAGTATGCTCTCCGATAGAGAGTGCTCTTGACTTGTGTTACTGCAAGTTCAAGAGACTTAATTAATTCGTTAAACTTAAAGGAAATAGAAACATAAAGATCAAAACCACCAAAGAGTCTCTTTTAAGCTTTTTAGGGCCCTAATCGAGAAAGCAAAGGGGTAAGCAAAACTCTATCAAGAAAGTAAAGAAGCAATGCATTAACCAAGTAAATAATCAGGGAGACATTTTACTTCAGTTTTCAATTAATTAAACAAATTTTTTTTTCTGATAACTTTTATGCAAGCAAAAATGAAACCAAGCCTAATCTAGCATGAGAACAGATTGCATAAGAGGAAACTAGCAAGAATACACTAATGTAATCAAATCTAACTAAGTTTTTTATCAAATTGAAACTGATTACCCTATTCTACTTTCACCATTTATTTATTTTACAGGTATAAAGCAAATTGAAAGAAAATGAAATATGGACAATGACGATACAGGCTTCCCCCAAATGGGGGAAGTGGGGTGTGGGAGCCTTAATCCCACTTTCTCTTTTATTAATTCTTTACAATGCCTTTCTTTTAATGCTTTTTGCCTCTTTTTCTATCTTTGTAAGGCTTTCGGATTGAGCTGAGAAAGGGGAATGAAGAAAGGGGGATAATGAGACTTTTTTAAGCCTTGAATCTTCAAAATTTTGCTAGCACTTTCGCTGTACCTGTCACAACAATAAAAAGTCAGCAAACTAACAATACTAAAAAGTGATAGGAAAGACAATGCAAACAAAAAAAAATTTGGAAAATTTGTTTATACTTAGAAAAATTTTGGAAATTTTGCATGGAAAGTACAAACTTCTTCTTAGATCTAATGAATAATACTAGATCTAACAAAACTTAAAGAAGACAGATCTAAGTATAAGCAATGAAAGAGTGGATCTACTTCTTAAGCAATGCAAAACAAGAAAAAGGAAAGGGTAAAGAAGAAGGGGTTTTTGTGGATGGAACACAAGAGTGGAAGAGAAGTTTCCAGGTTTCTTTTGTAAGAAAAGAATACGATCTGTGTAGGTCCTGCAATCAAAAAGTGTTAAAACAAAGAGGTTGCTTGAAGCTTGGGCTAGATGTAGCTGAATTCACACCCTTCTTCAACCTGTGAAACCTAATAACACCAAAACTCAAACACAAAGTGAGATCAAATCATATGAAAGTATGCTAAGAAAAATAAATCAGGATCAACACTATGTATTACTGACTACTCATGTTCATCAAGATTTTACTTTGCATAAATAATCAACTTGGAACTTCGAATGATTACCCTACCGTGCCAACAGTGGCCCTCTTGAGCTTTAACAAAACAAAATTGATCTCATTCAAAGTATTTAAAAGCAAAGGGTTAGAAGCAATGTCACCTCAACCATGAAATGTATACCACATGCAACAGCCCATGGACCTCCAAAGTCGAAATTCTTTATTAAAATTCAAAGCAAAGCTTGATACAATTTCTACAGAGTAACTCTGCCACAAAAGTTCCACCCTGATAGAGCTAAAGAAGCCTCTATTTATACAATGAGAGAAGACCCAAAACCCTAAAACCAGACTAAGAGTAACATCGGAGTAATTGAATGAAATCGACATGATGATTTGGAGTTGAACTGAGCTGCAACTGAGTTGTAACTGATTGTTGGAGTAATGAGGGGGGGTGAGGTGGCTCATCCTCCCTCGTAATGATCACCCAACCAATAGATAACCCACACTTCAACCAAAAATGGATTTGACCAAAGACGACAAATTTCTGACTGATAGTTCAACTGCTACTCTCCGATACTTGATCTGAAACTGACCGATATTGATTGGAATCATCATAAATGCTCCGTGCCATGTCATTTAGACTTTTATTTTATTCAATTTGGTTAATTTTGGAGAGTTTTTTATTTTCTCCAAAATATTCATTTTTAATATTTTAATTAATAATTTCTCCGTAAATGACTTTTTTGAGAAATTATTAATTATGAGGCTGAATGAACTTCTGAAACTTGGAGATAGCTAGATGGCTGATCAAAAATGATTTTTGGCTTAAGGTTAGAGCCTTCAATCACTGAATTCGGGTTCCAGATGATTAACTTATTACAAATTGAATTTTTCCATTTAAATTATGGAAAAATTTAATTAAAAAACTTAGGAGAAATTAAAAAATTAAAAAAAAAAAAAAAAAATTTTTGACGTGGCCGGTAAAAATTTTTCAAATTTTTTTGAGGGTCCTAGTGACTTAGGATATGACCATGCTCTATTCTAATAATGTCTAGTAGGTTTATATATATTCAGTTGGGCTCTAATAACCTTTCAAGGCCCAGAATTCAAAATCGGGCATTCCAGCTTTGGAGGAAGCAGGAGAAAACTTCGTCAATTATACTCGGCTATAGGCAAAGCATAATTGTCAAGGGAAAAAAACTCCCTAGAATACCTTAGTTGAAATTCTACGTCTTAGGAGACCGAACCACTCAAAACACCCTACTAGCACATTTTATTACAAACTCCGCGGGGCCATGGTCATAATTATTCAAACAAAAAACTGACTAGCCAAAACTGGCTAGACACAAAGGCGGATCATCTGATATACTGGAACACAAAAATTTATCATGTTTTTCAAATGGCGGCTCGTCAGCTAATCCAACTATGGTACAAAGAAGTTGGTAACAAGCCCCAAAGGGTTCGCTAGGCTCTACCTGCATGACTGGACCTGCTACTGCATCTGCCAAGAGGTGAGGCATAGTAGGCCTACTGGAAGGTCTGTTATATATGTGGGGTGTGTTCTGCATATTGGTGTATGCATGTTTCCCACTACTGCTTGTAGACCCTCTATCTACTGGTAAGAGAGGTGTGCTGCTATTACCTGGTTCTAGTTTCGCCGATAATCTGTTGATTGCATTAAGTACGTCCGTTTTCCCTTTGGCTAAGTCTTGCAATGCGCTTACTAGGTTGCGAAACTCCATTTTGTCCTCATCTTCTCCCGTTCCTTTTCCTTTGTCAGAGTGTATACCTGTTGGGTCCATGTCTGAGTTGGTATCTTCTAGTTACATATCCTCAAAGTCCTCCGTGTACCTACTCCTTCTTTTCCTATAGGTTACAAAAGTGTCCTCTTCTGTATTCATCTACTTCTCATGTTCAAGCCCACCGCTGGCAAGGAACATGCTCTGATACCACTGTAATATCCCAAATACTGATATTCTATTGATTCTATGCAAAATTACTGAATAGCCGGGCATGCAAAATTGCCCTAAATTATAGTTGAATTTAGGGTTAGGGTTTGTAGGAAAGATTGTAATACTTACTATTGATAATCTGGTTGACAATGCTCCTGAGAGAATTCGCTTGCGAGATAAGCCGAGCTGATGAAGAAATAACCTCTTTTTCCTTTGTAGTACCCCCATCAGTTTGAGTCAGCTAAGGTTGACGTTTATGGTGGAGGGATGGTCTGTTTCCGCTGAAAGTTGGCCAGAGTGTAGGTGTGCCCATGCCGGAGAGAATGGATAAAGCATGCAAGAGTGTTGACCTCTCTAGGTACCCTAGCGAATTGATTCACCTGACTGATGCTCATGCCCCCACTCTTCTCTATTCTGCTGCTAGATGCTCCAGGTGAGCAATCCGGTTGCTAATAATCACTCAAGGCAGTAGAGTGATCTTGTCGGTGAGGATGCAGGCCACATGCGGAAGAAATATGGTGATTCAGACTCCCGGTGAATGCCCTGGGTTTTCCCAGCTAAATTCCCCCCAGCTGTATGGATGAACCTGGAAATAATCTTCTAGCGTACGTTGAAGCACTGAATAAGGATGAATACAATAGATGCGGTGACAAACCTGAATGGTTTATTCTGAAGGAGACTAGGGCAGATATTTCACTGCCGAAACCTCGTTAGCTGAAGACACCGTTTTCAACCCCAACTGCCGTGGCTGCACACTGTGCTGCTATTCAAGAGCTCCTAATCAATAATAATCCTAAAGTAACCTTATTTGGTTTCATTACCCTCTTAAATAGAATCTCATGAACTTTTAGGGTTTGCATGTCACTTTTAGGGTTTCCGCTTTACTTTTGCATGCATGCAATTCTATTTTAATGTTGACTTTTAAGCCTAAAGAAACAAGGCTTCTTCCATCCGAATGATGACTTGACTCTGAAGGAATGTCCTGTAGTGCTCTAAGTATCAAATCCACTCAGTCAATTCCCTCTTATGCAGTACCCGCTCGAACCTATGGGAATTAAGTAGGTTAGCAGGTGTTTGGTATGCTTGATTAGAGGGGGGACATTACATAATAGTATCAATAGAATCCTTCATCCAATCCTTAATCAGAATATGTTGGTTTATTGTGTGGATATTGACCTAGTTTCGAATCTTGAAACCACTTCTGGAATTAATTTGAAAGCTTTTTCCTCATCAAATTCCGAGATCAATTGTTCCAAATCTGGGAGAATCTTTTCAATCCACCCTCCCGTGCCAACTTTTCGAATCTTCTTGTATGGGTTTGTGTTCTAATCAAACTGTCATTTTTGAAAATTTTAGTGAGGAGTTTGAGCATGGTCACATAATGGGAGAAAATGCGCTTCATTTGCCTTCTCGGTCATCTGTCATGAATAATATTTTTCAATTTATAAATCTTTCTTATGGGCCGTTGGACGAGGTGTATAAAGATCAATTTCATCTTTTCTCCATTTTTAAGCAACTAATAGGCTTGATCTCATTCTCAGTTTCATTACATTACAACTTGTCCCCATTTGATCCTTCCATTTTTCCTGGAGTAAATATAATTGAATGTCCTAGTAGGGTAGAAGAGAAAACTAAGGATTGTTTGAATTGGCTGAATCATGAGTCATGTTGTCTTATTCCATCAAGAACAAGCTCGCATTTTTTAATGATCCTATCAGTATTTTGATGGATGAAGTTCTCAAAAGTCAATTTCAGCCTTGGCATGATTTCATTCCAGATCTTTCTTTGAATTTCAAACAACAAGTTAGAATGGTTTCAATTTTCATATACATTACTTTTAAACCATCTCTGGCTTGTTGGGTCATTAACCATTAGAGGAAATTTGGGGTCTAAAATGGGCCTTATAAGAAAATGTGCCAACAATAAATTTTGTGAGTTGGAATTCAAGAACCAATAGACTTTCAATAAAATGAGTCAACCATAATGGTTGAATTGACATATTTGTCATAAAAGAAAAATACTTTTTGTGTTCATATTTTCGACATATCTCCGTGTGTTTTTACTCAAATTCTGAGCGGGAGAGCTCATTGGATGCGGAATTTAATTCTGCATCCAACGAGTACCCACACTGCATACTTTTGATGGACCTCGCTACCCCAAAAACAAGAAATACCTCAAAAAACGTGATGATGATGCAAGAAATACCTGAAAAAACGTGATGATGACATCATCATCACATTTTTTCAGGTATTTCTTGTTTTTGGGGTAGCGGGGTCCATCAAAAGTATGCAGTGTGGGTACTTGTTGGATGCAGAATTAAATTCCGCATCCAATGAGCTCTCCCGCTCAGAATTTGAGTAAAAACACACGGAGATATGTCAAAATCATCATCACGTTTTTTCAGGTATTTCTTGTTTTTGGGGTAGCGGGGTCCATCAAAAGTATGCAGTGTGGGTACTTGTTGGATGCAGAATTAAATTCCGCATCCAATGAGCTCTCCCGCTCAGAATTTGAGTAAAAACACACGGAGATATGTCAAAAATACGAATACAAAAAGTAGTTTTTTCATTCTTCCTCCAAAATTAATAACTATTATTTTATTATTTTAACTATTATTTTATTATTTTCCTTAGGAGGCCCATTTTAGACCTCAAATTTCCTCTAATGTGTAAAGAAAGCTCAATGGATTCGTTCAGCAAATGGTTGCATTGGATTTATGATTTTACCTAACACTTGTCTAAATTGGTTAGAGTAGGGTAGGTAGGACCTGAATAAGCCTTTTTTGGGAAGTAGTTTATCTTTTCAGTCTTGCACCTTTTTTTTCCCCTGAAGCTCGCCTTTTGAAGCTCTTATTATAATCCTAAATGTTGCTATTTTCCTGCACAGTAAATTCAAACTTTTCTTGAAGTTATGGTTTTAGATTAGATTTATTTTCTGCTTTTCATTTTCATGCATTTCAGTTTTAGTACTTTATTTTATCCACATATGGTTCTGATGACCGGTCTGTGAGTTTGGTAAAGCTCTGGACATTTTGCAGGTAGCTGATGGCATTTTGGTAGCAGTTGCAGAGCTGGAATAATGGATCGAGGGTGCGAGAAGCAGAGTGCGAGCACTAGAGATTCTGAGGTTCTCAAGCGCTCCATTCAGCAGAGCACTTGTCCCAGCTGGAGCCAGATGTTATCACATATATAGTAGCCTGGCTACCATATTCTATTTTTCATATTCCAGTACATTTTTCAGCTAGCTCCCCTACATATGAAATGTTGAGATGAGCATTTATGATGGATCATTATTTGATTTATGGACTATAGCACTCTCCCATGCCATGACTGAGTCTCAGGACACTCAGATTTGAGGACTGATGTAGTCATTTAGCCATTTGCAAAGTAGTTAGTAGTGCCCAGATTTGCATCAGTGTTTTCTCATTGGACAGATGTTGGTTCAGATGGATTATTTACATGTTTATGACTCAGCTTATGTTATCTTGTGTTATGGTTGTCATTGCTCTTATTCTCATTCTTGTGACATGTATTAGCATTTAGTGTCATGATCTGGCGGTCATATAAATATGTGGACTTGGATGTATTTATATTATGTATTGATGTCTCTACTCAGACCTGGAAGTTCTTGATCTATACTCATTGGTTTTACCCTCTTTAGGGAGAATAGAGGTAGTCATTCCCACCATACTTTGGCTTGCTAGTGTTGGTTTCATTATTCACTATCTGCACCCATCCATTAACTTCCAGTTATGTTTTCAACCCGACCTATTACTTTACTTGTGGCATGAAGGACCTTTCCCCACTAGATCCTTTGTTTGACAAGCCTCCCTGTTTATTTGTGTCTTAGCTCTGAGTTGCCTAGGTTGTGTTGGCTAAACCTGAAGCAAGTAGCGCTAACATCAATAGAAAAACTGTTCTTGTGGAAATTTTTGGATCTCCTTTGCATATGGTGTTCTTCGATGGTGATTGGAAAATCTATTGTTTCTTAGCATTTTGGTATTTTTTGGGAAACATTGTCTTGTTTACAAGAGGGCGATTTCAACTTGGGCATTTTTGCAGGGGGTTCCTCAACTCGCTTGGCTTGGATGCACTTGTATCAAGGAATTTTCATTAGTATTGTTACCCCTCAAAATGCATCAGCACTTTTGAGCTTTCAAACAGTTTTTTTTAAAGTCTTGGCTACAATAATGAGAGGGTTTTTCTTTAAACTCTGAAATGGGTGACAACAGATCTACCACATATATATTCCAGTGCAGCAACATTTTGGTAGCATGAAACTGTTCAGGTCGCTGCAAAGATTCTTGGATGGGCTGTGTTAGCTGGAAGTCAGGAAGTACTCAATACAAATATTGAAAATCCTATTTTACAAAAGGGAATCTTGCTTTCGAGCGACAACAGGGTCTATGATGGTTGAAAGTCATTGTTTCTTATTTGAAGATATTTCAACGTTAGCTTGGGCCTAATTATTGTTTGCATATTTTGTCATATCCAAGAGGTTTTTGACCCATAGTTTAAAGCTAACAAGCTACTGGAGAAGTAGAATTTTGGAGGAAATGTTTCAAACAGAGATTTCAATGGATCAAGTTTCTCTACAACTTGGTTTCCATTTCCACCCCATCGATGTAGAACTTGTCAGTTACTACTTGAAGAGAAAAGTACGTGGAAAACGTTTTGGTGTCAATGCAATTTCAGAGATTGATCTATACAAGTTTGAGCCTTGGGATTTACCCAGCAAATCTTGCTTGCAGAGCATGAGATTTGCAGATAGAGATCCTAAAGAGGCTGCAGCGTGAAACTTTCTCAGATATGATGAAAATGAAGGACATATTAGAGTTGATTGAGAAACGGTTCACTCATCACGCATCAAATAATCAGGCAAGTTCATTAGAAGGAATTGAAACTCAATTTAAAGGTGATATTAAGGCAGGTGGTGCTTTCATAATGATGGAAAATGAGAACAGGTAGCAATTGTGTTCTTCATTGGACCAAGCGAGGATGAAAACTGGAATCGAAGTAAAATTTACTTTTGAGACTTTCTTTAGAGAGGGAGACCTGCTTGTAACAGAATGTGTTGCAGATCAAAGTTGTACAAGTGATAGCGATGTTTTTGGAGGTCCACTCACTTTGGGAAAGGTTCTTTGCTCTGTACATATCAAAGATTTCTTGTCATTCACTGTTGTTCCACTTGGAGCCAAGGGGAAGGATATAGCTGCAAGTCTCAATCCCTTGCAGGATCATGCCCTCACAGGGTTTTTTGATACTGGGCCATACATTTTAGGCATTGTTAAGGTTCTTCAATTGGAGCTACTATCAAGGGACCAAATGTGGCCATCTCTGCAGGAAAATATCTTTCAAGTTGGGGTACTCACCCATATGGATCAGCCACTCCTATTTGTTCAGGCACCCTTGAACAAGTACCAATAGCTATGGCGCATCATCTAGTATATCATCTGTTGAATGCCAGCCTACCATCTTTGAGTTTTAATTCCAAGGGAATTTCCACACAATCAGCCACTCAAGAGCATCTTCACGGTGGCGTAGAGTTTTGGAGCAGTTCAAAATGTGGTGGTTCCTTTGTCTTGACCCACGTATAACCCAAAGTTTCCTGGCAAAGTTTCCTTGCAGTCGACTACGTTGGAGGTCGTCTTTAGCAGCTAGCAGTGGCTTGGAATGCGTGGAGTTTTCGGCATGGAGCTTGGATAACCCGAGTTTATCAGTAGTCGAGTTCTAAGCAGTCATTTGAGCTCGGAGCAATCAGTCAGTTGACAGCTCGGGGTGTAGTAGGCACACGGTAGATTGATTCTTCCTGTCAGTTGTCACCACAAACAGAATCGTGATTCTCTGATTGTTTTCTCAAGAAATCGTGAAAGGTGAAAGTCATGATACTATCAGCTGCTATGTTAAAACGCCATTCGGCTAAATTGACAAATGGTGTAGATTACCAAACCGAGCGATGCAAAGATTTCCACAATTTCTGAGCTCGCCAGTTTCCTTGCTTTCACGTTCACGTCTCCGGGATGAGTTTAAGTTCCACTTACAGTTCATATTCCTGTTTAGCAGCCATTTGATAATTGTCATGCTAAACTCCCCTTTTCCGGCAGCTATAGGCTCAGACGATCGGTGTTGAAGAAGCTTGATTTTTTTTTAGTGATGTGGCAGCAGAAAGGGACGAGCTGTTAGTTTAAATGGCAGCCAATCATTCTTGGGCCCATTATGGTTACAAGCAGTGAAGTGTAGTTCCTCGAATCCGTTGAAGCATGGATGCACTTATCCACCCGCATGACCCACGATTTCATTAAAAACGACCAACTGTTTCGAATAGCTGGACTCCTGTGGGCTCCATTGGATACGTGGGGCTTATCTCAAGAGAGGACTGTTGGGTTATATGTAGTTGCATTAATAATATGGAGCGAATCAAATGCTGATAAAGAGAAAAAGGTGGATCCTACGTCCATTTATTTTTTATTTTTATTTTTATTATTTTTTGAAAGTTTTGGCTTGATAAAAAGGGCCAGCTTTCTCGATTGTAGGATGAAATGTTTTTGGGCTGGGAGGATTCTTTCCCCAAAGTTAATAAAGAAAATCATGTTGAGTTTTTGGACATGTTGGGTTTCTCTGTGGTAGTCTTGTGTTTTCATGAGTTGTAGACTAAGTTGGCATAGAAGGCTAACAATCTAGCACGTTGGGCAAGCATTTGCGGCTGCCAAGTTGCTTGTCGCCGTTATGTTCTTGGAGGTCTGGGAGTAATGGAAAGTAGTCAATTATACTTCCATTCTCTTGGGCTCTGATTATGGAACGGACCAGCCTAATCTCCCTTTTGCAAAACGCAAAGCCTTTATGAGTCCCCTTTTGACTCCATTCTCCCTTCTGATACTGGAATTGGCCTTTCCCTCGAGGATTGATCCTCCCTTCCCTTCCTGCCCATCAACCCGACTCATTTTACCTTTTTTCTATCCGTGTTTCTCTAAGGCAGCCTCTTCAGATCACCCTACCCTCAGCTGCATCTTCCTTAGTGATCCTAACTTAGGGAAACCCCCCTAGAGCTGGAGAAGAGCCAGCCTGAAGCGAGGAGAGAGAAGGTGTGGTGACATTGGCCTTTCTCTCGAGAAGTTGTCGCAGGGCCGGTGCGCCCGCGGTTTGGGCTTTCAGCACCCGCGTGCCAATTTCGGGCGACAACAAGTATCGATGTGATCTATGATTTCATCTTGCTATTCTTGTGTTGCATTTGTTCTTTTCTCTTGATGCATCAAATTTGATATGGTTGACGTTTGTTGTGTAGGAGAGAGGGCGCATTGGCTTCCTTGGGAAAATCATTTTACATAGAGGCTTGCATCAAATCTTCTCAAATTGATCGGGATGGCATAGATCATCATCATCAAGGCATCTACAAGGATTTCCAGATAAGATCTACAAGTTATTTCTTCTTTTCTGGATCTCAATCCATTGGCATCTTCATTTTCATGCTAATACCCTAAATATTAAAAAATAAAAAAATATTATAGATCAAACCGCTTGATCTCGGAAAAAACCATTTCTAGGTTTTGTAGATCGGGTCAAACCCTACGTGGGTCTTCAAAAATGTTTTGCTAAAGTGACTCCATTTGGCCCAAATCCCAAGGCACTGTTCTCTAAACCCTAAATATTAAAAATGAAAAAATAATATCGATCAAACCACTTGATCTTGGGGCAAACCATTTCTGGGTTTTGTAGATCGGGTCAAACCCTAAGTGGGTCTTCAAAAACGTTTTGCTAAAGTGACTCCATTTGGCCCAAATCCCAAGGCACTGTTCTCTAAATCCTAGAGCTACCCTTCATGTTGCCCCCTTCTCTTGCGATTTGATCTCTTCCTTGTGGCTTAGGTACTTTAATACTGTTATACCTTCTTTTGAGTCTATCCCATGGTACTAGATAGCCCCAATCCTGTTCTTACCCTCTCTGCATTGGTCACATTTCCCAAGGCAGTGGATATCTTCATCTTTTGCTAGTACCTTGATTGTAGATCTAGTAATAGGCTTATAAGTCACTTGCATTTCAACCTTGGATCACATTTCAAGTTACATAAACCTCTTGATCCAAACCATAACTCACCTTATGATTTTATCCATAGATCTAGGGTTTACTCCACCTTACACCTTATGTACTTCAACTCCATTTGATTTGATCTCGTGTTTAGGTCTAATCTCTCTTGTTGGGAGTAGATCTAGGTCTCCCCCATTGTTGTCTTGGGCTAAAATAACATCAAGTGAATATTGCCTCGATTGGCGTGACAAGCATCCATTTGGGATTCGAGGCTATCTTGGTTCCACCTCTTTAGTTGCCCTTTCCTTTACCTTACATCCTGGATCCACCTCATAGAGGCAACTACAAGTTGGGTGATAACAAAGCCATTTTCATAACCTTTTGTGATAACTTTTGTTTGCAGCTTGTTCTTCAAAGATACTATCTCAGCCTCACGATTTTCCTTTTCTCTTATATTTGTCATTAGCTCTTCAGTAAGAGAGGCTTCAACTGGTTTGGCTTCTTCTAGTTTGGTCTTCAGGTCAACAATGGTTTGTTCAAACCGTTGTGCCTCTTCCTTAAGCATCCTATTCTTCTTCTTGACTTTCTTCAGCTCTTTCAAGGCACTTACAAGTTCTTCCTCAAGATCTACTTCTCCTTCATCTTCGGATTCTTCATTACTATTAGGATCCTAATCTGAATTTATTGCCATAAAGAGTACTTTATCTAGTTCACCGTCATCATGAGGATCACTATCACTGTCATTGTCGAAGTCATCACTGGATGAGCTATTGTCTCTTTTTGTGTAGAGAGACTTTTCTGCTTTGCAAGCTTTCTTCTGTTCTTATTCTTGTAATTATTGTACTTCTTATAGGGTTTAAAACTGTCATCTTCATCACTATCTGAGTTATTTGCATATGGACATTTAGAAGCAAAATGTCCTATCTTTCCACATGAAAAACATTTAAGAGGTAGCTTACCTTTGTATTTTCCAGTGCCTCTCTTCAATTTCTGAACAAAGTTGGCTATTTCTTCATCATTAGATTCATCACTTGTTGGCTTGTCCTTTGTTGATTTGTTCTTCCCAACTTGTTTGGAGGAGACCTTGAATGCTGCTTCCTCTCTTGACGTGTCTTCGTCTACAATTCTCATTTTGTAAGCTACTAGAGTCCCATGCAGCTGATCCACTGTGATAGTCTTCAGATTCGTTCTTTCTTCTAGGGTAGAGATCTTTGGGTTGAACCTTTTGGGAAGAGTTCTTAGAATTTTTCGAACAACTATAGCCTCCTCAACCTCTTCTCCCAAACATCTGATGGTATTCACAAGCTGATCAACCCAAAGAATATAGGCTGCTATGTCTTCGTCTTCATTCATCCTTAGCTGTTCGAATTGTCCACTGTATGTTTGAAGTTTGGCTTCCTTGACTTTGTTGTCTCCCCCATATGTGGTTTGGAGTTTGTCCCACATTTCCTTTGTAGAGGGGCAGTTCATCACTTTGTGTATGGGCCACATGATGATCTACTTACTTGGATGTACATGCATTGTCATGATCCTTGGATGAGGTACCTTCTTGATGTACAATTGTATGATGTAGTTATGTACTTTAATGATCTATCTTTTGTACTCATGATGTTTTGAATGGTGCAATACAAGCAATGGGATATTGAGTCATCACTTGAGAATGTGATTGTAATCAGAGTAGAGAAACAACAAGCATGGTGGTTCCTCTTTGAAATCTTCTTGGAATCTTGGAAATTCAAGTTTGGCAACTCAGTACCAACTTCAAAGAATTATAGAGAAGCAAAAAGGGATGAAAGTTCAAAAAAGGTTTTCAAAATATGGAGGTAAAGATTATTTGTGCAAGTTTTGTTTTTATGGATTTTACTAATCCTTTTGGTGTTAGTGGTGATTTCACAGGATATATCAATATTCATAGATCCACGTATCTTTACTTTTGGAAACACACAATTGTAGTACATGAGTGCCACTACTCAAATTGCAGCTAAGGTTTGAAGCAAAGTTTTGGAAAGAAAGAAGGCTATTCGAAGTCCATGTTTGAAATTGCTTGAGGACAAGCAATATTGAGTGGGGAGGACTGTCATGTCCCAATTAAATAATTTACAAATAAGACTACTTGCAAATAATGTTCCACCAACCTACTAGTTTCCTAGGTTGAGATGGAGACATAAATTTTGTAATAAGGGGCTATGGGACCCAAAAAGACTTTAGTTTACCATATTCACATTTAAATGGGTCACATAAATGATAAATGATAAGAAAATAAGGTGGCATGGGTTCATGAAGACACTTGGAAGCTTGTGGGGCTTTTGGATGACTAGATTCCCCACACACTTAGCATGATCTTCATCCAAATTTGAACACATGGGTAATGCAACGTTATTGGAGGGTGATGTGGTGTCAAATATCATATAATGAGCCAAGGAATTCGAATAGGTAAAGAAGAGTAACTTCCATGGAAGAGGAAGATACTAGAAGTCAAGGTGTGCCACTTGGAAGGAGATTCCATGCACTCTATGACAACAAATGATGAAATATTCTATGACAAGTATGGAAAATTCAAACCTGATTGTAGACATATGAAAAATTTGACATGACAAGGCTAAAAATAGCCACCAAGAGGTCGAATTTGGGAGTTAGAGAAAGCCATTCGAATTGGGGAAAGAATTGGAGCATGAAGAGGAAGACAAGTGTCATGAGAGTTACTAAACCACTAAGATGAGTTGGAGGAATTCCATGGAGGGAAATTCGACCTTAGGAGGCCTCATGAAGTTAATAAAAGGATGTCATGAGGAATGATAATAGCTTTTGATCATTTGTTAATTGGCCTTTGGCATTTTGGAGAGCTGTTGTTGTCCATTGCACGGTGAGTGTTCATTCTCCTTGCTTGTGAACCAATTTCGAGGGAGTTGGATTCATTTCCAAGTTGGTTGATGGAGAGGCCATTCAGACCTCTCATTGGAGCTTAATGAAGGATTTTTATTTGCAAGTTGAAGGACCATACAATCGAATTCTCATATATTCTCCTATTCTCTCATTCCTTCTTTCTCTATTCCCCCACAGTCTCATGTTGAGGGCGCACTTGTTGGAGTGGTGCTTGCACTTTGCTGAGTATATTTGGATCCCAAGCTGTGAAATATGATGTATGGCTCTGTAATCTCATGTCCATATTCTTTGTAAGTTGATATATCAAGAATACATATGTTAGAGGAACGCATTTTCATGCTCTTAGATAACTAGTGTTATCACATATATAGTAGCCGGGCTACCATATTCTATTTTTCAGATATCAGTACACTTTTCAGCCAGTTCCCTTACATATGAGGTGCTGAGATGAAAATCTATGATGGATCATTATTTGATGATGGACTATAGTCCTCTCCCATGCCATGACTGAGTCTCAGGACACTCAGATTTGAGGACTGATGTAGTCATTTAGCCATTTACAGAGAAATCAGTAGTGTAGAGAGTTGCATCAGTAGTTCATCATTGGATAGATGTTGGTTCAGATTGATTGTTTACATCTATATGACTCGGCAGATATTATCTTGTGTTATGGTTATCATTGCTTTTATATTCATTCTTGTGACATGTCTTAGCATCTAGTGTCATGATCTGGTGATCATATAAATATGTGGACTTGGATGTATTGATATTATGAATGTATGTCCCTACTTAGGCCTAAAAGTTCTTGGCCCATTCTCATTGGTTTTACCCTCCTTAGGGAGAATAGAGGTGATCATTCCCACCATACTTTGGCTTGCTAGTGTTGGTTTTATTGTTCACTATCTCCACCCATCCATTTCCTTCCAGTTATGTTTTTAGCTCGACTTAGTACTTGACTTGTGGCATGGAGGACTTTTCCCCACTAGAGCCTCTTTGTTGGACAAGCTTCCCTGTTTATTTGTCTCTTGGCTCTGAGTTGCCTAGGTTGTGTTGGTTATAAATCTCAAACAAATAGTGTTGCTATCAATACAATGTATTTGGAAATGAAATGAATATCTTATGTAAAAACCCATTCATGAAAATTAGTGTTTTTGAACATACATGAATGAAAGGCAAGCCTAATGAAATTGGCTTTGAAGTATGATGAAATGAGCATTTTGTGAAAAAACATTCATGAAAAGTAGTGTTTTTAAACATACATGAATGCATGAAGCCTCAATAATAAAATTCCATGTAATAAATGCATGGATCAAGGCTATGGAAATTTGAAGGCCCAAAAAGCAATGGTTTTTAAAAATTTATATCTAAAGATTGCCGGCCTCACTTGTATTTGATTTGGATTGTGAGCATTTGTTAAGGTGAATAAGCACCTCTGAAAGTAACTTATCCATTTGTGAAACACTGCCATCTCCTATGTTGTTGCTTGTCCGAAATATGCTAGAGTGAGTATCCCCTTTCCATATCCAAAGCGTCACAGTGTCAAGTTGGTAGTCACCCTTTATCCTAACCATTTGAGTTCTATCCCTCACCCTTCACTAGCAAATTGATTACAACTATGAAGTGAGTATGGTCTTGAAAGTCTGGTCTGAGTTATAGTTATTTAATGAAACTTTATATTTGGTTGATAGATCGCCAGTGAAATGATTGCTACTTGTTATAATTGTTATTTGAATGATTTGTAGAGCATATCTTAACCTTTAAACACTTGCAGCAGATGGATGTTAACCTGGGTTATATTATTGATTATTTGAGCATTTACAGATTATTATTCTATCTGTCTGGCCATATTGGATATTTTACCTGATCATGCAGAGATTTGTAGGGTGTATGAGTATGCACCTTAGATGGATTTGGGCTCCCTGAGTCCAATGAGACAGTTTATTTTCAGTTCCGGGCAGTTACAATGATGATTTGTCTCAGTTTACCATTCTGGTGCAGTTTTGCCATGTTGAATGGCCTGTCAGAGCAGAGAGGTGATTTGATTGGTTCACCTAGGGCGTTGTATGAGGAGGGGGTGGTCCAGCCACTTGTTTTTACCATATTACCTCCCTCCCAGAGAGCATGGTGGGCTCCGTTTGACAACAGTGGCACTCTAGGAGGCAGTTTGGGCCACATCACGTTTCCTCAGGCAGATTAAAATAAATAAAAATGGCTACTGAAGAATTCGATTTGGGCTACTGAGGCAAGGAAATGGCATGGGATGAGTTTTGATGATAAGTGTGATGTCTTCCACTCCTCCTTTAGCAGTTTCAGCACTTGGATGGACCCACATCCATCTCTCCAACATATTTTATTATTTTCTGGAGCTTTTGGAGGCTCACGATTTCCTCAGAGAGGCACTATTTTGCATTTAAAAAAATTATATTTATTTTTATTATGCCATGGGGACACATTAGGAGAGTTAGTTAACACCCCCTGGACCCACCAGGAGCTTTATTTATTTTTTATTGAGTGGGATCCCCTCTCCTAGGGTTATTTGGTCCATTGATATATTATATTATTGTATTGATCCATGTACTTTATGTTGAGCTCATCTCAGCCGTTGATTAGAACATTTCGATCTTTTAATCTTAGCCACCCATTTGAAAAGTGGTTATGATTTTGGTATCTCTCATTCATATTTAAAGGAGAGAGCTTCTCATTGTAAAGGTGTCTTTGGCTCTTGGATCTGGATAATAGAAAAACTATTGTTGTGGAAATTTTTGGATCTCCTTTGAATCTGATGTTCTTCGATGGTGATTAGAAAGTATATTGCTTTCTAGCATTTGGGTATTTGTGGCGAGATCTATATTTTTTTGGAAACATTGTTTTGTCTACAGGAGGGTGACTTCACTTGGGCATTTTTGCAGGGCTTCCTCAACTCGCTTGTTTGGCATCGCTTGTATTCGGGGGTTTTCATTAGTATCATTGTGATCTATGATTTCATCTTGCTATTTTTCTGTAGCATTTGTCTATTTCTCTTGATGCATCAAATATGATATGGTTGACGTTTGTTGTGCAGGAGAGAGGACGCATTGGTTTCCCTGGGCAAATCGATTTTCATAGAGGCTTCATCCAAATCTTCTCAAATTGATCGGGACGACATAGATCATCATCATCAAGGCATCTACAAGGTTATCTAGGTAAGATCCACATGTTAGTTCTTATTTTCTTGATCTCAATCCATTGGCACCTTCATTTTTATGTCAAAACCCTAAATAATAATAAATTTTTTTTTATAGATCAAATCGCTTGACCTTTTGGCAAACCATTTATGGGTTTTGTAGATTGGGTCAAACACTAAGTGGGTCCTCCTAAACGTTTTTCTTAGGTGACTCCATTGGGCCCAAATCCCAAGGCATTTCTCTCTAAACCTTAGCGCAACCCTTCAATTGGCCATTTTCTCTTGCGTTTTGACCTTATCCCTAAGGCTTGGGTACTTTGACACTGTCATATCTTTCGTCAAGTCTATCCTATCGTACTAGATAGCCCCAATCTTTTTCTTAACCTCCCTGCATTGGACACTATTCCCAAGGTAGTGGATATTTTTATCAATTGCTGGTACCTTGATTCTGGATCTAGTAGAAAGACTCGTAAGTCACTTGTATTTCAACCTTGGATTGATTTCACATTTCATAAACCTCTTGATCCAACCCATAACTCACCTTGTGACTTCATCCATAGATATAGGGTTTAGTTCACATTACACCTTACGTACTTCAAGTTCCATTGATTTGATTTGGTGTTTTGGTTTGATCTCTCATGTCGGGAGTAGATTTGGGTCTCCCCCATTGTTGTCTTGGGCTAAGACAACATCAAGTGAAGATTGTCTCGATTGACGTGACAACCATCCATCTTGGATCTACCTCATAGGGGAAATTACAAGTTTGGTGATAACATTTTGGCTCCGTTGTCGGGGAGTTAGAGGCCTACCTTGGTTCGACATACCTCACCTCCCCTACGACATATCTCTTTTTGGTGAATTACTTGTGTGGTTCACCTGGCAACTCCACTGAGAAATGAACCCATCAGATAAATCATAAGGAATCCAGATGTATTATTAAGACGCATGAAGGAATTAACCGAAAACTTAAATGAAACAAGAAGGAAAATAAACGAAAGGGATAAATGGAGGTCAGATTCTTGGTATGAGGATGATCTTGACCATGATTATGGGTATGAGTCTAATTATCGCAATCCTTATGACACCCACCAATTCCTTTACCCGCGCTATAAAGAATGCCTAACCATTTCTAGTGAGCCGATGAGCAAGTATCAAACCCAACCAAAGCCGAGAGTGGCTGATCCTGGTAATCCTATTAGGTACCCAACTCAAATAATCAGAGCTGTCAAAAAACAAGACAAACAGTCTCCTTTTGACTTTTTTGAAATACCGTGGGCACTTCATCCTATGCCAAACGATTACATTAGGAGGTTGCCCCAGTTTAATGGAAATAAAGATATATCTATTGAAAGTCATTTGGATACTCTCTGGGATTACATGGAAATTAGAGGTGCGGACAATGCAGATGTTTATATGCGAGCCTTAAGAGAATCCATCACTGGGCATGACATGTTCACATATCTGTTAATAGATAAGTGGGGTAGGAACACTGATAATTCTTTAGATTGTAAATCTAGCAATGATTGTGCAATTGATAATCAGTATATTGACAATTTGATTTCTCAATTGGATCATTCCTCCTGAAATGTTCCAAATTATTAGCATTCCTACAATCCATATGAATGTTACAGAGTACTTTGAGAATAATGTTTCAAAACCTCATGCTAAAACTAAGAAGGATATCAATTAAATCATACAAGATACTTTGTTATCAGTACCTGAAGCAGTCACAGAGCAAGTCTTGGATTTAATTCGTGGAAGAGAACCTAACGATCACCATCAAGAAACATCTCTAGTTGAGCCTTCCATTTGTGAGTCCATTATAGAGCCTTTAAAAGAGAAACTCCATAGTCATTGCCTAATGGACAGTAATTTGAGTCAGTATTCAAGTTATCCGAATCTGGATTCAGAATTTGATTGTCTCTGCAGAAGAAGAAAAGGTTGAAATTTGCGTTGAAGAGCAATCATGTGGTCATATTGTGGTTGAAGACCAAGTTTGTGAGGATGATAAGGAAGTTAGAAATGAACATATTGATATTTTTCCTTATCAAATTGATGATGATGATCATTTATCCTCAGTTGAATGTAATGAACAATCTAAAGAAGAGCAACCACATGATGATGATATACTAGTGAGTGAACTTGACCTAGAGCGTTCTTTGTCACATCTTTCGAGCTAGAATCTATGTCCAAATAGTCATCAAGAGCCTCCCAGGAATGATTCTTGTAATGTTGTTCCTATTCCCAATCAGAGTTTGGTCAAGGTGATTTGGTTGAGGAGATTAATCATACTTAGTCTAGTTCTTGGGATGTTAGTGTCGATCTTGCCAATTTCTTTAACAAATTTCCCATATCGCATACAAGATTGGTGTTAGCACCTTTAGGTAATGCAAATCAAGTTCTAACTTTTCAATCCACCCTCCCATCCCAACTTTTCGATCCTTTTGCATGGGTTTGTGTTCTAATCAAGCTATTACTTTTGAAATTTTCAGTCAGGAGTTTGAGCACGACCACATAATTGGAGAAAGTACGCTTCATTTCCCTTCTTGGTCATACGTAATGAGTAATATTTTTCAATTTATAAATCTTTCTTATGGGTGGTTGGAGAAGGTGTGTAAAGATCAATTTCATCTTTTCTCCATTTTCAAGCAACAAATGGGCTTGATCTCATTCATAGTTTCATTACATTACAACTTGTCCCCATTTGATTTTCCCATTTTTTCTGGAGTGAATAGAATTGAATGTCCCAGTGAGGTAGAGGAGAAAACAAAGAACTGTTTGGAGTGGTTGAATCATGAATCATGTTGTCTTCTTCCATCAAGAGCGAATTCACATACCTTTTATGATCCTATCAGTATATTGATGGATGAGTTTCTAGAAAGTCAATTTCATCCTTGGCATGATTTCATTCTGTATTGTCCAGATCTTTCTGTGAATTTCAAACAACAAGTTAAAATGGTTTCAATTTTCATTTACATTACTTTTAAACCATATATGGCTTGTTGGGTCATTAACTATAAAGAGAGCTCAATAGATTCGTTCAACAAGTGGTTGCATTGGATTTATGATTTTATTTAACACTTGTCTAAACTGGTTAGAGTAGGGTAGGTAGGACCTGAATAAGCCTTTTTCTAGGCAGTAGTTTAGCTTTTCAGTCTTGCACCTTTTGTCTTTTCTTGAAGCTTGGTTTTCAAAGCTCTTAGTGTAGTCCTGAGTTTTCTCCATTTCCCTGCACAATAAAATCAAACTTTTCTTAAAAGTTATGGTTATAGATTAGATTTATTTTCTGCTTTTCAATTTCAGGCATTTCAGTTTGAGTACTTTAATTTATCCACACAGTGTTTTGACGACCAGTCTGTGCCTTTGGTATAGTTTTGGACATTTTGCAAGTAGTTGGTGACATTTTGGTAGCGGTTGCAAAGCTTGAATGATGGATCGAGGATGCGAGTAGCAGAGTGCGAGGACTAGATATTCTGAGGTTCTCAAGCGCTCTATTCAGCAGAGCACTTGTCCCAGCTGGACCCAGATGCTATCACATATATAGTAGTCGAGCTACCATATTCTATTTTTAGATTTCAGTACACTTTTCAGCGAGTTCCCTTACATATGAGATGCTGAGATGAGCATCTATGATGGATCATTATTTGATGATGGACTATATTACTCTCCCATGCCATGACTGAGTCTCACGACACTCAGATTTGGGGAGTGATGTAGTCATTTAGCCATTTGCAGAGCGGTTAGTATTGCCCAGAGTTGCATCAGTAGTTCATCATTGGACAGATGTTGGTTCAAATTGATTGTTTACATGTATATGACTCGGCAGATATTATCTTGTGTTATGGTTATCATTGCTATTATATTCATTCTTGTAACATGTCTTAACATCTAGTGTCATGATCCGACGGTCAGATAAATATGTGGACTTGGATGTATTGATATTATGAATGTGTGCACCTACTTAGGCCTAGAAGTTCTGGACCCATGCTCATTGGTTTTACCCTCCTTAGGGAGAATAGAGGTGATCATTCCCACCATACTTTGGCTTGCTAGTGTTGGCTTCATTGTTCATTATTTCCACCCATCCATTTCCTTCCAGTTATGTTTTTAGCCCGACCTACTACTTGACTTGTGGCATGGAGGACTTTTCCCCACTAGAGCCTCTTTGTTGGACAAGCTTCCCTATTTATTTGTGTCTTGGATCTGTGTTTCCTAGGTTGTGTTGGCTAAACCTGAAACAAATAGCGTTGCCGTCAATACAATGTATTTGGAAATAAAATGAATATCTTATGAAAAAGCACATTCATGAAAAGTAGTGTTTTTGAACATACATGAATGAAAGGAAAGCCTAATGAAGTTGGCTTTGAAGTATGATGAAATGAATATCTTGTGAAACAACATTCATGAAAAGTAGTGTTTTTAAACATACATGAATGCATGAAGCCTCAATAATAAAAATTCGTGTATTAAATGCATGGATCAAGGCTATGGAAATTTGAAGGCCCAAAAAGCAATGGTTCTTAAAAATTTATATTTAAAGATTGCTGGCCTCACTTGTATTTGATTTGGATTGTGAGCATTTGTTAAGGTGAATAAGCACCTCTGAACATAACTTATCCATTTGTGAGACGTTGCCATCCCCTGTGTTGTTGCTTGTCCGAAATATGCTAGAGTGAGCATCCCCTTTCCATATCCAAAGCGTCATAGTGTCAAGCTGGTAGTCACCCTTTATCCTAACCATTTGAGTTCTATCCCTCACCCTTCAATAGCAAATTGATTACAACTATGAAGTGAGTATGGTCTTGAAAGTCTGGTCTGAGTTATAGTTATTTAATGAAACTTAATATTTGGTTGATAGATCGCTAGTGAAATGATTGCTACTTGTTATAATTGTTATTTGAATGATTTGTAGAGCATCTCTTAACCTTTAAACACTTGCAGCAGATGGATGTTAACTTGGGTTATATTATTGATTATTTGAGCATTTACAGATTATTATTATATCTGTCTGGGCATATTGGATATTTTACCTGATCATGCAAAGATCTGTAGGGTGTATGCGTATGCACCTTAGATGTATTTGGGCTCCCTGAGTCCAATGAGACAGTTTATTTTCAGTTCTGGGTAGTTACAGTGATGATTTGTCTCAGTGTACCATTTTGGTGCAGTTTTGCCATGCCGAATGGCCTGTCAGAGTAGAGAGGGGATTTGATTGATTCACCTAGGGCACTGTATGAGGAGGGGGTGGTCCAAACACTTGTTTTTACCATATTACCCCCCTCCCAGAGAGCTTGGTGGGATCAGTTTGACAATGCTGGCACTCTAGGAGGAAATTTGGGCCATATCACATTTTCCGAGGCAGATTAAAAATAATAAAAATGGCTACTGAAGAATTCAATTTGGGCTATCGAGGCAAGGAAATAGCGTGGATTGAGTTTCGATGAGTGTGATGTCTTCCACTCCTTCCCTAGTAGTTTCAGCACTTGGATGGACCCACATCCATCTCTCTGACATATTTTATTATTTTCTAGAGCTTTTGGAGGCTCACGATTTCCTCAAAGAGGCACTATTTTGCATTTAAAAAAATTATATTTATTTTTATTTTTTCATGGGGAAACACTAGGGGAGTTAGTTAACACCCCCTAGACCCACTGTGAGCTTTATTTATTTTTTATTGAGTGGGATCCCCTCTCCTAGGGTGATTTGGTCCATTAATATATTATATTATTGTATTGATCCATGTACTTTATGTTGAGCTCATCTCAACCGTTGATTAGAACATTTTGATCTTTTAATCTTAGCCACTTATTTGAAAAGTGGTTATGATTTTGGTATCTCTCATTCCTATTTAAATGAGAGAGCTTCTCATTGTAAAGGTGTCTTTGGCTCTTGGATCTGGATAATAGAAAAACTATTCTTGTGGAAATTTTTGGATCTCTTTTGCATCTGGTGTTCTTCCATGGTGATTGGAAAGTCTATTACTTCCTAGCATTTGGATATTTGTGGTGAGATCTATATTTTTTTGAAAAGATTGTTTTGTCTACAAGAGGGCTATTGCACTTGGACATTTTTGCAGGGCTTCCTCATCTCGCTTGTTTGGCATCGCTTGTATCAGGGGGTTTTCATTAGTATCATTGTGATCTATCATTTCATCTTGCTATTTTTCTGTAGCATTTGTCTATTTCTCTTGATGCATCAAATCTGATATGGTTGACGTTTGTTGTGCAGGAGAGAGCTCACATTGGCTTCCTTGGGAAAATCGATTTTCATAGAGGCTTCATCGAAATCTTCTCAAATTGATCGGGACGGCATAGATCATCCTCATCAAGGCATCTACAGGGTTATCTAGGTAAGATCCACAGGTTAGTTCTTCTTTTCTTGATCGCAATCCATTGGCACCTTCATTTTTATGTAAAAACCCTAAATAAAAAAAATAAAAAAAATTATAGATCAAACCGCTTGAGCTTTGGGCAAACCATTTATGGGTTTTGTAGATCAGGTCAAACCCTAAGTGGGTCCTCCTAGAAGTTTTGCTTAGGTGACTCCATTGGGCCCAAATCCCAAGGCACTGCTCTCTAAATGCTAACGCAACCCTTCAATTGGCTATTTTCTCTTGTGTTTTGACCTTATCCCTGAGGCTTGGGTACTTTGACACTGTCATATCTTTCGTCAAGTCTATCCTGTGGTACTAGATAGCCCCAATCTTGTTCTTAACCTCCCTGCATTGGACACGGTTCCCAAGGCAGTGGATATTTTTATCATTTGCTAGTACCTTGATTCTGGATCTAGTAGAAAGACTCATAAGTCACTTGTATTTCAACCTTGGATCGATTTCACATTTCATAAACCTCTTTATCCAACCCATAACTCACCTTGTGACTTCATCCATAGATCTAGGGTTTAGTTCACCTTACACCTTCGTACTTCAAGTTCCATTGATTTGATCTGGTGTCTTGGTCTGATCTCTCCTGTCGGGAGTAGATCTGGGTCTCCCCCATTGTTGTCTTGGGCTAAGACAACATCAAGTGAAGATTGCCTCGATTGGCTTGACAACCATCCATTTGGGAGTCGATCTTGTCTTGGTTTCACCTTGTTGCCCACCTATTTCGACTAGGTGGCAACTCCTTGTCTTGGTTTCACCAAGTTGGAGCCAGATGTTGCCCACCTATTATTCATTGTTCAGGTTGGTTTACTTAGATAAACAACAAAGGCATATTAGAAATTAGCTTCTTCTCCAAGACTTGTAAAGATTCTACAGGGAGCAAGTTTGTTTAGCTTCCTCTAAACGCCTTTTCAGGATCTAAGAGGGAGCTAAACAAACCAAAGGGCTCCAGGTAGAATACCTTACTATATATTTTGAAGTGGAGTCGCCACTTGGAGAACAAGTAAACTTCCAATATGGGTAAAATAAAGAAAAAAAAATAAAATTTAAGGTTATTCCAAAAATTTTATTAACACTTTAAAACGAATTAAATTAAAAAATTAAAGAATTAGATCTAAAATTATTTAATTAATGTCAAGACCAAGGACAAAAGACTTGTCCCCGACAACGGCGCCAAAGATGTTGCCGCCTAATTCACACTTTAAGGCACAGGAAAGTCACAACCTGCTATGTGTGTCCTTGGGGGCAAGCGAGAGCTGGGGACCACTGTCACCACAGTCCACAACTTCTCCGTTTAGGCAAGATCCCAACAGAGCCAAGGGGGGAAGTCCCTACGGAAGACTAAGTTCCAGATTTATTAATTAATTACAAATTAATTAAAGGGATTTTTTATTAAGATTGTGAGGCTAAGACTTTAAATTATCTAAAGAACGACAAGCATCATGCAAATGCAAAGATTTTCTTTTAATGACAAGCAGACCTTGAGATAAATGAAGACTAGTGCCTATTAACAAATGGAGTCTAAAGATAAATTACAACTTTACAAATTTACAAATAAAATTGAAATCTAAATTAATTAACCCACAGTTTAGGTGTTATCCCATTCAAAACAGGTTACAATATGGACAAATGAATATTATGAACAATAAAAACAATAATGAATGAGCAGTTAAGCAATATAAACAATATCCACAGTTGTATCAGATGTTATGAATAGATTGAATAAATGGAACAATTATTAAGCTATTACCCAAAAAGGTTGAAATGAAATGAATCAATTGTGTTACACAAGATCTACAGATTACTAAACGATGTGATTACTTAACCAAATGAATTAAAGATGCCACCACAAGAGTTTGCGAAACTGAAAGGAAGTACTTGTAACTGAAAAGTGAAAAGCTTGCAGTGAAATAAAATGTGAAAGTGCTTGCAGTAAAAACCTTGAACAACAAGGCAAAGATAAATAGCAGTTACCTGTGTTTGTAGGATGTTTTGCAATGTCTCTTGTAAATTTTAATAAATTTTATTAGAGGTGAAATCTTTGATTAAGTTTTAGATCTGGTGGTGTGACTACCCCAATCTAGTATTTCTCAAGTCAAAGAAGGAATGCTGGTGCGCTCAACAAAGTGGGAGCAAAGCCCACCCGTAGCTCCCAGGTCAAACCCCAATGTCTTGGTGCTCAACAAGGAGGACGTAGAATGCTTAGAGACCCCCCACGGTCTTCTACCCCAAGTCGCCTCCGAGGTCACTGTTTTTAATCAACAGGAAAAATTACGAGATGGATTCCTATTAAACTAAAACTCCTCTATCCCCTGTCGTATCTCGCGAGTACCTCGAAGGGTGATAACCGAGTAGAGGAACAGGGGCTAGTGAAGTGGTTGTCGGTTAATTTTAAGGGTAAATTTTAATCTTGGTGATTAGCATGCAAGGTTAATTTTAAACTGTCAACAAGATCAACCGAGCGGTATCCCTTATGGGAGATGCTGGTACTTGATCTTGGACTGAAAATTAAAGTGTGAGGGCTTGTAGCAGAAAAAAAAAATGTTGTTCTAATTAAATTAAGCCCCCACTTCTCCTGCTTTTCATACCCAACTTGAAGTCTCTAAAGGGAGATGACAAGTGGGCAGAGGATACACCGGATAGGTGGGTTGTATGATTACCCTTTTAACAGAAAATAAAACTTGAAAGGAAAATACAACTAGCTAAAACAGTATCCTAACCACACAACAATCTCTGTGACAAAGATGGTGGTCTGTCACAGAGATAGTGGGTAGACAGAAAATAAAACTAGTTATCCTAACCTCACTTCAATCCCTTAAGGGAAGGTGGGAAAACATAAATAAACTTGCATAAATCTAAACAACTAGTTTCTAAGCTATCTCTACATTATTCATATACAGATTTACAGCAGAGAATACCCCAAAGAGAACTTCTCTTTTGGGGTTTACAATCCTTTAGAAGAGAAGAGAAGAAGTGGTTTTTTGGGTCCCTTTTGGACCAAAATTTTTTCTGGGTTTTTTCTAGGCAATTTTGGGCGACATAACCCCCTATTCTGTGCATAAACCTGCAAAAAACCAACAACTTTACTTGCTGGAAATTATTGCAGAAAACTGAATCAGAAAGTTAGCACAGATTATTGTAAAACCCAGAAATTTTATAAAAAAACTGAACTTAAAAATTTGGAAAAAACTGAAATTTTAGTGGTTAAAAATGAATGTTTTTGGGATGAAAATGACATATAAACAGCAGATTTAAAACTTTATACTAATATATAATGGATGAAAGTCTAAAACAAGGGTTATATTCACTATACAGTGAATAAAACCCAGTTTTAGGAAGGAAAAAGAAAAATGGCCGAAATGAAATTTTGAAAAAAGAAACCCTTGGAGAGATGTCCTTGGCTTGGAAAACCTGTAAATAAACTTATGAGAGAGCTGCAAAATGTAAGCAAAGAGGTGAGTACCCAATAAATCTACCAAAATACTTTGATAAATCTTATTAAAAACTCACAAATGGAAGCAGAAATACTTATACTTACAAATCCCTCCACAAAATACTTTGTGGAGAGCTATCTAAGCTAATACAAATGCAAATCAAATAAGTACATACGCAAGTTACCTCACCAAAAGATGCATGAAATGTAGAATGACGGCACAATATCCCTCCAAAGCTTTCTTCTATTATAGCCCAACTAGGGCAAGATTCAATACAACAATAGCAAGAGGGTTGGGCCAAATGCTTGAGAAAATATGAGAGGAGAAGAGGGAAGAATTTCAGTAGCATAACAATAGCATGAGAGAAGTTATCAAATGAAGGAGTGAGACGCTCATTATATAGTTGAGGAGCAACCCCAACCCCTTGAAGATCAATGGCCAAGATTAGATGTAGATCTAGATTAGATCTCCACCACTAGATCTAGGTTTGTTGACTTTGCAAGCCATCCACCAATCATAAGCAAGGATGCCTTTTCAAATCAATGGTCAAAAAGATAGATCCATGTCACAATAAAGATTAACCCTTAGATCTAGGGTTTCCATGACTCAAGTGGGGCCCCCTTTTGACTCAAATTATAATTTTTATTATTTTAATTTTTTATTGTTTTTATTTTTATCTTTTACTTTTTATATTTTATTTATTCTTTTATTTTTTATCTTTTACTTTTTATATTTTATCTTTTTTTTTTATCTTTTATTTTATCTTTTATTTTAAATCTTTTTATTATTTTTATTATTTTTTTATTTTTATCTTTTTATTTTTTAATCTTTTAATCTTTTATTTTCTATTTTTTTTATTTTCTATTTAATATTTTATTTTTTAATTTTTTAATTTTTGATCTTTAATTTTTTATTTTATCTTTTATTTTTATTTTTTATCTTTTATTAAGACAAGAGGGACGCCCCACTTAGGAGATCTTCAGACATTTATTTTGACCATGGGGGTTTATTTAAATGAAATTTTGGCTGTGCTTAGCCACCCCCCAAACTTAATTACCATGGCCTTATTTGATTTTTTCCTTCAAAATCAAATAATTTAATTTTTTACCCTAGGAAATTAAATTAATTTCCTAAGAAAAGAAAACCTTGTCTTAACTAAAATTGCTCTAACTTTCTAACCCCTTGTTAGAATGACATGAGACTTGAACCAATGGCTTAGGGGGTGTCATAGCTTTTTCATTTGCATTCATAGCCCCTATTACAAAATGCCAAGGTTCAAGAAATTACATTATTACATCGAAACTTAATTAATTAACCACCAAATGGTAAAGTTAATTAATTAAGAAAAAATCAAAATAGAAATTAAAATCCTAACGAAATTCCGCAAGACTACAAGATATAGCTAGCATGGTCATGGACAACAACTTGAAACCTTAGCCACCTCATGGGCTTGATTATCAGAACGCCAATTCACCACTTTGGAGGATTTGTGAGTGAAAAACCCAACCAATTAAAATTGTTAATTAACAAAATTAACTGGAAGGAGAAAAAAACACGCGGTGAAGAGGACTTCCCTGATAATAAAGTCCATGGTGACATCCTTAGAGCAATGACCCATGATGACATATAAAGTTACATTAATTATCCCACGCAGGGGAGCGGACATTTCGTGTACCAAAAGGGGCATAATTGCCCTGCTGAATGCAAAATCCCCAGAATTTTTCCATGGTACAAACTGCACATAATGTACATCTTCAATGTACATGAGGTTGCCACCTAGTTGAAATAGGTGGGCAACACACCTCTTTGGTCGCTCGTCCCTCTACCATCCGTCTTGGATCTACCTCATAGGGGCAACTACAAGTTTGGTGATAACAACTAGTTTTCGTGGATTTGGCTTCAATATTGAAGTAGCTTTATATCAGATTTGTATGAGGACATCTCTATGAGTTTGATGATGTTTGGGAAGCCATATATTATGTAATTTTCTGTACTTTCATTCCCATATTCTATTCAGCTAGAAATCCAAGAAACTCTTGTGTGAAAAGCTTGCATTCTCATGCCATTGTCTCACTAGTTTTCATGGATTTTGGCTTCAATCCTGAAGTAGTTTTATACCAGATTTGTATGATGGCTCTTCTCTGAGTTTGATGATGTTGTGACAGCCGTATATGATGTTTTATTCTGTAATTTCATGTCCCTATGCTCTATGGGTCGAAATCCAAGAAATCCATATGTGAAGCTCTTGCAATTCCATGCTACTAATTCACTAGTTTTCATGTATTTGACTCCCACACTGAATGAGTTGTATACAAGACTTGTATGAAGGGATTTTTCTGGTGTTTAATATTGTTGTGGTATCAATTTGTATTCTGTATATGGTCTCTATATGTCACATCCTGATACGAACCTTTAACTCTACCTTTCATATGTCAAAATTGAGCTAGTTATGCAATTTCCCCATAAGCAATTTCACCGAAAGTTATCAAACGAATGTGTAAATCTATAACCAGTTTGAAGAACTAATAACCATGTGCAATGATAGTCCATGAGGTCTTATATCAATCCCCATACTCTGTTCTGAAATTTGGGAGTGTAAATTTTCCTTTAATATTCAACTAGGGCTAAACAGTGCATGCAAAATATCAACTGATAACTACACATGAATATCTTTTACAGTATGCAGCGGAATATAAAACTGAGAAATAAATCACAACATCACATCACGATATTGACACTATTATTTTGGGTATGGAAAGCCCCGAAAAAACCCAAGATGGGAAAACCGGTGCAGCAGTCAGATATAGATTTTATTATGAGAAAATATGGAACTTTAACAATCACTGCAAATTCACCCAAACCTGGCGAATGCAGTACCCGATAGAATCACTGGGCAAATCCCAGCTAAACCTCAACACCCTCCTGTGTTAGTGTATGGCCCAGCTGTACGGAGGTCGATGATCCTGCTGCTCGCTCCTTTGTCTTCTCAGCTAAATCCTCTGTCTGACTTTCTCTCCTTGTCTGTATCCTGTCTCTGGTGGCATACAAGTGTGTGTTCTCTCCACCAATTGATCTCTCTTTTATAACTGTAGGTAAAGCAAAAACCCTAATTTCACTCACTTTAACTAGTGGTAAAGCAAAAACCTTAATTTCACTTTCACTTTAACCAGTGGTTCACTAAAGTTAATTTAGATCACTTTAATTTATTTTCCAAAGTAAACTTAGAAAAAGTAAATTAAATACAACTGGTTTCCTATTTTAAGTTTTCTGCATGCAAGAACACATGCATGCAGGAAGACCTTCCTTGTTGCTACTAGTTTAACACTCCCTCTCAACGAGGAAGGGATTCGGTGGCAACCCCAACTTATCCCTGAAATTCACAAAACACTGTCTGCAAAGTGCCTTGGTGAAAATGTTTGCCACCTGCTCATCTGTCTGTATGTACTCCAATCAAATGGTTTCCCTCTGAACACAATCTCTCAAGAAGTGGTATCTGATGTCTATGTGTTTGCTCTGGTCATGGAAAACTGGATTCTCAGATAGCCTGATGCCACTTTGATTGTCACAGTGAACTACTGTAGCCTCTACCTCACACTCGAACAACCCTGCAAGTAACTTCCTTAGCCACATACCCTCACAAGCAGCCATGCTGGCTGCCATGTACTCAGCCTTTGTCGAGCTCAATGCAACTGACTTCTGCTTCCTGCTGAACCAAGAGACAACCCCTGATCTGATGCTGAAATAGTAACCTGAAGTACTCTTTCGGTCCTCTACACATCCTGCCCAGTCAACATTTGTGAAACCTGCTAACTGTACACCCCCCCTGCGCTCATAAACCAATCCATACTCCACTGTACCTTTGATGTAGCGAAGTATGTGCTTCGCAGCCGTCCAATGCACTCTCCTGTGTGAGTGTACGACCTAGTTGTACGAAGCTCGATGATCCTGCTGCTTGCTCCTTCGTCTTCTCGGCTAAATCCTCTGTCTGACTTTCTCTCCTTGTCTGTATCCTGTCTCTGTCGGAATACAAGTGTGTTCTCTCCACCAATTGATCTCTCTTTTATAACTTTAGGTAAAGCGAAAACCCTAATTTCACTTTCACTTTAACTAGTGGTAAAGAAAAAACCCTAATTTCACTTTCACTTTAACTAGTGGTTCACTAAAGTTAATTTAGATCACTTTAATTTATTTTTCAAACTAAACTTAGGAAAAGTAAATTAAATACAACTAGTTTCCTATTTTAAGTCTTCTGCATGCAAGAACACATGCATGTAGGAAGACCTTCCTTGTTGCTACTAGTTTAACAGGGAGGGTTGTACTTGAGTTGGAGAGCTAGTTTGGCCTTCACCCTTGGGGGGATTTGAACACAATTTACTACTAAAATTGCATTATTTCTTCTTATCCCCAAACCAAGATGCAGAGGCCTAAAGTCTGATCCAAAGTGTCCATATACCATCTTGGGATGTTGTAAGACTCACCATACTCTTACATTTAAAATTCGATACCATTTGGAGTCAGTTGGAACCCCCTACAGTCTTGACTAGGAAAGCTCAAAAATTGTCCAAAAAAAAACTCTTTCCCAAATTCCAAGTAGGGACATTCTAGTTTTTCCTTCATTTCTTGCTGGATCTCACTCAAAATTGTAAGTGAAATGATCATCGACATACAAGGTGGACGCAAGTATTTTCAAGTACGATCTGCAAGGTAAGTATGTTTTCATTATTTTCATCCAATTGTCAAGCAAAACCCTTTCTTTCAAACCCTAGTTTTGTAGATCTGATAGATTTGATGTGTTTTTAATGACCTCCATCAAAACCCACTTGGAGATTATTGAATAAATCCTAGATATTGAATTTTATAAAACTTCAACTCCATTTTCCTCGGGATCTAGCACTAGTCTCTCTAGTTGGGGGTGCCCTCCTTGGGTGGGTGGCCAAATTTTCAGATCTATCAGCTGGGTATGCTTGAACCTATTTTTTTTTCACAGATCTATCCTTCACGCTACTAGATCTAGCCATTTAATTCCCTGATCTACTCTTTTGGGTCCACCATGTCCACTTTTGCATAAACCCACACCCTAGGTGGGTTTCATTAGGTTTCTCTTGTGTGTGGCTAGATCTCTCTAGATCTACGTTCCTAAACCCTTTGTGGTACTTTTCCAATTAATTTGGGTCGTTTTCCCTATTAGCTAAGCCTCCCCAATATTTCCCTAACTTCCATACCACATCTCTTCTCTAGATCTAAACTTCCTCACTCATTATCTCTCCTCTTTCAATCATTGCATAACCCTAGGAGTGTCTTGAGTAGGTGCACTAGCCCTGTTAGGCTACTAGGGTCTCCCCCTTGATCATTCTCCGGATCGATCTAAAGTGCTAAGAGCCCGTTCGGTGTGACAACTACCCTTCATCCGTAGTGGACGAGGCCATTGCGGTGTCACCGGTTAGCTACCTCACCTCTACCGTCCCGGATAAGATACTTTTAGTGGGTAGCTACACTTTGTGTGATAAAAGGCGGCTACATTGGATTTTCGATTACACCTAACTTTTATGTTATGCTTAGAGTAGGAAAATAAGCTCCTTAAAGTGAGCATTTACTTTTAGCATTTTCTTTTCGTACTTGGGAATAAATAAATTTTTAGTTAAGTTCTATAATTCCTTTGAATAAAGCAAATTATGGTTTATTTGGTTTTATATAAAACTTGTGATACTAAAGGTTTTTTTTGTCAAGATGAGATATTTTTACAGGTTATAGAAACCAGAGATTCTAGTGTTCTCGTATGCTCTCCTTGCCTAAGAGACTAGATCGAGAACACGTCCCGCAGTTGGGGTGAGATGTTATCCACTAATTTTGCACTTAGTGGATTTCTAGTGAACCGCCGAAGTTATGAATATGCCAGTTGTTCATTGTTAATGCTCAGAAAGTTCCACGGTTCATCAGGGCCATTTTTGGGCCTCTTTTTTAATAAATGCATGTTCATACCCCTTGGGGATGTTGTAATAAATGTGCTAGCATGGAAATTTTTTTGTAAAGGACTTGGATTCCTAGGATTTAGACGTCAATCCGATCATTCCAAGTTGTTTTTTCTCTTGTCAATTTTATGCAAGCAGTGTTATCTAGCTTAGAAGATTGTATTCTAATCCATAAAGTAAGCATTTGAATGTTCAACTTGCTTACTTATGTGTATTTATCTAATAAGTAAGTTGCGATCTATAGTCGGCTATACTAAAGCACTTTTTTTCTTAATTAAAATAACCATACTATCTAATCACTTGTTTGAAGGGTTCTTTAGCTGTGTAGATCACCAAGCGTGGAGTAAGATTGGAGCTCGACTGCATCTTGTCTTCTTCACCACATATTTTGGATCTAACGTTTGTTGTTTTTTAGGCATCGACCTCCTCGACCTTTTTCAAGCTTGGGCTTGAGTTCCTTCTCTTTCCTTCTCCAAAACTACAAATCTCTTTCTTTCCGGTTACTTCCATTTAACAAGTAAATCGTATGCTAAAGTTCATCATTTTTATTTACGTGTTTGATTAGATCTAAAAAGTGTTATTGTTTCATAATCATAAGCTTAGATCTTGTTTCTCTTTCCTAGTACTCGAAGTAGCAAAATCTTTCTATCTTTCGACAAGTAATAGGTTGTATTTTTTATTGTATTTTATTGACTAACCCACTAATTTACAAATGCATAGGTTGTTGGTTTTTTCCTTTTTCATGACAAGTTAAGCGGCAATGCTGGCAAATTTTTGAAGTTTTAAGCTTCTTGAAACACCTCTCATTCCCTCTTCTTCATTCCCCTTCTTCAAGCAAGCTATTGTAAGCCTCTTGATCAACTTTTAAGATCAAAAGGAAGCTCCTTCCAAAAAGCATTGTAATAAAAATTAATAAAACAAGCAAGTGGGCTACACAACGCTTACACTCCATCCCCCCTGGGGGGAATTCACAGTGTTTATGGATGGTTTGTCTTTTTTCTAACGTTTTGTTTTGACAACACATGCACACAATCCATATTCTAGAAAGGATGTATAATTTGACTAATCTTTTAGTTTTCTTTTCTTTTCTTTTATTTTGGATAAAGTAACGAACACTAATTTAGGCCTGAAAGAGACTCCTGGTTGTAGTAATTAGTCTCATGATTACCTTTTTGTGCATTAACAATATTTAATTGGAATGAACGTGTTGTCGCCTAATTCGCACCTCGGGTCACGTAGTAGAAATCTTCAAGCCACTCGATGCGACCTTGCGGGCAAGCAAGAGTCAAGTGCTGTCACTTGATATTGACTCCTCCGTCTAGGTTCTCTCCTGGTGAAGCTAAGGGGGGTGGTGTTACCTACTAAGTCATACTTAGTCAGTATTATCAAGTGAGTCGGGTGATGAGAACATACACTTGTTCACCTTTCAGAATTCAGAAGTAATTTAGGCTTTGTCTGGGAACTTTTTGTCATTTTTTTGTAAACACATGTTCATACCCCCTTGGAGAAATTGTAAAAAATGTCTCAGCATTTAATTTTTTATAAAAGGCTTGGCTTCCTGGACTTAAGCATCAATCTGACTAGCCCAGAGTGTTTTTTCCCTTGGTTATTATTGGTTGTTGAATAAACAACTAATAATTTCTTAGTTTTTCACTCACACCTCCAAAGTTGGGGTAGTCGTCTTGGTGTTTCGGCTTAAGGAGGTTATTAGAGCCTTCGTGTCAATGTTTTTGAACATGCTAGGCATTGATTTTGAGTCGTATGGACATATGCTAGGTCCCCCTAGAGTTTCTCTAGTTTCCGAGAAAATAATTTTTTTCCGCAAAATTAGGCCATTTTTTAATGGTTTAATTAGTAAATTTCAAAATGTAATAAAAGTCAGATACAGAGTCCGTTTCTGACATGGGGACACTCGTTTTCACACCCGGAGTGTCCACTTTACCCCTAGGACCACTTTCCACATCAGTCGAGCAACCGGATCATCCCGTGGAGCATTATTCAACTAAAAATGCATCGAAAGAGCATTTTAATACTAAGTTGCACCATTTTGGCACTAAGGTCAAATGTTTGAAAAGTCAAAAAATTAAAAAATATTTTAAAAGTGTGACTTGGCATGGGTCCCTTAAAGGCTCACGCTCCCTTTCAAATTTAAGTTATGTTAAACTTTGATTTAAAAGTATGGTTTATAATTTAAAGTTCACAGGGATGGGGAGGTTGACATGAGCTTTCAAGCTAGTAAGTGGATAAAGGGGTGGACCCCCTCCAACATGAAATTTGATTAAAATTTGGTTTAAGTTGTGAGTGGAGGTAAATGCTAAGAGAATGATGCCAACGACATTTACATTAGCTTCTTCACGTCACCCATTTAAGCTCGCGTGAGGTAGGAGCGAAAGCGTGGACCCCTCTCAAAGTTCATTATTTTAAATAAAACAAAAAGGAATGAAACTTTGGTTTGAAATTAAGTTTCTCACTAGAGCATGCATTGGGATGACATCACCCACTCAAACGGATATCGTGAAGCTCACGCGTGAGATGGAGTGAAGGAAGCCGAATTGGTGATTTGGCATTGATCAGGTTTGTTGGCATCCTGTTTGTGAGTTAACTGAGAGAGGTGTCAATCACCTCTGTAGTTCAACTCAGTCCTTCATCAGTTCCTCTTCGGTTAAGCTCAGTGTGACTTTGAGTGTGTCTTCAGTGTTGGTATCCCCCCTTGGCTCTGGCTTTAAATAAAGCAACCTTTCTCTCTTCCAAGCTAGTTAGAGCTGGGGAGAAAGGATTGATATTGTGTAATATTGTATTGATCATTCTTTTGTTGAAATAAAATAGAATCTTTGGAGGATAAATTGTGGAGTACTTTTCATGTGTGGATCATCATTATCATGCTGCTCTTGAGGTGAACTTCTATTGTTTCATTTTTTACATTAAACTGTTTTCTGCATGAATGATTATTGGAATCATAGGTATTAGGAATAGATCATTGTAAGTAAGTTTACTTACTCCTATTTTTCTACATATGTTTGAATGAGCTAATATTTGCATGCTAAATAAGATTATTTTCATGCTATGCCATCTATTTCTCATATGTATCTTTAGATTTAATGGTTTTGTTTGCAGGATTTGTTGTTTAGCTTGCAGGTTTGTGGTGATTGGAAGAGTTGTGTTTCAAGTTTGATTCCACTGGTTTTCCAACAAAGATTGCGAAGATTGCGCCCCTCAGTGTTTCACTGACAAGTTTCTTTTGCAGATCTATTTCAGCAACAAGCACTATTCTTTTCCTCTTCCTTCAAAATTTAAATTTTCTACAAATTGGTCACCTTTTAAGAATTTTATCGCTTAGATCTATCTCACTAAGAAAATCATATATAGACCTAGTTAGTAAGATTCTTTCTTAAGTTTAGATCTCAGTTCTAGTTTGCATGCAAAGTTATATTTGAAGAGATCTAGTTCAAATTACTTTCTTTTGCAAGCATTATAAAGAAAATTTGTAGCTTGTTTAAAGGTAGTTTATTTCGAAGTTTAAAAAAAAAATCTAGCAATTGGTTGCATATCATATTGGCTGCCCAAAAGGCAAGCCAAGATCCCAAGGAAAGCTTGGGTATTTTTGCTTTCCTTGGTTTCTTTTTGCCCGTTTTTTTATCATTTTAACTTAGAATTTTTTGGGTATTTTTTGTGTTAGTGTATTTGGGCACTTTTTATTAAACTTTGCTTGCTGTTTTTTAGCAGATCTGTTCGAAAAGAAGAGGATACGCTGCCCAAAAACCAATTTGTGGGCCATATGGAGCTTCCAAGAGGCTTTCCCCTTAGCTGGGCTTCTTTTCCTTATATTTTGTAAGCCTTTGGATCCTAGATAACAAAGACCAAAGATCATTTCTGCTGAAGCATTGTAACCGATTAATAAAAGCAAGTTCGAGTAGGATCTTTCGAGCCCACTCCCCATCCTCCTAGGGGGGATTCTGTGTTTTTTGTGATTTTGTGATTTTTTCAGTTTTTTCTAGTTTAGTTGTTTTCAGTAGCATTGTATACTTTGAATCATAAGCATTTCAATATCTTCTACAAATTCAAAGTAATCATACTACTTACCCCACGATTTCCTGATTGACCCGAAAGGGGAAAGAGATGCATGGTAGGACTGATTAGATAATCTGTGATTGTTTCTGGCATTTTTCTGTTATCTAAAATCAACCCCTCCTCTCTTTCTCGATTGAGGTCCATTTGGGCTGAAAGAGATTCATGGAGGTTTTTTATTTTTAACAAGAACACAAGTTTAAAATCCTTAAAAAATTACTAAGACTCTTTCCTCGTATGCTCTACACCGCTGCAGCTTGTCTGATCAGTTGGTTGTATCAAAAAGGGATACGAGTTACTAGATCTAATAGGAAAATCCACACAAGTGATTTTCTCGAGAACTCGGGAGGTTGCAAAGGGTAACTACTATAGAGTCAGGGGGCTACTCCAAGCAGGTTCATCCTCACCCCGTTGGACACTTGGTATAACCTCTATAACACTCAGTTCGAAGGGACTTGACTTGTTGGGCCAAACCCACAATTAACCCACACCCTTAATCACTCATTAATAATTTTAAAACTGACCAACGAGACAACTGCAATACTTACACGACACAACGCTCCACTTTTACAAGCACTCCATATTCATTGGCACTGGTCTGTTTTACTTTCAATGCTTAAATCAATTATTGCAAAATGTCGTGAATGGTGCTTACATTGTCATATGTTATTGATGTGATCTCTTTCTTGCAATAGTCTATTGTTTTATTTTATCCATTTCATATTAACTCCTAGATTTAGTCTTTTCTTTCGTAGACTAAAAACCATAGATTTTCTTTTAATAGGGTCTTCCCCCCTTGGCTTCGTTAGGAGTTGGCCTAAACAGAGGAGTCAAGAACAAGGTGACAGCCTTGAATTGAGACTTTCCCCCAAGGACACATCGAGTGGCTTGAATATTTCTGCCACGTCCCCCCTAGGTGCGCGAATGGCGGCAATAGGTGGTCTTGTTGCCGCTCCTGACCGGCGTGCATGTTCCAAAGCCCAAAATTAGGCACACTGGTTCGATGGAAACTGCGAAAAGAGCAGCCACTGTCACCACTCTCCTCTCTTCCTCGCTTTAGGTTGGCTCTTTTCCAACTCAAGGGGGGTGTCCCTAATATTAAGATCACTAAGGCAGGAAACAATGGTGGACAAGGTGAACATAAGAGGCTGCCTTAGAGAAATGGTTGTAGCATAAGGTAAATTGGACGGTTGATGGAAGGAGGGAAAGATCAAACCTCACTATGGACCAGTGCTGGTATACCTAAAGGGGGAAATGGAATCAAGGGAGAACCCATGAGGGCCTTGTGTCAATGGCGCCACTACTAGATCTTCTTCCGCCTGATTGCGGAAGATGCATTATGCAAACAAAGGAGATACTACACAATCAAACTTGATAAAATGTAAACATCAGTACCCGTGTATGGACGCTCACAAAGGGAAAAGGAAAGAAACTGCTAGGATTTCCACCTTCCAATAGGATGGTAGCATCTTTTTATGGTCTCCGACACAAACATAGAAAGAGAAGAGGCCTTTAGCAACAAAGGCTCATTCATACAAGTTTACGCCACACATCAGAGCGAGTGCTCAACTGAACAACCATGAAACCCCAAAAAGATATGTTTTCTATTAATCTCTAGGGAAAAAACCTCCCAGTTTTTCCCTCCGTACAAAGGAGAAGGTTGGTATTTTTATGGACCCAAAAAGCCATTCTCACCTTTTTTGAAAAGAAATAAATTAATAATAAAAAATGGAAAAAAAGAAAAAGGTATAAAGATAGATCTCCTTTTCTCTCAGCAAATATTTAAGAAGACTATTACCTAACTAAAGTGTCAATGCCACTTTATTTAAGGAAATCCCACATAACCAAACGTTGAGAATCCATGCAACCATAAGCTGCCAAAAATGTGATAGAAAAAGGAACAGACATACGCTACTAATTTTATCCACGACTTGGCTGTGGAGGAAATAATGTTAGACACTGAGAGGGGGGGGTGAATCAGTGTGAAACCAATTTTAAAACTTTTCTTAGCTTGTTACAATTAACTACCAATTCATCATTCTACCAATCTCATAATCATTTCATAAACATATCATAAGCATTTGAATCATCAAGAAGCATAACACAAAAGAACACAACACCATATGATTTTGCAATCTTTTTATATTAGTTTTGGTCCGGCTACAACCGTTAGGTAAAATCAGCACCTACTGATATGAAGAGCACCTACTCTGCATCCAGGACCCTGCCTAGTTTTCTTAGACCCTGCTAAGAAGGGTTTGAGGTATCCTAACCTCAAAAGCAAGACAAGCTTGCATTTACAATTAAAGCTTACTGTTACATCAACTCATCAATCACTTGTCTCTTTAATCTGCTGTCAACTGTCTCAGCTCATTCTCATCTGCTTATCATCAATGCAGCTCACTGTCTTCTTTGATCGTCATTCTTCACTGCTGGTCATCCTCTTCTCGTTGCTGCAACTCTAGGTGATACTTCTGAAGATTGTCACCATCATCATTGTCAAGGAAAGGTTTGGAACATCAATTCTTGCATATTCAGATTTGTCCTCTGCTCAAATTTCTGCTCTTTAATTAGTCTATCAAAACCCTGCCTGTTACAATTCCTTCTTCAAGTCTTTAACCTTTCATTGGTTGTGCATCAAAACTTTGGACTCCCTACCTGGGATATGTATGACTGCTGTAGAAGACTTGTACATCATCATCATCATACTGCTGCTACTGTGTAGTGTAAAAACTCCAACCACATTTCAAGCTGTTATACATACCAAAGGTCACTGGGCTGACTGTGTATGTCTTTGGACTGTGTGCAGACTCCAAGCTGTAGATGAAGATGGCGGTCTGTGTATCTAATCCTTGTATCTACCCTTCATCAACTTGCATCACCCTGCTGCTGTACATGTGGACTGTGTGCTGGTAAAACTTCAAGCCAAATTCACCACACTTTCACAGTCAAATGTATTCAAGCACAAACATGTCAGTGTCAATTTTGTCAATCTGATCACTCCATTGTCCAAGGCTCAAGGATAGAACTAGTATGTTACTGTCAAGACAATGTCTTGATCAAACTTCAAATGGCTGCCTTAAAGAAAATAGTCAAACCATCATAAATCCTTCATGCATTGACTGTGTAAAATATCAGTTCAGTCATTATCATGCTAGGGCATCATCACTGTCATCAAGGTGTCTTGATTTTGCAATAGGGCTTTGTATACCTTCTTAAAAAAAAAACATCAGTCATTTGGCTGCTCGGAGTTTGGGTCTGTTTCAACAACACATCATTTTTGCATACTGCCAGAACATATTGGGTATATCACTGACTGAGCACATTGTATCATTGACTGAGCATACTGTGTGTATCATGAGGTTTGTATAACCAACCAGCAGTCTGCTAATCAACTGTTTACTTGGCTGTACAATCAATCAGTGCATACGTCATTGAGCATATTAATCCTGTGGACACCATTGAGCATATAGCATTGTATCATCACATATTAATAGCACATCATATTGCTGTGTACTTAGCATAAACAACATTAAGCATGTGTGTATCACTGATCATTTCTCTGTCTACTACTAGATTTGTATATCACTCAGCATATCACTACCACATCATATCACTGAACACATCATCACTTAAGCATCTGAACATCTCACAGAGTAAATTGAGTATACTGCCACATGACTATGTAAATCACTGACTGAGCATACATACTATCTCATAACTGTGTAAGTCATCACTATGTAAACTCAGCATACTGTAGTAGACTTAAAAAAAATGACCTTACTGTAGCAGGCTTATTGTTTAAGCACCATAACTCGGACTGTAGAAGGCTCGGATCTAGCAACAGTGACCTCAAACTTTAAACCTCAACCTTGGACTATAAAAAGGACTAATCAAGCAACCAAGACCTGAACTGTTCTAACATCCCAAAGCACAGTAACATATTACTTAGATTGTGGATGATCTCCAAGAATTTAGGCTGTGTAGATGACCTTAGAAACAGTAAGACATCAGACTTCAATCCTCAATCTCGGACTGTACATTCTCCAAAACTTGGGTTGTGTGGAAGATAATCACCAAACAAACTCGGAATTGTTTTAGGATCCACAAAACTCAGACTTCAACTCTGAAAATCGGATTGTGTTTAAGAAAACTCGGGCTGTGGTTTACCCTCAGCTGCACAAAAACTAGGGATTGTTCACAAAAATTCTGAGTATGAATGTAGATGAGAGTCAAATTCGGACTGTGGAAAAATGTTGGAACAGAAAAAGAAACTTTATCCAAGAGATGAACCCTCTGAAGTTTGAATGCAGCCCACTGTCCAATGTTTAAGCCTGTTGTAGATGATGACAGTCCTAATCCGATGATGTCAGTCCTTAAGAAAGACAATGGCAGCCTTGATCCTTGATAAAGCTGGTGATGTCTGCCTTCGAACAAGCTTGGGCAGCCCTCTAGGGCCTGATCAGTGTTATGGGAGCCCTACTAGGGCATCAACAGCTCCACGGAAGCCCTACTAGGGCATGTTCAGACCCTTGGTTGGCTAGTTCAGACTTCGGCAGCTCTTCTAGGGCAAGGTCAGACCTTCGACTGGATGGTACAGATCATTTGCAGACTTACTAGAACTCTTGGAAGCTCTGATTTGGTAGACGTCAGCCCTGTTGGCCTAGGGCAGACCCTCGGCACTCTTGTTGGAGAAGATGGAAGCCCTATTGGGGCTAAACTGAGAAATAGTAGTCTCGTGGGAGAAACGTCAGCCTTGTGGGAGAGGAATGCTTTGATTGCTGCTCCAAAAATTTCCTCAGTCTGCTGCTACGTCTGCCTCAGTAAAAAATCTCAGAGCTCCACCGAAATTTCACATCCTAAAAGTGAAGATTTGAGAGGTTATTTATAATAAATTTCCACCATAATTTCGGGGCCGACCTGCTATATTTAATTTGAATTTGGAGCCGACTTAGCAATTAAAAATTTTTAAATTAAATATTAACATTTTGATGGAGCCGACTTGCTTGGGAGCTGCTATATATTTTATCTAATGTTTGTATTAATAATTATGAGCTTCATTATACCCACAAGAGGGACCATGCATCATCAACAAGTTTCCTAATGTGTCCAAGTGCCATGTTTTTCATGGTCATGTCCTTCTTGTCATGTCTTCATCGAAGTGCCATCATGCCACCATATAAGTGGGTGCAAAGACTTCCTTATGCCCTAAAAACATCTCCAAGGGTTCTAAGACCCCATGAACCTTCAATAATGCAAGGACCATCAAACCACCAAGTGAGGGTGCTTCATGGGCTTCTTCAACCACCTTAGCCATGCACGCGGACCTCTATGGTCAAGATACATCAAAACATCACATGTGGGTTTGCCAGACCTTCTCCCAGGGACCCATGACATCATCATAGCATGAATGACCACAGAATGGGTCATTAATGCTTCTTCCACCCATCTAGGGCTTCTCCAACAACCATCAAGGCTTCAGGACCATCTCCAGGGTCTTCAACATCTTCAGCAAGGTGGTGGCTTCAAGATTCAAGCTTGTGGGTACATGAACCTTGTCAACTGGGAACAAGGTGCTTCAAGGCACAAACCGACTTTGTAAGGGATCAAGGCATTGCAGGTGGGACTTGGTGGCATCAATGACATCCCGTGGGGCCACTGCAAGTCCATGTTGGCATCAATGACAATTTCATCAACAAATAAACCGTCAATCAGAACCGTGAAGCACCTAATTCTTAGTGACTCAGGTGTTTTCAAAGAAGACGATGAGTCCAACTAGACTCGCACACTCCAAACAGCTCCACGTTTAGCCACGGAGACACCACGTGGATTAGAACGCCGAAACTCTAGCTTGGCATTGTTCTTTGTCGTTAGCTAAAACTCCAAATGTGAAACTTCTCCTTGAGTGATACATGGGTTCAACAGAGATTCACGCTAGAAACTTGATTCTCAGGCCGATTTGGAATTACAATGTATTCACAGATCCCTCCTTGGCGTAATCAAACTACCCCAAAGAACTGCCAGATGATAGATATGCAATCAATGTAATCGGCTGCCAACGCTGCTCCAGAAAATATAAATCGAGCTTCACCTTGTATGAAAAGGCCTGTCTAAATTTGGCCACTAAATCCCATGAGATGCACTTTGGATAAATCGATTTAGCGGCCAATTTAAAACTGCAGGTGGTGACTCGTGAATGGCGGTTCGGTCTAGCCAAGACTGTGGGTTCAGCTCCACGTAGATTAAAAAAACGACGAGTAGACTGCAGAAGAAACAAAGGCATAGTAAAAGACAGGGGAGGCAGCAGTAAATCATCAACTCGGCTGCCTAATTCCTTTAGCGTGAAACTCATTCTTTACTAATGATACCCCATTCAACCGATGGATGCTAGTTACCCACTCGCTGTTGATCTCAAAGATTTGGCACTGAAATTACCGTAGAGTGAGCCCATCAATTCAGATGGAGGCGTTATCTCTACAAGAATCAATTGGTTTTTTTATGATGCCAGATTCGAGCTCCAAATTACATCGGATCCACCCCAAGCCTTTACAAGTTTTTCCAACAAACAAATATTTGGACTTCATCCTTCCTGGGATGCAACCAATTGTTGTTCTAAATGGTAGCTCAGCAACTACAACATATCCCCCCATAGGTACAATTCCCATTGTTGAGCCAGCCTTGTATGTAGTCAATTTGTTCTTAGAATTCAGCATCAACTTCTTAATGTTGCCAGGCACCACTACTGCATGCCTCTCAGCAAGGAAGCCTTGCTTGATTTCTTGTTTTTTCAAAACCCTAAACATTTACAATATCTCCTGCTGCAAAGACATTGGATTTGCCTTTTAATCGTAGACAATCATCAACTTTCAGGTGCCCTTCCTTATCAACACAACCTTTGAAAACAGATTCCTGAAGCCAAGAGGAGGCAATATGATTTCCCACACATAAGAATTGGCAATCTGCAGAGATAATCATTCCACTTGATGTACTATAGGTGGTGTTTGATTCCGAGAGTCTATCCAAATCAATGCGTTCATTCAGGTGGACCTCAACCTTTATTGGAAATTAACCAATCCAAAACTTTCTATGAAGCCTTCGGTCTAAAAAAGTCTATTAGTCTGTAACCTGCATGTACAATAATTAATTAACTCAACCCCGGTTCCCCCACCGATGATCAAACTTGTCTTGGCAGCCTTTATCTTCTCATGCTCTTTTTCAATGTGGCTGATGAGAGAGGCCCAATATTCATAGAAAATGTAACAAACTGGAAACGACTTGTATCCTTTCTCAAATTTATCAACAAAATGCGTCCAGATTTGCTACTGTAATAACCAATTGCTGCAAAATGATGTTCTGGTATTGCGGAAAATAAGTCCTCTTGCTTGCAAGATTCGGTATATGAAATTGTTCTGCTAATGTGCTTGGAGGACCTTAGTTTGTGTTGAGGCCTAGAAAATTGCAGGTAACAACAGTAGGGATTCTCCCCAATAAACGTTCCCAAATAGCTCGTTATTGTTTGGTATGGGGAATCCGTTCGGTTTACGGTCCGGCTACCATAGGTCAAGTAACGGTTAAAATGTATTACTGGTTGCGGCTCGGTCCACCATTTAGGTGTATTTTTTAGTTTTTTTATATTTATGTATGATGTGCAAGTGCCTAACTAAATGCAGACGATAGAGATAACGAGGAGTGTCACAATGTGATGTGTAGGTTCTTACCTCTCGTCTTACCTCTCTCGCTTTTAAATCACAAACAAAGAAAACTAACTAAGACTAACCTATCCCTAGGGAGCAATACTGTAATTAATGGTGAGCAATGTATTGCATAACATGCATTAAGAAAAACTACAGATAGCTATTAACATTTCTGAATACATGAATATCAATAGACAGATGAACAAAGAGATAGTTCATTGTTAATTAAAACATTCATTACTCAAATACGATTGTGAAAATTTCACAGAAATAAACAGGAGCACATTCACAACATGAAATAATTCATAAGTTAGAATGATCTCATAGTTCATGGAAACAAGCTGAAACAGAAACAGTTCACATCCAACCAGCCCATGGCAAACATTTGAAACTCCACAGTGCTTTCTCCAGCCGAAAAAATATAACTCTTTATTATAAGATGAATTAGTTCTTCTTACAATAATCCTGCACAAGGATAGTCTGAAAAAAGGCCTTTTACTACCTAAAGTTTGCCTATACTTATACAAAAGCACAAACTCTTGGGCTACCCCTCATTTCCTTTTGGGCTTCCCAACTTTTCTTTTACAAAAATTTGTCTTTTAGCTTGTGAACAAAAGATAAATATAATATATTACATTATTTGTCAACATTCCAAAACAATCAACTAGGGGGGCCCAGCTTGTTCGTTCATGAACTTTCTCCATGCATTTGCCTCGGCTGCTATATTCTCAAAACCAGAAGGTTCGAGAAATCTGATAGTAATTTCGTGCTGAGCAGCCTGGGTTTTTACACCCGCTATCCTGGCAGGAATCAAGCGCAGATGGTATTCTAGCAAGTGAATACTCACAGCTGCATGTGCTACTTCAGTCTTTAGTATCTTTTCATCTAACTCCTCGACTTGCTGGATGGCTTGTTCATCTTCGCTGCATCTGTCTTGTAAATGTTTCAAAAACATTTCATGTTCTGGTAGCGCTTCCAATCTCTTCGCAGCGGAGTTCTGACATCGATTATAGGTTAGGAGCACTCTCCTACAAAATTCAGCACAGGCACTCTGGGTTTTCTTCACTGTCTTCTTTAATTCTTCTGCTGCGTTACTGGCAAACTCAATCACCTCGTATTCTTGCTTTATTGTCTTCTGATCTTTGACAAATATATCTGCGGGAGATTCTTTGTTTGCTTCTACCCAAGTCATCCTTCCCCGCAGAGTTTCCAAAATATCCTGGGTTCTATCTAAAAAATATGAGGCTGTATTTACAATTTCTTCTAATCTGATGTCTATTTGTTGGACTTTAAATCATTCTTCCGCTATCTGCAGTTGTATTTGATGAATCTTCTTTTTAAGCATAAGAGCATGCTTCTTTAAAGGTTCAATATCGACCTTCTACTCCATAGCTGACTTCAGTGAAGCTGCAAGTGAATTCTTTTGTTCCTCTAAGGCTGCTATTTGAGTCTCATGTAGCTTAGCCTTCCCTTCTACGGTGGTATTCTACTCTTCTAGCTCTGTCACTTTACTTTCTAATCTGCTCTTTTGTTTATCCAGTTCTTCAACTGATAACTGAAGATGATTTTTCTCAGCCTCCAAACTCTGATATTTCAGCTGTAGTTTTCCCAACTCTACTGAGGTAGTCTGAGAATTCCTCTCCATATTTTCTACAGATACTACTAGAGCATCTTTATATGCTTGCAAGGTTTGACATTCTGCCTTTGAAACTTTGACCTCACCGATAATGTCCTCATACTTTCTCTTCAGATTCTGGATTTCACCCCTTTCCTTCTTCAAATTTTCTTTCAGCTGGGCCACCTTTTTCTGGGACTGCTCAAGGTCAGTCATGATCCTATCAACATTGTCTTCACTGGCTAGGGTTAGAGCTACCCTAGCCCTCGCTAGTAATCGTGGATCCTTGTGTATAATGCGGACCACTGTCTTATCAGTCACCATTATTCCAGGCTTACCCCCAATGTCCACTTTCTTCTCGGTTCTTTTGACAATTCTCTTTTTCTCCTTGTCGTAAAAGATAGTATTAAAATCCGGCACCTCTTCCCCTTTAGTGGGCATGAAAGGAATTAAATCCACTCCAGAAATTGACCCTGAACCTTCTCCTACTCTACTACTAGAAGGAACAACGGGCTCTAATGGGTTACTATCAGACTGAGCCTGTTCTTGGTCTGTAGGGTCTTGTCCATCTGGTGTCTCTGTTCTTGACCCTTTAGGTGTCTTTACAGTTTGTTGTTTCTTCTTTTGGACACCTTCTAATCTGAACCCTTCACTATCTGCCTGCTTTTTTCGGATTTCATCTTCTTCTTTTCTTTTCTTTTCTTCTTCAACCTTCTTAGCTGCTTCCTCAGCTGCTCGCTTCTTTTCTTCTTCTTCTATTCTCAACCGGTTTTATGCCTCTTCTACTAGTCTGCTAGCCTCCTCTTCTCTCTTCTTGGCTTCTTCTTCTTCCTACCTTTTCAATTTCTCCGCAGCTTTGCCTTTACCACCCACAGTTGCTGTCTTTTGCTTGAACCTTTTTCTTAGGGCTGTCATGTTCTTATCATTTTGGAAAGTCTCCTCATCTTTGTCCCAAAAATCGGTGTACTCAAAATGAACTCCAGCTTCTTTGCAGTAATTAGCTACTTTTTCCTTGGAATCATTTCTATGGAAGTTCATTTCACCGAAGTGAAAGTATTCCAATTCTTTGATAAATTCTACTGCATTCTTCACCCTTGAAAATTTGTAACTTCCAACAAAAAAGGGCACTGCGAGATATACTGCCTTTTTCTGTTCAAAAAGGAAATTCCCTACTCCATCAATATATAACTGTCTAACAGCTTCTTTATGGAGTACATAATCAGTGGCATATCTCGGGAGCAGAGAAGGGGCCCTTGAACCGCCATACATTCTTACATATAAGCCATCCTTTGTTAAATAATAATTTCCGTATTCTTGCATCACCTTGAAGGCTTCTTCTGACATGCAATTGCATTCTACCAAGAAAATCAAAGTGTATAAAGGCATGATGAAATGCTCACAGATCTCTTTATAATAGCTATAATATTTGTGAGCCCAAAATAACTTGTAAGCAACATATACTGGAGCTCGATCCTTATCCCAATGGCACTTTAGTGGAAGGAAAGGCTGAGTGCATAGAATGCAATCGATCAAAATAGAGCTCATGTAGAATTCTAACTTCTTTTGGGACACTCCTCCCAATGCTGCGCTTATGCAGGCTGACAGGCTATTTGACACTATGCTTTCCTAGTTAAAAATAGTCCCTTGTGTAGCAACATAATAAATAACAGGTATCCAACCTAGCTTAAAACTTTTTCCATTAGCTCTTCCAAGGATTTTATTCAGCATTAAAGCGATGAACCTATATGGAGTACGAAGAGTTGATGTCTCATACTCTCCAGAAGGCCTTGTCTTGAAATTTCTGCCCGGGATCATCATTTTCTTCATTGTCTCTACCAAGTCCAGACCTAACTCCTTTAACCAACCTTCAGTTAGATAAGTTTGTGGTGATGGTAGATGATATGCCATGGACACATAAGCAGGGATGTATGCGGCATAACCTTGCTTCTCGGTATTTTCTAGGATCATCCTTGTTACATCTGCCTTGGGAAGAATCCAACCTATCACTTCTGAACATGGAAAAAGCTCAGGCCTGGTAGCCACTTTCATCAAGGCTGACCTCTCAATATTTGCATATATGTGCATGTCTTCGAAACCAGCATTTGGAACACTCTGGCTTGAAATCATTCTATACACTTTTCCCCACTTGTATTCGGGCTCAACCCCAGTAGTAACTCTAGTGTCTTCATAAACGACTTCTACCCTGGTTATCACTTCTACTTCGGGTTCTTCTTCAGCCACTTGGGATTTCTTCTTCTATTTTCTTGGCATATTGTTGTGCTGGAAATCAACTTGTAACAGTCATGCAACATGGTTTCAATCTAACTATCTCTAGCAACTGGTATAGTGATAAACAAGAAAACATACAAACATTACCAACTCTTCGATATGCATGCTGGAATTCAAAGTCAATACCACAGCCTTCTGAATGAAAGATTTTAAACAACTTTCAAAATATTTATGCTCCCCAAACCTGCCCAAAAATCTGCTTGCTCAAACCCTAAACTCTTCCAACTTCATAAAACCTATATGGGCACCTTGACTGAGGCAAAACTCACCCCGCCGTTTGCTTAAAAATTACCTAATCAGATGTGTGGCCCTGCTGAATCCCACGGGAAACTACTGCTATAGGAGGCATGGTTTTCTAACCCCAGGCTAAAAATGTAACAACCAAGAACAGGGTGGTGCAGACAGCGAAACCCCTGTCTGCACCATGTCCTAAACCCCCGCAATGTTATCCCAGACGCACTCATAATGCACAGTAGCGGACAGACTGAAACTCACTAGCCAAAAAGAAACGCTCATAGCCAATGGGATGAAATCCTAGTAAAAGGATAAAAATTACCACAAGAAAGCCACAAAATGCAAAAGAAACCTAACCCCACCGTGGAAACCTAACCCTATCCACTTGGTGGTTAAGCATTAACAAAACCAAGGAAACCAAAACCGAGAATAGATCCTACCTGGCAATGACGATACAGGCAACCTGGACAGGAACACCTTCAGCGGGCGCAGAGGAGGACGAATGGAAGCTTGACAGCTGCATAATCAACAGGATGGACGACTTCTACGATGAAAATGACAAGTAACAAACCCAAAACGACGTTATATAGACCTTGACCGAGGTGAATAACTAGTGGTGGGAAAACCTTTTAACCACCGTCAAGAGACCAACTCTGAAGGAAAACCGCAGTGTCGGCTGCTGATCACTCTATTCACCCGGTGATCACTTGGGAAAGAAATATCGAAAACCGGAGTCACTAGTGTCATCGGTATCGGAGGCAACAATACTGAGCTTCGGATCAACTCGCAACTAACTTTTCGCAACGTTGGGAAAGAAACCGATTAAAAATTCCGGTTCGATCCATAAAACCTACCCGACAGCGAGATTTCCCACTTGATCGGTTATCGGAAAAAGAAAGACGAAGGGACGTCCGATTCATCGGATATGCTTGATGCTAGGAAACCGGAACCTTAGCAAACCATCTCTGAGAAGATACAACAACTTAATCCCGAGGCAGCGCTCAGATCTCGGAAAAGTTCTCGATAAAACCAATCGGAAAGCTAGTGGACTGTTCCTCCGCAACGTCGGAAGACTAGTCAACTAAGCATCTGATATTGGAAAGCTAGTTGACTGAGCATCCGATACAGACATGCAAAAAGACTAAGTTTTTTCGGAAAATTTCTGAGCCCAGAGCAAACCTTGGCAAAATAAAACATTCCTATGCCGGTTTGAAGCTAAAACAAACAAGGGGGGACCCTAAAAATCAGTTTTTTTTTGGGGGGGGAAATAGTTGCAGCTGCAACAGTTTGTAATAAGAGAGTTTCCAGCCATTGAAAACTTGTGGATACCCCTGTCAATAAAGGGGGTAACATATGGCTCCATATGGGGACGTGTACTCTTTGAGAGAGTATATGAGAACCTTAGATTCTCTTATTTTCAGACAAACTTAGTGCAGTGGGGATGGCTTAATTCACATCAGTGTTACAAATATCGCCGATATATCGGCAACATCGCGATATATTGCGATGTTAACTCACTGGCGATATATCGGCAATATATCGCCCCGATATTTTCCCGATTTTTTTTGGCGATTTTTCCCGATTTTCTCGCGATATTTGTCGATTTTATCATGATATTTGCCGATTTTTTCAAATATACTGTGATTTTTTTCTTTTTTTGTATTTTTTAATATTTTTGTATTTTTTATTTTGCTGATATATTGCCAATGTTTGCCAACATTTTTGCCGATAAATCCGATAATTTCTTTTTGGACCCTTGGCGATATATTCGCCGACACGATATTTGTAACACTGATTCACATCCAAAACCACATGCTTTATTACATACTTGAAAGGAATGCATAAACAAACAGAACTGATAATGAAAATGCTCATGCAAGAGCTTTATTCTTCCTACCTACCTACTCTATTAGATGCCAAGAAAATGCTAGGTATAATGGTACAACTAGTGGAGCCATTCCTGCATCTTTTCCATGCCAAACCTCCTTTTTCTGTGCTTGGTTAGAGATAGAAACAGGGACAGAATTATCATCAAATAGAGATGACTTGCAGTTTGTTCATATAGCCAGCTGAACTGAAAAACCAGATCGTTAGGAGGAAAAAATTTACTGAAGTTTAGGTAGACAGAATTAGAATGTGCACAAGAAACTTCTATCCATTGGTTGATAGGGCTTATATACACACTTCCAGTGTAAAGCTGCTCCATGAGGTAGTTCCATATCTTCATCAGGAGGTTCTTCAACATCTTCAAATAGGGAACCTTGTAATGCTTCATCAACCAGATCTTCATGGATCTCTTCTTTGAAATCAGGTCGTGTCCTGTGGAGGAGGGCATCATACTCTTTGGCCAACTTCTCAATCTCTTCAACTGTTCCTTCATTCCAACGCAGGAGAACTTCTCAAAAAACTTTGCAATTGAATCTATGCTTTCATTCCAAAGGTCATTGAACCAATCTTCTGCATCTCCCTCAAAATTTAAGGCAAATGCAATCATGAGATCATCCTCATGGTAGACTTTGAGATCAACCATCAACTTGCAGAAAGAAACCATATGATGGATTGCCGAATCCTCATCATATTCGAAGAACTCTGGAATAATTCTAAGTACTCTTTTATAGCACTCATTAGGAAATCCATGGATACCTGAGAAATCTAGTGGGGTGAAGGCTCCGTGCAAATGAGCACAAAGTCCTTCCATTTCATCATCCATTTTCTCAAATAATGAAGTATTGAATCTGCAATATAGATATAGTCATACCTCAAACTGAACTGTGGAGTCGCCAAGATGAGCTTGAAAGCCTTTTGATTTCTGAGTGCGCTCACCTCTAGACCCAAAAATTCTTCAGATCTACAAAAGGACAAGGGCTTCGTCTGTGTGTGGAGTCGCCATGTGAGAATCAGGATCTGCAATGTGATATCCCACAAATGTCAATAAAGCATAATCTTCAAAATTCAGGAACTGAACTTTGTCCCCAGCAAAGGCGCCAAGATTGTTGCCGCTCCTGACTGGTCCATTAGTGTGGTTTGATCCTTCCCTCCTTTCGTCAACCATTCAAATACTCTTATGCTACAATCATTTCGCTAAGGCAGCCTCAGCTGATCACCCTGTCCGCAATTGTTTCTTGCCTTAGCGATCTTAACACCAGGGATGCCCCCTTTGAGTTGGAGAAGAGCCAACCTGAAGCGAGGAAGAGAGGAGCGTGGTGATAGTGGCTGCTCTTTTTGTGGTTGCCATTGGGCCGGTGTGCCTAATTTTGGGCTTTAACACACGCACGTTGGCCAGGAGTGGCAACAGGTCCCTACTAAAATAAACTATGGTGTTTAATCTATAAAATAAAACAATAAGTCTAGGAGATGAGAACAATAAATACTGAAACTGAGATGATCTGCAAATAGTTTAAATAACTAGCATTTAAAATATCATTCCGAATAACACATTGATTAACTTAAGCATCAAACAAAAAATAAAATGCCAAATAGACAAGTGCTAATGAAGTGCTTGTAAGGGGGTTCCTAGCGAAGTCTTGAGAAGTATTGCAACTGTCTCGGTTAGTCAGTTTTAAAATTATTAAATGAGTAATTAGGGAGTGGATAAATTCTTGGTAAATTTTATTAAGAGCACGGTAATGATCTTTATTATTATGAGGGAAATGGTATTCCACATATACCCAGGGGGCACAAGGAATATGTCCGGATTTACCAATGAGTGGCTCCCACAGTGACATGTAGGCTAGATGGAGTCGTGGGGTTGTGTTCAACACTACACCAAATGAGGGTGTAACCTAACGGTGCCCCACAGTCACTTTCTAGTGGTTCCCACTTCACTTGCAGAATTTTTCCACAGCTTAGTAAGATCGAATGAAGTGCTGGATTTTTACTTGTAGGGATTAATTGAAGTGTTCAACTAATTACTAGTCACTTCAATCCCTTTCTGATTTTCCCACCAATTTAGCCAAAGGCATGCAGTGTTCACAAGAGCATACAGGGAATGAAGCCTTGTAAATTTTAAGTTTTTTAGAACTAAGTATTAATTTTTTAAATCACGGTGCCGATACTCTCGTTATCAAGAACACAACCGGTTTGGTTAATTTTACTTAAGAAACATGAAATAAATTGAAAGAAATTGAAAAAATTGAAAAAATAAAAAGAAGTGTGAATCCCCCCTGGGGGGATGTGGGCACTTGGCTTCCCACTTGCTTCTCTTTTTTACAATAATTTAAAAATGGAAATTACTTGTTCTCTTTTTTAGGATAGGAAACACAAGTATTACAATATAGGGCCTTAGGAAAATGGCCAAAGAGAAAATTGTGAAAAGAGGGATCTCCGGATTCCTTGTTTCTTCGAAATTTGGCCAGAGTGCCTCTCTCTTTTATCTGCTTCTGCTGCAAAACAACAAGCAATGTTCAATTAAATATGTCAAATTCTTTATTTAAACAATAAAATATTAACATGTAATTCAAGTAACTTTTAAACGATAAAAATTTAAAGCATTGAAAAGTACTTGTTTGAAGCTAGATTTATGAGTTTTAACATTCAAATCAGATCTAACTTTAATGAAAAATGAAATCAGATTTAGTTATTGAAATATTTTAATATACTAAACCAAATATCAATTATCAACATAATCAGTAACAAAAATAAATAATTTTTGTAGAATGCGAGAAGATATGAAGAAGCTTGATGCCAGAATATGGACGTTGGAGTTCTTCACAATGGAACAAAGAGGGACTATGTCTTTCTTTAGTTGCTGAAGAGAAGAAATATGTAAGAAAACTCAACCTATTCCTCAATCTACGTGACCTGCAACTAATACAAAATACTTGCACAAAAAATGGTTAAGAAATTTGGTGCCACTTGCCACAGAAACTCAGAAAACAAAATTATTAAACAAAATAAAAATGTACTTCCAAGATATTTGAAACAAATACACAGTAAGATGTTCAAGCAAACAAGATTTTAAACCTTACCCTACCAAGAGACGGCTCTCCTTTCAAAGGCCAAGCTTAACCAAAGAGATGCAAGAAAATGAACACCGTCGGCTACTTCAAAAGCTCAAGACAATATTCATCCACGCATAGAATTGCTACAAAGTTCTTGAACTCCAAATCCTTTTATTCAAAATGATAGAAAAATATTACAAAGTACAAGAGCATAAGTTCCTTGCCAAAATCTTTTGTCCAAAATGAAGAGAGGATGCCTGCTTAAATAGCAAAATTGGCAAGAGAGGGGGGACAAATCTCCTCAAGGATGCACTCGGGTTGGAGAGGTGGCAATGTGTTGCTTGAGGGTTGCCAAGAGTTGTATCAAAGCAAGAGTAGTATAAACTTCCCAAAGAATGAGAGCCACATCACCAAAACTCAACCCACCCATCAATCTTGCCATTCTCTCTTGGGATTTGTGCCCCCACTTGGAGAGGAAAGTTCCAAACTCAAAAAACTCTCTGAATTGACAACATCTGACTTGTCACCCTTTTTCGAGTACTTGCCAAATTAATTTTCCAAGTCATAAAATTTACTTTTGGCAATTATCTTTTATTTTTTTAATTGCCGAATTTTTTAAATATTTCATTTTTTGGGTTTTTCGAGTAATTATTAATTTTGAGGTTAAATAATTACTCAAAAACCTAGGGAAGTGGGTTTAGGGGTTAAGTGGGTGCTCCGAGTTAGAAAACGAGCACCCCCATGGAAAAAACAACTTCCTAGCCACACTTTTATGACTTTTTACACTTTTACAATTAACTTATTAAAAATAAGCCTATAAAAACGGAAAAAATATTTTTTCCCAGAAATTAAAAAAAACCTATGGGGGACTTAGGACATGTTCATAATGAATCAGAATAATGATTAGCATGGTAATATACATCGACACAGGTTTTAATAACCTCCTAAGGCAATTATTCCAGCTTTGGAGGTTTGGGTGAAAAACTTCGAAAATTATTTATCGCTTAAAAAAAATAAATAAGTAACAAGGAAAAAACACCCTGGAATAAAGCATTAATGACTAAGTCCTAGGAAATCAAACTGTTTACATAAGGTCATCATGCTAACTCATTTTATTACAATTCCTCATGCGGTATGAACATGTTAAAAAAAATAAAAAAAGGAGCCTAGGAAGGCCTGCAAGGGCTTCTGAACTTGAAATTTGAACAAGTGATTGTTCATCTTTGGCGGCTTAGTTAAAAGTACAATTGAGTGCAACTCAGGTGGTAACAGAACGTTTGCCATTCTGGTGTATGCTCTTTCCCATCCCAGGTTTTCCCCGAGTTTGGGATAATCAAAAGCAGGAATCTACACTAATTAATTTCTCACATCTAACTAAGTAAACTCACATTAATAAAATCTACATCTCGTAATAATACAAAAATTCGGCGTATCATTCTTTGACATTGTGTGGGAAAATTCTTCAAAGGAAGTGGGAACCACTGGGTAGTGACCTCGGGATAACGTCAGGCTGCACCCTTGATTGGTGTAGTGTTGGACACCTCCCAGAGACTTTGATCCAGCCCACATTTCCAAGTGCAGAACGACCTTTGTCATAATCCAGAGATATTTCCAGTACCTTACGGTAAATTGGGAATCCCCCTTTCCCCTGAATTTACTCATCATTAAATAAGTTAAAATTGACCAAGTACATTGCAAAACATTTTTCATTCTCAACAACACTTATTTACTTTGACTCCATTTTGGCGCTGGTTTAATTTGTATTTTTGTTTTCAGCCATATCATGTTATGAATGCCATATCTTTTTATGCTGCCGAATTAAACTATAAATTGCAGTAGCGTGTTTTAGTCAATCACTTAAAAACTCCTAAAAAACAATTCCATCCACAACTAATAACTAATAAGAGCCTTAGCAACTCTTTTCTAGGGACGATCCCCATTGGCTTCATTAGGAGTTTGCCTAAACGGAGGTGTGAGGATTAGGTGACAACACCTGACTCGAGACTTTCCCCCAAGTACGCACTTAGCAACTTGAATATTTCTTCTGCGCCAATTTCTCCTAGGTGCGCGTAAGGCAACAACATGCTTGATAGGGAAATCAATTTGGAGAGGGGCCTACTTGTGGAGGAGACCACCTTGCTCTCTTGTCCATCTTGTGGTTACAGGGAGTATTGTTATTGCATGATATCTTACTCTTATATTTTGTTTCTCGTCGACATTTGATATTTTTCTTGTTGATCTCATTGTTATTACCTGGCTCGGCATGAGAGAGGGCGCATTTGGCTCCTAGGGCGACTTGGTTGAAGCTAGATCTCACCATCTTTCCACTTGATCTATGCAAGGATAATCCTCATCACTTCGACATTCATCCTCAAACACATCAAGTAAGTCTTCTCGGATAATTTCTCTCTCTATTTTTCTATCTCATTGGAGCTGCATTTTCCTATCACTAAAACCCTAAAGTTAAAACTCCCATTTTTTATATTTGTAGGTTCTAGTTTGTGGTAGTTAACGAAATTTTAAACCTTGTTTGGAATTAATTTAAAAACCCTAGATATAAAGTTTCACGACCATCAGACTCCATTTTCCCACTCAAAGCATTTGTCTAACCTCTAGGGAAGGGACGCCCTCCTTGGGAGAAGTGGCTATTTCACATTCCGCAAACTGGGTATTGCTAGTTTCACTTTCAATTGTCTTATCTAACACCTAGCAATAAATTTGAGTGTCAAATTTCATATAACTTCGCCATTTTCCCTTAGAATCAATTTTCATGCATAAACCCTAGGGTGAATTTGGGGTTTTTTTCATAGATAGTCATTCTCTCTTATTAATTGCTTAAAACTCTAATTAACTATCATACTAAGAGATCTAATCAAGATACCCTAGTTAATCTATTTGATTTCCTTATTTTTAGGGTCATCTAGGTCATAGGGACACCCCATAGGCTTAGTCATTCATCTAAGTCTAAAGTGTCGGTAGCTTTGACCAGTGTGACATTTGGTACTCTTTCAGAGGTCTTAGCTCCCGTAGGTCACAACTTTGGTTTCCTTCTCTCTACCATCCTGTATAGAATCATCTCATAGGGAAACTTCAAGATTTCTGATAACAAGTACCCATACCCCTAAAGAACATGACTAAGGACTACTTATCCCTCTTTTACATTACAACATTTTATGCTGAGGGACATTTTTTAATTACAATACATTAATAAAACTAACTTAATGAAATTCCGCAAGACTTTGGATGATGTTTAGCATGGTAACATACAACACTCCTAGACCTTAATCACTCCACGGACTCGATCATTAGAACGCCTTTCACCACTTTGGAGGAATTTTGAGTGAAAAACTCAAATAATTAAAATTGCTAAAGAGCAAATTTAATTATCGAAGGAAAAAAACACTCGGTGAAAGGACTTCCCTAATGATAAAGTCTTAGGCAACTAAGTTTTACAAAAATTGACCATCATGCTAACATATCTTTACAAAATTCCCCGCATGGGTGCGGCAATTTCATGAAGAATAAGAGAAGAAAGGGCAAAGATTGCCCTGCTGAGTCTTCTAGAGCTTGAAATTTTTTTCTATGTACACCTTGTTTGCCCTCATGGTACATGGTTTCCCGTCTAGCTGGCTTGGTGGTCAACACACCCCAAAAGACAAAAAAAACCTTTATACAAGTGAAAGAGAAGGTAAACTCAACCTATGTTGCGTGGAAGTTCCGCCCCCCCTTGCCCCCGCTCCCAAAGCTCGCTTCTAAAGGAAGCGTCCAAGAAGCATTGGGGAAGCACGCTTCCTAAATGCTTCCATTTGGGAGCATTTTCAAGAATCTCACTTCCTTGCAAAAAAAACGCTTCCTCCTTTTTTCAAATTTTCTTAAAAAAATCCAAAAAGGTAAGTGATGGTTGGGGCGGAACTAACCCTAGGTCTTGTTATCACATATACATTTGCAGCTAGATTACTATGATGCAACATACAAATTGATCTCTTTATTCTTCTGAGCTATTCATTCACATGGTGTTTTAGCATGGATCATTACAGCCTTAGCCATTTCAGAGCCTTGTTCAACAGTATTTCCTTGCTAAGACTGAGATTCACTTGTCCATTGAGATGATTTCAGTTGTGACCTACTTCATTGGAGCATAGTAGCAGAGCAGATATGGTACACACAGTTACAAAGGGGCTTATCAGATGGAGACAAGTATATATATGGTGAAGATCAGGTATATGTTTCTTTGGTTTGTTTGTGCTCTGTGATGTATATTAAACACCTAATCTTGTCTTATTAGGATGATAGTGGTGACCTCTGCTTATATGTATACTGATGCTTAAACTTGTGCTAAGACTGGTCAAAGAATTCAATGTTAAATACTGTTGCTCATGCCAAGCTTTACACAAATGATTAAACCTTAGTGCTATGTTGGTTCCATAGGCCATTTGTCCCCATCCATCCAGTTCATCCATTGTTTGAACTTTATCCCATGACTTAGATTGACTGAGACTTGTGAGATTGAAGATCTTTTCCCCATTTTGACCTCTATGCATGATAGACTCCATGTTGTTTTGTGTCTTTGGCTATGAAGTATGTGGCTTGGCCAGTGTGCCTGGGTTCTCTGTGTAATTTTCCTTTAGTCCTCAAAACAAGTGCTTCTCCAAACAATGTTTCTAAACACTAAAGCATCAGAACGCATAAAAGGAATATCGAAATGATGCAAATAATAAATGTTTCAAAATTAGTCAGTGGCCAAGGGGTTGAGCACTCATTCTTTGTATAATGTAAGGCTCATCTTCCCTCCACAGGGGCAGCAGGTATAGGAAAACCCGTCGGGGCTATGGACTGCTCGCTGGCAGCGGGGCTAGGCCTTAGTCATTTACTGGAGCTCAGAAGGCTTTCCAGGGCACCTGCTCTTGTAGGATGGCTACTATCTTATGTGAAAAAGAAAAGTTATTGAAAAAGGTCAATGTTTAAAGGATGAGCACTCATTCATTGTATAGTGTTCGACTCATTTGCCCCCACAGGGAAACAGGGTGAGACTAGCCTGCAAAGGCTATGTCTTTGCTAGTACTGGAGCCCAGAAGGCTTCCAGGGAACTTGCCTTTTAAGGTTGACATGTATTGTAAAGTAATGAAAAGGAAAACTTGCTAGAGTCTGAAGGAAACAAGCCCAAGTATTTTATCCATTTGTGAGACACCACCATTCCCTATTACTATCTGCCATGCATATGTCTTTTTGGTTGAGTGTATTGGTTATCATTCAGAGAGATCACATAGTCAAAGTCAGTCATGAGTCGTTCCCCTTTACCTTAAGCCTTGTTTTCCACCTTCACCCAGCACTAGCAGACTGTTTAAACTTTGTAAGCATGGCATGCACAAGAGACTTCCAGAAGGTTCAATGATCTTTCAAAGGCACAGGTATATCTTACTTATTATTATTATTATTGTCACCATGATTCTGAATAACATGACTTAGTTGGGTTTTGATATACACCATTGGAGCATTTCTTACCTTGGATACATGCAGGATCATATTGATACAACATCTCACCTTCAGTTTGGATACTTTGACCTGGTCAACCTAGTTGACCAAGTCAAACACAGTTCCCAAGGCAGTGACTCAAAAAAAACAGTGCATATATTTATTCCAGACATGCCCAGGACCAATATTGCGGTTTCAGTTTTCAGAGTTTTGCCTCAGATTACACATTCAGTGATTATTATTACTTTATTATTGGCTAGATTTTATTATTATGGCAGTGATTTTGGTTCTCCTAGAGCATTGTAGTGTTCTTGGGGGTATGATAGTCACTTATACCATTCTTCTATGTTTCCATATCATCCAGTATAGTCAATTTTCCCCAATTCTCATCCTGGATAGAGTTATGATGATTTTATTTAGTTTCAGAGGATGTACCACCAAAAATGAACTAGGAAATTCCTTGAAAAAATCGATTTGGCATGTTGGGTCAAGGAAATGGTAGGGAAACTTCTAAGATGATGTATTTTGGCTCCTCGGACAGTTCTTCATCATTTTCAGTCAGCATTGGGTCCAGGAATATTTTGTTTTGGCTTAGCCAGCAAGGATGTCTCCCAAGGGGCACCCCTCACTTGGCCAATTGATGTATTATATGGTTATATCTTATGTTATGGAGTTGTAATGGGGCATAAGGTGAATTAAGCCCCTAGTGACCCCATTTGATGTACTATCATGTTGTATCTTATGTTATGTTATGATTTCCACTTTAGGGAGGCGTCCTTAAGCAAAAGTGCGCCCCCCTTTGACATGGTCATTTTGATCCATGCATTGATCCTTGTATTGATGATCTCCACTATTGATGATGTCTTAATATCAACCCTTGGATGATAGTTAGGTAAAATGCAGACACACTCTCTAGCTATTTAAGAGAGGAGATCCCCCCATTGTAAACTATGAGCTCTGGCACTGGAATATTGAATAAAGAGATTTTTCTGAGATTACACATTTCTTTCTTGTTTGATAAATGAATGGGATGATGATTAGCATTTTGTTCCTCTTTACTGAGATAATTCTGTTGCCAACTTTTTTGTACTATAGTTGGAATACCTGAGGAGCCGCCAATTGACAAACATGACAAATGTTTGATTACAATGTATCAGATGATCCGCCTTTGTGTCTAGCTAGTTTTGGCTAGTCAGTTTTTTGTTTGAATAATTTTGACCATGGCCCCACGGGGTTTGTAATAAAATGTGCTAGTAGGGTGTTTTGAGTGGTTCGGTCTCCTAAGACATAGAATCTCAACTAAGGTATTTCAAGGAGTATTTTACCCTTGACAATTATGCTTTGCCTATAGCCGAGTATAATTGACGAGGTTTTCTCCCGCTTCCTCCAAAGCTAGAATGCCCGATTTTGAATTCTGGGCCTTTGGGGGGTTATTAGAGGTCAACTGAGTATATATTAACCTACTAGACATTATTAGAATAGACTATGGTCCTGTCCTAAGTCACTAGGACCCTCAGAAAAAATTTGAAATTTTTTTACCAGACGCGTCAAGATTTTTATTTTTAATTTTTTAATTTTTTTAATTTTCCCTAAGTTTTTAATTAAATTTTTCCATAATTTAAATGGAAAAATTCAATTTGTAAAAAGTTAGTCATCCAGAACCCGAATTCAGTGATTGAAGGCTCTAACCTTAAGCCAAAAATCATTCTTGATCAGCCATCTAGCCAGATCCAACTTTCAGATCAGCATTCGGCCACAAAGCATATTTTCTCAAAAAAAGTCAGTTTTGGGGAAAATATTGATTAATTAATTAAAATGATTATTTTGGAGAAAACCCAAATCTCTCCAAATTAATCCGAATTCAGCGAAATTAAATGCTGAATGACATGGCAATCAGCATTCAGTGAGCTTTAAAGATATATTCAATTAGCAGTCTTGCCATCTCTAGCTAAACTCATGAATTGGATGATTTGGAAGACCGGGATTGGTGTGATGATAATTACGGAGCTGGAAATTAATGACAAACAGTGTTCGGTGCAAACCCTAAGGGTTCTGGCACCTATCATCTCAAGTTAACACCTCCTTCACAGTGCTCACGCCCCTCCTTCCTTGACTGTTGCGCCCTCACACGTGTGGCTTGTCTGGAGGTTGGGTTTTGATGTTTTAGGTTTGGAGTGGGGGCGCCTTCCCTAGGTGGAGGCCTCCCCTCACTCTTAACTCTTCAGCTTTGGGTTTGAGCTCTCAGTTGTGTGTTGAGCCGGTTAGGTCTGGGTTTTTGGTTTTAGGGTTTTTGATCTTCTCTCATTGTATAAATAGAGGCTCTTTCAGCTCTATCAGGGTGGATGATTGATGTAGAGAACCTCTGGTGAAATATTGTAATCCTTGTTGTTCTTATGCAACCTATTTTTTAATAAAGAAAGGCTTTGGAGGCTCATGCTGTGTAGAACTTGGATGCATATGTTCCGGTTAATGAGGTGATATTATTTCAATTTCTTTACTTTTGCTAATTTGCGGGTATTAATACATGCTTTAGAGGGATTATAAAAGCATGTAAGAATAGGTATTTGTAGCTTTAAAGTTACCTATTTATTCCATTTACTTTCAGAAATCTTAAAGAGCATTGTTTTATTCAGCTGTATTTCATGCTTTTGTGATTTGTTTAAGTAAACAATACATGATTTAACCCTCGTTTTGGCAAGTGTATAAGTGTTTGTCTGCAGATCATTTCACCGTACCAAGTAAAATGTTGAGCTAAGTTGCATCTCCTTTTCTTGGAGCCCACCATACGTTTCTAGCAGCTGCATGCTTTTTGAGATCCAAAGTGGTTTCAAGGATTCAAGATCCAAGTGGTTTATCTTCTCTATTCACCCTAAAATAAAAAAATTTCATTCTTTCACTTTATGTTTGCAAGTAAAATTCTGATTTATAAAGATAATCATTTGCATCTTACTTGCTCTCATTTCTAGATCTAGGAAGTGTCAAAATTTTTGAATTTTCTCTTAGATCTAGTTAGTACTTGAAGTAGCATAAAGTTCATATCTTTGCTTAAGTACTAAGTGTATTTTGTTAGTGTATTGTGTTGTTTAATCCATCATTTTGTAGGAAAATAGCTTGTTGGTTTTTCCCTTTTCATGACAGGTTAAGCAGGAATGCTGGCAAAAAATCAAAGATATAAGCTCCAGGAAACATTCTTTTTTCCCCTTTATTCATCCCCATTCTCCAGGTTGCCTTGAAGACATTCTAAAGATCACAAAGGACTCCAAACTTCAAGCATTGTAAACAAATTAATAAAAAGCGAGTGGGATTACGGCTCCCACACCCCTCTTTCCCCATTTGGGGGAAGCCTATATTGTCCCTTTGTCATGCTTGTATTTTTTGTTTAATAAACTGCTAAAGGTAGAATAGGATAGAATAATTTCATAATCATTAGAAGTTTGTTTTTCATTAAAGTAAGGTAGTTTATTTCTGATTAGTTCATCATTCATAAAATATAAAAGTAAAGATGTTTCTTTGTTTATTTACTTAGCTGAATGCAAAAGTTTGTTTACTTTTGTTTTATATAATTTTACTTACCCCCTTGCTTTCTCGATTAGGGCCCTAAAAAGCCTGAAAGAGACTCTTGGGTAGTTTAGATCTTTATTTTTTTTCTTAAGGTTTAATCAATTAATTAATTAATTCTCTTGAACTTGTCATAATCCAAGTCAAGAGCACTCTCTATCGGAGAGCATAGTTAGACTTGCATATCCTTGCATTAGGCATTTAGATTAGCTAAGTCTCTTGAACATTTGTCATAAGACAAGGTCAAGAGCGCTCTCTTTCGGAGAGTTTTAATTAATCGACTTAATAAAATTTGCAACTCACTCCCCCATAATTAATTAACTTCGTTGTCTCCTTTCCAGAGTATGCTCTGACCGACTTCAAAATCGGAGTACCCAGAAACGACATTGGATTTTTAATCTTGCAAGAGAAACAAAATAAAATTTAAACCCCATAATCAACGCACTGGCGTTGTAGAGAATTTCCTAAGTTCTTCTTAGTAGAGGCGCCGGAACTCCCCGTTGTTTAAGCTTCTCAGCTAGCTTGTCAATCCTCGTGATACCAGCCTAGGATACTAGGCGGGCCGTCATGTCTTCAACAGATTAAACTTGGAACATTCTCCTGGCTTTTGACAAACCTTCGTTGACACCATTAGCAAGATCACTTAAAATATTTAAAATATACCAGGAGCACTTTCACAGCTTAATATTCACTAGCTTTATTTCAAGACTCGCTGTTAATTTCTTTACGCATTATAGTACCCTGACTCCATAAGGCACTGGTCTATTATTTTATGCATAGTTGTTATATTTGGATCAATTGTCTTTGGCCTTTTTTAATTTCTATCTGTGAATGCATATTTATAAAGTCTTGAATTATTGTTTATCTTTTAAATCTCTTGCTAGCAACGTGGATTGCTTTGTTTTATGTGCCGAATTCATAATAAACAAACACCTTTAATCACAATAACTCCTAAACAACACCCATTCGCATCCGTAACCATTAAAAAAACTTTAACAACTTAAGAGCCATAGAAACTCTTTTGTAGGGACTATCTTCCTTGGCTTCGTTAGGAGTTAGCCTAAACGGAGGAGCTAGGAGTAGGTGACAGTACCTAGCTCTGTGCTTGCCCCCAAGCTCACACCTCGCCCACTTTCCTAAGTGAGGAGACAGTTTTCAGAAAGTTTCTGCTGCTGGTGTGCAATTGGCGGACAACATCTTTTGGCGCCGTTGCCGAATACAAATTTTTTGTTCCTGGACGACCTTAGTTTTTTGTAGTTTTTACCTTTTTTGATAGATTTTAGGTTTAATCACCTCTCTGATCTTAGACTTGAAATCCATCCTGCGACTCCACTGTCCTTAATTTTACCAAGGTATTCAACCAGAAGAAACTATGAAGGTTTACTTAGGTTTGTCCCTGAGCCTGAAAAGGTTTATAGGAGAAGGCTAAATAAACTTGCTTCTCGTAGGATCCTTGAAGATCTTGGATCTCAATCTTTATCAAACATCCATAGTTTATTTCTAGAAACTAATTCTCAAGAAAACACTAACACCTCTGTTTCCGACATAATGGGTGAGTATTTTACTCAGCTCGACTTTTCTCAGATAGCAGGTCAACCCCATCGTCTTCCAAACAAAGTTGTCGAGAAGCTCCCGATGTATACCGACACCGATGCCACTACCTCCGCCATGCACCTTAGGAAATTTTCTAGATGCATCAATGCTTATGTCAGTGATCGTGTTAGCCAACATGATGATGTATACATGAAGTTATTTGCTCTATCTTTGGATGGAAAAACCGACGACTGGTATAACAATTTACCAGATAATGCTTTTGATACTCTAGCTGCCTTCAAAACCTCTTTCACCAAAAAAGTTCGGTGAAAAGAAAGAACCTCGGCATCAACTTGCGTCCCTGACCAACATAAAAAAGAAGGATACTGAAACGATGGATGAGTTCAATACTAGGTTCACTGAATTGTCAAAATCCATCCCTACTGCTTATGCCCCAATTGCACCAACCATTCTGGTCTATTACATTGAGGCTCTTAGTGGTAAAATGCAATACCAGATAAGAGACAAGGAGCCTGCTAGGTCCAAGCTCAATAAATGGCAATTAAAATTGACTTGAAGATGCAGTCATCAGGTGAATCCAACCTCTAGGGTTATTCAAGGTCTTCAACACCTTTGAAAATTAATGAACCTAAGGATAAGGATCCTTTATCAGCTATGAAGGATGCTTATGAAAAGCAGATGATTGAAATGAAAAGGGAAATGAAGAAAAATATGGAGGAAGCAGAACAGAAACACTTAGCGCAGTTGAAGGAGATATAGAATAGGGTGATAACAATGGAAAGGACTCAAACTTAGCCTGCTCCTAGAACCTTTCCTGCCAAGCCAACTTGGCAAAGAAATCCTCCCAACCATGAGTAGAGGCCTCCTCATCAGCTAGAGGCTGCTAACAAGGTTGAGCAGTATAAGCCATTTTGCAGAGCATGTAGAGATTTCCATGAGGAATCTGGCTGCCACTATGCATGCTATGTTCAAGAGCATGGTCACCTTGAAGGTTGTGGTCCTAGTACGTCAACAAGCGAGTCTTATTATATCAACAACATAGATGACATCCCTATCATCTCCATAGGAAATTGGCCATAGGCCAATCATTATGAAAAGAAAGTTGACAACTTAACTCAATACTATGGTGAGATGCCTTCAGCCGAGCAGATCAACAACACTCAAAACTTCAAAGGAATAACTTATCAAAGAAAATCAAGAGAGGGGTCTTCTGCACAAAATGTTCCCAAGGTAATAGCTCCTAATCCTCCCAAAGAAGTAGAAACTAAAGAAATTGTTGATTTAAGTTTTGACTTAGGTAATTGGTTAGCAAATACAAAAGTTCCTGTTCTAGTCCTTGAATTATGTAAAATACTTAGCCAAAGAGAGAGACTTTTGAAAATCCTAGATCCTCCAAGTAATGTTGATCCTCGAACTGAAGAAAGTCCTTCAAATCCTATAAAGCCCCTTACCCCTAAGAAGGTCACTTTTTCCGATACCATGGAGCGAACTTCAAATAATGTCTTTGCCAATCCACCTATAGTTCTACATACTAGGGACGCAAGAAAAGAAGATCATCCCCCTTTTTACGTATCATTGATGATGGGTGATCTTCTTCTACACAATTGTATGTTAGACTCGGGATCTAGTTCCAGCATCATGACCAAAAAAGTCATGCAGCAGCTTGACTTAAGAACTACAAGGCCATACCAGAATGTATGTGCCATGGATTCTAGGCCGGTTAAAGTTGAAGGGATGATTGAGAATCAGTTAGTTAGATTGGCTAAGTATCTGGATATCCAAATCACCATGGACATCCTTGTTATTGATGTGCTAGACAAGTGGGGGATGTTTCTTTCTAGGAAATGGGGTGCCACTTTAGGAGGATCAAACCAAATGGATTGGACCTATGCCACCATACTAGCATCGGAGTTTTCACTTGTTAAGTTCTATTCTGAAAAGGAAAAGAGACACCATGTTGAAAACCCTCAAAGACCATTAAATGAGTATGCTTACCACACTGATGAACATGGGACCTATCAAATCAACTCCACCTTCTTGGAGCCCCTCCAAGAAGAAATAAAGACTAAAAAACTTAGTGAATTATGGAGAATGAATTTTGATGGTGCTTACTCTAGAACAGGCAAGGGGGCTGGTGTTGTCATTATTTCACCAGAGGGTAAGGTTTTCAACTTTGCTTTTAGATTGTAGCTTGAAGCAACTAACAATGTGGCGGAGTATGAGGCACTTCTACTAGGCATTGAGATTGCCAAGAACATGGGGATCACGTTGCTTAGTATTAAAGGGGATCCTGACTTAATTGTCCAACAAGTTAAGGGTCAGTTTGCATGTAAGTGTCAAAGACTTAAAAAATATAGAAATGTAATATGGGATAGAATGGAATTCTTTGATGCCCTTAATATAGAAGCAATCCCTAGAGATCAGAATAGTGCCTCCGATAAGCTTGTAGTTTCAGCGTCAACTCTTCAGCCATCGGATGAGATGTTAGAGGGGGATTGTCCTTTAGAGATTCACTTCAGACCTTCTGTTCCTGATAATGTCGAGCATTGGCAGGTTTTCAAAGATGATGAGCAAATTTTGAGATTTATTCATAATGTTGATGAATTCCTAAACTTTAAAGTGAATGATTAGGAGGAAAATAAGAATACTATGGAGAAGGCGACCAGTTTAGTAATCCTATCCCACGTGGTTTGGTTTCTTTAGAAAACATATTTGACAGACAGGACAGGAGAAAGAGTAATGTTGAGCAAATGAAACCGGGGGATTACATTGAAATCAACATTGGGACGGAAACAGAACCTAAAATTATAAAAATTGGAAAAGGTACTTCCAATAAAGAAAGGAACAGCCTTATAAACTTGGTCAAAGAATATAGGGATGTATTTGCCTTTACTTATGACGAATTCAAAGCCTATAGGGAAGATGTCTTTCAACATACTATTCCCTTGAAACCAGAGTGTCAAAAGGGCAAGCCTTTCAGACAAAAACTTAGGCAAATAAATCCTAAGTTAGCACCAATCATTATAAAGGAGTTAGAAAAAATGTTAGCAACAGGAATAATAGCTCCTACAAGACATTCAACGTGGTGTTCTAACTTGGTAGTAGTTAGAAAGAAGAACGGGAGTATAAGGATATGTATAGATTTCAGAAATCTAAACATAGCATGTCAGAAGGGCAATTACCCCCTCCCCAACATGGAGACCCTCCTCCAACGGGTCACTGGATCAAGCATGATGTCGATGCTGGATGGTTTTTCTGGTTATATTCAGGTGGTCATTCAAGAAGAGGGTAGGCATAAAACCACTTTCACAACTCCTTGGGGAACTTCTGAATATCTGAGAATGCCCTTTGGCCTTTTAAATGTAGGAGCTACTTTCCAAAGGGCCATGGATTATGCTTTCAAGGAGTTGATGGTAAAATCATTGAGATCTATCAAGATGATCTTACTGTATTTTCGAAAGAAAGATCCAGCCATGTTGGTCATCTCAGGCAGATTTTCGAGCGATGTAGGAAGTATGGTATTTCTTTGAATCCGGCTAAGTCAGTTTTGGGCATAGAAGAGGGAAGACTCTTAGGACACATCATCAATAAATACGGTGTCAAGATTGACCCTGAAAGAGTAGAGGCTATAAGAAAGATTCCCTTTCCTAAGAACGTGAAAGCCCTCCAATCCTTCAATGGTCATATAAATTTTATTAGAAGATTTATTCCTAACTTGGCCGAATTAATGAAACCTATGAAGGCCTTACTTAAGAAGAATGCCAAGTTTGTGTGGACCAATGAAGGAAGAGAAGCCTTTGGTGCTATAAAGAATGCCATTACCAGGTCTCCAGTCTTAGTCAGCCCATATTACGCGAAAGATTTTATGATCTTTTCCTTTGCTTCAGAAGACACTATTGCTGGTGTGTTGCTCCAAAAGAACTTCGAAGGGTTCGAGCAACCTATAGCATTCATGAGTAGAGTCTTGCAGAACTCTAAATTAAAGTATACCATCATGGAGAAGCAGGCTTATGCCTTGGTTAAGTCTTTAAAACATTTCAGGACCTATATTGGGTATTCTAAAGTTATTGGATATGTTCCCCATACTGCAGTGAAAGATATCTTGTCTCAACAGGATTGTTTAGGAATAAGGGGTACATGGGTGTCCAAAATCCAGGAGTATGACCTTGAAATAAAGCCTACCAAATTAATCAAGGGACAAGGCCTTGCTAGAATGCTTACTCAAAAGAATGAAGAAGCTATTGAAATGATTGCCGAAAATAATGCTCCTCAGCCAGCCATGACTCCTGCCCTTCAAGAGCTTGACAATCATTGGTATTCTGATATCATTTTCTTCCTTCTTCACCTCACTTGCCCGGACCACCTCAAAGGTCACAAGCGTAGGGATTTGAGACTTAAGACTGCTAGGTATTGCCTTACCCAAGAGGGTCTGGGTTGGAGGAACCCAGATGGTATCATACTTAGGTGCATCAACGAACAGGATTCCAAGAAGATCTTAGCAGATTTTCACTCGGGATTTTGTGGAGGCCATTATGCAGCAAATACAACTGCCCACAAAATTTTGAGAGCTGGTTACTATTGGCCCACTATTTTTTCAGATGCTCACAAGTATGTCAAGTGTTGCCAAGAGTGTCAGCTTTTCACTGGGAAGCAGAAGTTGGCTGCTCTTCCCCTTACTCCGGTTGTGGTCCTTGCCCCTTTTCAGCAGCGTGGGCTTGATTTTATTGGCAAATTTAAGGATAACTCTAGCAATGGTTTTTGTTGGATTCTCACAGCAACCGATTATTTCACTAAGTGGGTAGAGGCCATACCCACTAAAACTGCCACTGAGAAGGTTGTTATAGATTTCATCAAGGAAAGAATCATCACCAGATTCAGAACTCCCCTAAAAATAACAATTGATAATGCCAAAGCTTTCAGTTCCGAAAAAGTAAATGATCTTTGTTTTAAATATGGCATTATCTTGTCCCACTCTTCTGATTATTATCCACAGGGCAATGGACTGGCTGAGTCCACAAATAAGAACCTAATGACTATCCTTAAGAAAAATGTGGGTGATAATAAGAGATGATGAGATAGCAAGATTAAGTATGCTGTGTGGGCGAATAGGATTACTAAGAAGAACTCGACTGGGAAGTCCCCTTTTGAGTTAGTGTATGGACTCACAACCACTCTTCCGGTCAGCATGTAGATTCCGATCTTCAGAATGTTAAGTGAATATGGCACGGAGCAATCAGAAATGGAGTAGAGGATCAATCAGATCATAGAGTTGGATGAATCTAGAATAGCTGCCCTTGATCAGTCACTCAGACATCAATAAAGCATGAAGGGCACTTTTGATAGGTCAGCTAGGTCGAGATTTTTCCAAATAGGGGATACTGTTCTCTTATGGGATAAGAGAAGGGAGAACCCTAGGAAGCATGAAAAATTTGATAGCCTTTGGAAAGGCCCGTTTATCATCCGCGACACTGTTGGCACAAATTCATTTTTACTTAACACCATGGATGGAGAAACATTAAACTTGCCCATGAATGGCCAACACTTGAAGCCCTTTTATCGAAACAACCTCCAAGATGAGCAAGGGGTCATTCCAGGGCTTTTCTAAACCCATCCTTGTTGTATTTTTATGTACTTTATTTTGTATCATATTTTATGTATCATATCCATGTAGAATATAGTTTCTTATTTTTGTATATTAGCATTTGTATTATATTTCATTTATATGCTAAAAAAGAAAAAAGTTTATTTCATGTACTTTGATTTGAAAAAGCATATATATATATATATATTTTCTGGTATTTCATCATGGCTTATTTTTTATATCATATACATGGGACTAAGACACTTTTGTTTACATGCAGGTACCAGAGATTCCTGGATTCTCAGGGACTCTCTTTGATCAATAGATCAAGCGAGTCCCCGTCCCACAGTTGGAGCCAGATGTTGCCAACTTTTTTGTACTATAGTTGGATCACCTGAGGAGCCACCAGTTGACAAACATGACAAATGTTTGATTCCAATGTATTAGATGATCCGCCTTTGTGTCTAGCCAGTTTTGGCTAGTCAGTTTTTTGTTTGAATAATTTTGACCATGGCCCCATGGGGTTTGTAATAAAATGTGAAAGTAGGGTGTTTTGAGTGGTTCGGTCTCCTAAGACGTAGAATTTCAACTAAGGTATTCCAGAGAGTTTTTTGTCCTTGACAATTATGCTTTGCCTATAGCCGAGTATAATTGACGAGGTTTTCTCCACAGGGGCTTCACTTGTTGGCCAATATCCTATCACGTTAGTTCATATTGTGGGTTTGAAAATTATAAAAAATCGAAACAATATATTGCAGGTATTAGGGGGATGAGGGATTTAAGGTGGGGGTGGGTAGGGTGCTTTATAAGGATTGAGGTATAAAAAGGGGTGGGGAGGAGGTTTCAACAAAAATATTTTGGGTCAATATCTCTCGAAATTAAGGGTATTCTTTAATATCCCACGATCGCACGTGCTATGTGAGATGTTCACTAAGCGAAGTCCCCGTGGTTTTCTCCCGCTTCCTCCAATGCTGGAATGCTCGATTTTGATTTCTGGGCCTTGGGGGGTTATTAGAGCCCAACTGAGTATATATAAACCTACTAGACATTATTAGAATAGACTATGGTCATGTCCTAAGTCACTAGGACCCTCAGAAAAAAACTTGAAAATTTTTTACCGGACGCGTCAAAATTTTTATTTTTAATTTTTTAATTTTTTAAATTTTCCTTAAGTTTTTAATTAAATTTTTCCATAATTTAAATGGAAAAATTCAATTTGTAATAAGTTAGTCATCCGGAACCCGAATTCAGTGATTGAAGGCTCTAACCTTAAGCCAAAAATCATTCTTGATCAACCATCTAGCCAGATCCAACTTTCAGATCAACATTCAGCCACATAACGCATATTTTCTCAAAAAAAGTCAGTTTTGGGGAAAATATTGATTAATTAATTAAAATGATTATTTTGGAGAAAACCCAAATCTCTCCAAATTAATCCGAATTCAGCGAAATGAAATGCAGAATGACATGGCAATGGGCATTTATGATGATTGGAGTAAACAGAACTCATCTTCAATCAGCATTCAGTGAGCTTTAAAGATATATTTAGTTAGCAGTCTTGTCATCTCCAGCTAAACTCATGAATTGGATGATTTGGAAGACAGGGATTGGTGTGATGATAATTACAGAGTTGGAAATTAATGACAGACAGTGTTTGTTGCAAACCCTAAGGGTTCTGGCACCTATCATCTCAAGTTAACACCTCCTTCATTCTCACGCCTCCTTCACAGTGCTCACGCCCCTCCTTCCTTGACTGTTGCGGCCTCACATGTGTGGCTTGTCTGGAGGTTGGGTTTTGATGTTTTAGGTTTGGAGTGGGGGCGCCTTGCCTAGGTGGAGGCCTCCCCTCACTCTTAACTCTTCAGCTTTGGGTTTGAGCTCTTAGTTGTGTGTCGAGTCGGTTAGGTCTGGGTTTTTGGTTTTATGGTTTTGGGTCTTCTCTCATTGTATAAATAGAGGCTCTTTCAGCTCTATTAGGGTGGATGATTGATGTAGAGAACCTCTGGTGAAATATTGTAATTCTTGTTGCTCTTATGCAACCTATTTTTTAATAAAGAAAGGCTTTGGAGGCTCATGCTGTGTAGATCTTTGATGCATATGTTCCGGTTAATGAGGTGATATTATTTCAATTTCTTTACTGTTGCTAATTTGTGGGTATTAATACATGCTTTATAGGGCTTATAAAAGCACGTAAGAATAGGTATTTGTAGCTTTAAAGTTACCTATTTATTCCATTTACTTTCAGAAATCTTAAAGAGCATTGTTTTATTCAGTTGTATTTCATGCTTTTGTGATTTGTTTAAGTAAACAAGACATGATTTAACCTCCGTTTTGGCAAGTGTATAAGTGTTTGTCTGTAGATCACTTCACCGTACCAAATAAAAGGTTGATCTAAGTTGCATCTCTTTTTCTTGGAGCCTAGCATACGTTTCTAGCAGCTGCATGCTTTTTGGGATCCAAAGTGGTTTCAAGGATTCAAGATCCAAGTGGTTTATCTTCTCTATTCACCCTAAAATAAAAAAATTTCATTCTTTCACTTTATGTTTGCAAGTAAAATTCTGATTTATAAAGCTAATCATTTGCATCTTACTTGCTCTCATTTCTAGATCTAGGAAGTGTCAAAATTTTTGCATTTTCTCTTAGATCTAGTTAGTACTTGAAGTAGCATAAAGTTCATATCTTTGCTTAAGTACTAAGTGTATTTTGTTAATGTATTGTATTGTTTAATTCATCATTTTGCAGAAAAATAGCTCGCTGGTTTTTCTCTTTTTGTGACAGGTTAAGCGGGAATGCTGGCAAAAAATCAAAGATATAAGCTCCAGGAAACATTCTTTTTTCCCCTTTCTTCATCCCCATTCTCTAGGTTGCCTTGAAGACATTCTCAAGATCACAAAAAACTCCAAACTTCAAGCATTGTAAACAAATTAATAAAAAGCGAGTGGGATTACTGCTCCCACACCCCTCTTCCCCCATTTGGAGGAAGCCTGTATCGTCCCTTTGTCATGCTTGTATTTTTTGTTTAATAAACTACTAAAGGTAGAATATGATAGAATAATTTCATAATCATTAGAAGTTTGTTTTTCATTAAAGTAAGGTAGTTTATTTCTGATTAGTTCATCATTCATAAAATATAAAAGTAAAGATGCTTCTTTGTTTATTTACTCAGCTGAATGCAAAAGTTTGTTTACTTTTTTTTATATAATTTTACTTACCACCTTGCTTTCCCGATTAGGGCCCTAAAAAGCCTGAAAGAGACTCTTGGATAGTTTAGATCTTTATTTTTTTTCTTAAGGTTTAATTAATTAATTAATTAATTCTCTTTAACTTGTCATAATCAAAGTCAAGAGCACTCTCTATCGGAGAGCATAGTTAGACTTGCATATCCTTGCATTAGGCATTTAGATTAGCTAAGTCTCTTGAACCTTTGTCATAAGACAAGGTCAAGAGCGCTCTCTGTCGGAGAGTTTTAATTAATCGACTTAATAAAATTTGCAACTCACTCCCCCATAATTAATTAACTTCGTTGTCTCCTTGCTGGAGTATGCTCAGACTGACTTCAAAATCAGAGTACCCAGAAACGACATTGGATTTTTAATCTTGCAAGAGAAATACAATAAAATTTAAACCCCATAACCAACGCACCAGCGTTGTAGAGAATTTCCTAAGTTCTTCTTAGTAGAGGCGCCGGAACCCCCCGCTGTCTAAGCTTCTTAGCTAGCTGGTCAATCCTCGCGATACCAGCCTGGGATACTGGGCGGGCTGTCATGTCTTCAACAGATTAAACTTGGAACATTCTCTTGGCTTTTGACAAACCTTCATTGACACTATAAGCAAGATCACTTAAAATATTTAAAATATACCAAGAGCACTTGCACAACTTAATATTCACTAGCTTTATTTCAAGACTTGCTGTTAATTTCTTTACGCATTACAGTACTCTGACTCCACAAGGCACTGGTCTATTATTTTATGCATAATTGTTATATTTGGATCAATTGTCTTTGGCTTTTTTTAATTTCGATCTGTGAATGCATATTTATAAAGTCTTGAATTATTGTTTATCTTTTAAATCTCTTGCTAGCAACGTGGATTGCTTTGTTTTATGTGTCGAATTCATAATAAACAAACACCTTTAATCACAATAACTCCTAAACAACACCCATCTGCATCCGTAACCATTAAAACACTTCAACAACTTATGAGCCATAGAAACTCTTTTGTAGGGACTACCCCCCTTGGCTTCGTTAAGAGTTAGCCTAAACGGAGGAGCTAGGAGTAGGTGACAGTACCTAGCTCTGTGCTTGCCCCCAAGGTTACACCTCTCCCACTTTCTTAAGTGAGGAGACAACTTTTGAAAAGTTTTTGCTGCTGGTGGGCAATCGGCGGAAAACAAATTCCATCATAGATTTTGTATATTTTTCTTGTACCCGTTTTTTCGCAGGTTGAAGGAGGTGCACTTGACGAAGGCACATTGGTGGGGAGACTCACTCTCTGTTGGCTCTCGGGTTTTGGTTATGAGGGAGTGATTACTTCTTTATGATTTCTCGTTTTTGTACTTTCTTTACATTGCGAATCTCGTTCGTTTGTCTTGCTCATTGATTTCTTTGGCTTGCCAGGTAGAAGGGGGCGCTAAGGTCATTGACTGAAGCAACAATTCATTAAGATCTTGCTCGAAACTCTCATTTGATCGGAAGGAGGACATTCTTCATCATTCAGGAGCTTATCTACATGATTCAGGTACATCTCTCAGGTTAGTTCTCAGTCCTTTAATTTTTCATGCATTGCCCATCATAATTTTTACTAAAAAAACCCTCGTTAAAAAGTAGGAAAAATCATTGGATCGATTTGAACTAGGAATATGAAAATTCAGCGATATGGGTTTTGTCGGCCATCCCGGAAAAACTCTTCTCCCTCCTAAGCATCAACATTAGACTCCATCTGCCCATCTCCAAGTATTGGTCCTTAGGAAGAAAGCGCCTCTCTTAGTCTGGAAGCCAGTTTCTTTGCGTCTTCTTTCGGTTTTACTTGGATTTTCTCTTATTGTTGAATCTGTCATCCAAGTTAGTGTGTTGAAAGCCTTAATTTTATCTATCAACCTTGTTATCCACTTATTTGTACCATAGTTGGATTAGCTGAGGAGCTGCCAGTTGACAAACATGATAAATGTTTGATTCCAGTGTATCAGATGATCCGCCTTTGTGTCTAGCCAATTTTGGCTAGTCAGTTTTTTGTTTGAATAATTATGAACATGGCCCCGCGGGGTTTGTAATAAAATGTGCTAGTAGGGTGTTTTGAGTGGTTCGGTCTCCTAAGACATAGAATTTCAACTAAGGTATTCCAGGGAGTTTTTTGCGCTTGACAATTATGCTTTTGCCTATAGCCGAGTATAATTGATGAGGTTTTCTCTCGCTTCCTCCAAAGATGGAATGCCCGATTTTGAATTCTGGGCCTTGGGGGGTTATTAGAGCCCAGCTGAGCGTATATAAACCTACTAGACATTATTAGAATAGAGCATGGTCATGTCCTAAGTCACTAGGACCTTTAGAAAAAAATTTGAAATTTTTTTACCGGACGCATCAAAATTTTTATTTTAAATTTTTTAATTTTTCCTAAGTTTTTAATTAATTTTTTCCATAATTTAAATGGGAAAATTCAATTTGTAAGAAGTTAGTCATCCGCAACTCGAATTCAGTGATTGAAGGCTCTAACGTTAAGCCAAAAATCATTCTTGATCAGCCAGCCAGTCGGATCCAACTTTCAGATCATCATTTGGCCACATAATGCATATTTTCTCAAAAAAGTCATTTTTGGGGAAAAAATTGATTAATTAATAAAACTGATTATTTTGGAGAAAATCCAAATCTCTCCAAATTAATGCGAATTCAGCGAAATAAAAGGCTAAATGACATGGCACAGAGCATTTATGATGATTCCAATCAATATCGGTCAATTTCAGATCAAGTATCGGAGTGTAGCAGTTGAACTATTAGTCAGAAATTTGCCCTCTTTGGTCAAATCCGTTTTTGGTTGAAGTGTGGGTTATCTATTGGTTAGGTGATCATTACAAGGGAGAATGAGCCACCTCACCCCCCCCATTACTCCAACACTTAGTTACAACTCAGTTGCAGCTCAGTTCAACTCCAAATCATCATGCCGAGCTCATTCAATTACTCCGGTGTTACTCTTAGTTTGGTTTTAGGGTTTTAGCCTTCTTTCTTTGTATAAATAGAGGCTCTTTCAGCTCTATCAGTGTGGAGCTTTTGTGGCAGAGTTACTTTGTAGAAATTGTATCAGGCTTTGCTTTGAATTTTTAATAAGAATTTCGACTTTGGAGGTATATGAGCTCTTTGCATGTGGTATACATTTCATGGTTGAGGTGACATTGCTTCTAACCCTTTGCTTTTAAATGCTTTGAATGAGATCAATTTTATTTTGTTAAAGCTCAAGAGGGCCACTGTTGGCACGGTAGAGTAATCATTTGATATTTCAAGTTGATTATTTATGCAAAGTAAATTAAAATCTTGATGAACATGAGTAGTCAGTAATACGTAGTGTTGATCCTGATTTAATTCTCTTAGCATACTTTCATATGATTTGATCTCACTTTGTGTTTGAGTTTTGGTGTTATTAGGTTTCACAAGTTGAAGAAGGGTGTGAGTTCAGCTACATCTAGCCCAAGCTTCAAGCAACTCCTTTGTTTAACACTTTGTGATTGCAGGACCTACGCAGATCGTATTCTTCTCTTACAAAAGAAAGCTGAAAACTTCTCTTCCGCTCTTGTGTTCCATCCACTAGAACCTCTTCTTCTTTACCCTTTCATTTTTCTTGTTTTACATTGCTTAAGAAGTAGATCTAGTCCTTCATTGTTTATATTTAGATCTATCTTCTTTAGGCTGTGTTAGATCTAATATTATTCATTAGATCTAGGAAGAAGTTTGTACTTTCCATGCAAAATTTCCAAAATTTTTCTATGTACAAAAAAATTTTCCAATTTTTTTTAATTTTTGCATTGTCTTTCCTATCACTTTTTAGTATTGTTAGCTTGCTTATTTTTTACTTTTGTGACAGGTACAATGAAAGTGTTGGCGAAAAATTGAATATTCAAAGCTTAAAAAAGACTCATTATCCCCCTTTCTTCATTCCCCTTTCTCAACTCAATGCGGAAGCCTTCCAAATATAGGAAAAGAGGTAAAAAGCATCAAAAGAAAGGCATTGTAAAGAATTAATAAAAGAGGAAGTGGGATTAAAGCTCCCACACCCCACTTCCCCCATTTGGGGGAAGCCTGTATCACCATTGTCCATATTCCAATTTTTTCAATTTGCTTTATACCTGCAAGATAAATAAATGGTGAAAGTAGAATAGGGTAATCAGTTTCAATTTGTTAAAAGGCTTAGTTAGATTTAATTTCATTAGTATATTCTTGCTAGTTTCCTCTTACGCAATCTGTTCTCATGTTAAAATATGTTTGATTTCATTTTTGATTGCATAAAAGTTATCAGAAAAGGAAAAATTTGTTTGATTAATCGCTGATTAGATTATCATCTGTGAAAAGTGAAGTGAAATGTATCTCTGATTATCTACTTGGTTAATGCATTATTTCTTCATCTTTTTTATAGAGTTTTGCTTATCCTTTTGCTTTCCTGATTAGGGCCCTAAAAAGCCTGAAAGAGACTCTTGGGTGGTTTAGATCTTTGTGTTTATTTTAATTTTAACAAATTAATTAAGTCTCTTGAACTTACAGTAACACAAGTTAAGAGCACTCTCTATCGGAGAGCATAGTTAGAATTGCACATCCTTGCATTAGGCATTCTAGATTAGCTAAGTCTCTTGAACCACTGTCATAAGATGGGGTCAAGAGCGCTCTCTATCGGAGAGTTTTAATCAACTAATTTAATAAAACTTGCAACACACACCCCTTTAATTAATTAACTACCTCCCCTCCTTGCCGAAATATGCTCTGACCGATCTCAGATCGTAGTACCCAGAAACGGCACTGGATCTTTAACCCTGCAAGAATAACTTAACAAAACTTAAAACTCCGTAACCAACGCACCGACGTTGTAGGGAATTTTCTAAAGTACTTCCTAGTAGAGGCGTCGGAACCCCGCTGTCTAAGCTTCTCAGCTAGCTGGTCAATCTCTGCGATACCAGCCTGGGATACTGGGCGGGCTCGACATGTCTTCAACGGAGGGAACTTGGAATATTCTCTCGGCTTTTTGACAAACCTTCATTGACACGCTAATCAAGAGCACATAAAATTCTTAAAACCTACCAAGAGCACTCGCACAACCTAATATTCACTAGTTTGATTTCTAGACTTGTTATTTAATTCTTTGCGCATTTTAGTATTATTGACTCCATAAGGCACTGGTCCTTTTTTTTAATCTGCATAATTAGTTTATTTTGATCAGTTGTTTGTGGCCTGTTTTAATTTCTATCTGTGAATGCATAATTAACTAAGTCTAGAATCATTCTTATCTTTTAATCTCTTGCTAGCAACGTGGATTGCTTTTGATTTATGTGTCATAATCATAATAAATAAACCTCTAATCACAATAACTCATAAACAACACCCATCTGTATCTGCAACCAATTAAAACACTTTAACCACATTGAGCCTTAGAAAACTCTTTGTTAGGGACTACCCCCCTTGGCTTCATTAAGAGTTAGCCTAAACGGAGGAGCTAAGAGTAGGTGACAATACCTAGCTCTGTGCTTGCCCCCAAGGTCACACCTCTCCCACTTTCCTAAGTGAGGAGACAACTTTCATTAGATTTATGTTGCTAGTGTGCAATCGACGGACAACATCTTTTTCCGCCGTTGCCGAGGACAAATATTTTTGTTCCTGGACAACCTTTGTTTCTTTTTAGTTTTTTAGTTTTTTCCCCTTTTTGGTGGTTTTTTAGTCCAATCACTCTCCGAAAATAGACTTAAGTCCACCTGGCGACTCCACTGTCAGTTAACACCTCAAGGTATTCGACTAAAAGAAACTCTGAAGGTTTGCTCAGTTTCATCCCTGACCCTGAAAAAGTCTATAGGAGGAGACTGAACAAACTAGCTTCTTGTAGGATCCTTACAGAACTTGGATCTTAGTCTGTTTCAGACGTCCACCTTTTATTTCCACAAAAATTAGAAAATTTTCAAAACAATAACTGTTTCCTTGACACAATGGGTGAGTTATTTACTCAACTCAACTTTACTCAGATAGTAAGTCAACCTCATGACATTCCTGAAAAAGATATTGATAAGCTTGTCACTTTCACAGGCACAAAAGTCTCTACCTCTGTTGAGCAACATCTCAGATATTTTCCAAAACACTGTGGTGCCTATGTTAGGGGTACTGACAAACATGAAGATGTATACATGACCCTTTTTGCTCTATCATTGGATGGTAAGGTTGGAAACTGGTATGACAACTTGCCGAACAACTCTTTCACTACCATAGCCGATTTCAAATCTGCTTTCCTCGAAAAATTTGGTAACAAGAAGGAACCTAGACATCTAGTGGCAGCCTTGACTAGTATGAAAAAGTCTGATACAGAAACCATGGATGAGTTCAACAATAGGTTCACAGAGTTGTCAAATTCCATCCCTGCCACTCATGCTCCTCCTGCAGCTTCCACTTTGGATTATTACATAGAAGCATTAAGTGGCAAGATCCAGTACCAGATTAGAGACAAGGAGCCAACCACACTGCTTCAAGCTCAGAATTTGGCCATTAAAATTGAAAGAATATGTAGTCTTCAGGAGAGTCAAACATCCAGGGTTACTCTAGATCATCAACTCCTCTGAAAACCATGGAACCCAAAGGAAAATAGCCATCAAACGAGGCATATGAAAAGAAGCTCATGGACTTAACAGAAAAAATGCAAGACATGGAAAGGAAGTACATAGCACAGATTAAAGAGGTTCAGAATCGGGTCATCACTGTTGAAAGAACTCAATTTCCACCACCTCCTAGAAACTTCCCTGCAAAACCAACATGGCAAAGAAGAAATCCCAGCCATGAACAGAGGCCTCCTCATTAGTTAGAGGCTGCTAACATGGTTGAAACTTACATGCCATTTTGTAGGGCATGTGAAGACCTTCATGAATAATCTTCCTGCTATTATGCAAGCTATGTTCAGGAGCATGGTTTTCCAAAGGCTTGTGGTCCTAAAGCAACATCAAGTGAGCCTGAGTACATAAACTATGTAGGTGACATGCATGATATTTCCAGAGAAAGTTGGAGAGAGGCAAAACAATATTCAAGAGAGCTTGAGTACATTAACGCAGTTGGACAGCTCCATCCTATCACCACAGAAACTCGGGGTCAAGTCGAAGATTATAATCAACAATTGGATAACCTCACTAAAAACTTTGGTACTAATCCTACAAATTAGCATAATGATGATAGTTTGGAAGGTTTACTACCTTGTGACCTTTTTTCTAAAGAAGATGACTATGATCATGAGGAGGGATATAGCCAGAGATGTGATACAAGTGAGGAAGAATCCCTTACATCTGAGATGGATGATAACTACGAGACTTTAATGGAAAATCAAATCTTAGAAGTTTCATGTGATGAGAGTCCTCCATGCTCTCTATCGGATGACAAATATTTGGAAAGTTGGGTCCCATGTGATATCTTTGAAACCCAACTTTTCGAAGAAGATTGTTTTGAGCAGAATGAGGAGTGTAGCCAGGGACTTGACACTAGTGATGAGGCATCTCTCATATCCGACATAGATGGCGATGATGATTATTGGACTCTTATTGAAAATCCAACCTATGATATTTTTGAAAATATTTTTGAGAATCTCATCTATGATGTGTCCAGCGAGAGGAGTGTTTATTCTGAGACTTATGAAAGTTGTAAAGAAGAACAGTTAGAGTTTTCATATGATCAGTTAGAATTGTATCTGAGTATCTGTAATAAGGACTTGAAAAAGCAGTGCGGTGAAGAATTAGATGGGATACAACTAGTTGAAGTTTTTTCTCAACCATTGTCTTCACATATAGATGTTCCTTATGTTTTGGAGCAGCTTGGGGATTATTATACAACGAGTTATTATTTGATAAGCCTTGATGATCAGCATGATGGAGTAATCGACCTGCCGCATCATCTCGATTTGTATATTAGCGCTATCCAGTCATGGATAGAAGCAGCTTGCGCAATCACCTACCAGTTTGGGAAGAATTTTGACAACATTATTCATGCCTATGATTCCCCATCCAGCCTGCCCATTTTGGATCATCACGCAGGTTTGCATTTTCTGGAAATTGTGTCCTTACTTTGGCTGGTAACCAAAGACAAGACAATTTTTTTTTATATTAATAAAATGCTTAGGTGGCTACACAGGATCTATGATTACACCTAACCTTTTGTGTATCATGCTTAGAGTAGGAAAATAGGCTCCTTAAAGTGAGCGTTTACTTTAGCATTTTTCTTTATGTACTTAGAAATAAATAAATTTTTCAATGAAGTTTTTTCTTTGAATAAAGCAACTTTTGGATCATTGGCTCTTTTTCATGAAACTTGTGCTACTACGGTTTTCTTCTCAAGTTGAGATGTTTTTACATGATATGGAAACCAAAGATTCTAGGGTTCTCGTATGCTCTCCTTGCATAAGAGACTAGATCGAGCACACGTCCTACAGTTGGAGCCAGATGTTATCCACTTATTTGTACCATAGTTGGATTAGCTGAGGAGCCGCCAGTTGACAAACATGATAAATGTTTGATTCCAGTGTATCAGATGATCCGCCTTTGTGTCTAGCCAGTTTTTTGTTTGAATAATTATGACCATGGCCCCGCGGGGTTTGTAATAAAATGTGCTAGTAGGGTGTTTTGAGTGGTTCAGTCTCCTAAGATGTAGAATTTAAACTAAGGTATTCCAGGGAGTTTTTTTCCCTTGGCAATTATGCTTTGCCTATAGCCAAGTATAATTGACGAGGTTTTCTCCCGCTTCCTCGAACGCTGGAATGTCCGATTTTGAATTCTGGGCCTTGGGGGGTTATTAGAGCCCGACTGAGTGTATATAAACCTACTAGACATTATTATTATAGAGCATGGTCATGTCCTAAGTCATTAGGGCCCTCAGAAAAAAATTTGAAATTTTTTTTACTGGACGCGTCAGAATTTTTATTTTTAATTTTTTAATTTTTCCTAAGTTTTTTAATTAAATTTTTCCATAATTTAAATGGAAAAATTCAAGTTGTAATAAGTTAGTCATCCGGAACCCGAATTCAGTGATTGAAGGTGTTGTTTGCCGATTGCACACCAGCAGCAGAAACTTTCCGAAAGCTGTCTCCTCGCTTAGGAAAGTGAGAAAGGTGTGACCTTGGGGGCAAGCACAGAGCCAGGTATTGTCACCTACTCCTAGCTCCTCCGTATAGGCTAACTCCTAATGAAGCCAAGGGGGGTAGTCCCTACAAAAGAGTTTCTATGGCTCTTAAGTTGTTAAAGTGTTTTAATAGTTATGGATGCGGATGGGTGTTGTTTAGGAGTTATTGTAGTTAAATGTGTTTATTTATTATGAGTTTGGCACATAAATCAAAGCAATCCACGTTGCTAGCAAGAGATTAAAAGATAAGCAATAATTCAAGACTTCATAAATATGCATTCACAGATAGAAATTAAAAAGGCCAAAGACAATTGATCCAAATATAACAATTATGCAGATTAAAAGACTAGTGCCTTATGGAGTCGAAATACTGAAATGCATAAGGAAATTAACAACATGTCTTGAAATAGAACTAGTGAATATTAGGTTGTGCAAGAGCTCTTGGTATATTTTTAAGGATTTTAAGTGATCTTGCTTATGGTGTCAATGAAGGTTCGTCAAAAGCCGGGAGAATTCTCCAAGTTTAATTTGTTGAAGGCATGACGGCCCGCCTAGTATCCTAGGCTGATATCGCGAAGATTGACCAGCTAGTTGAGAAGCTTAGACAGCAGGGAGTTTCGGTGCCTCTACTAAGAAGAACTTAGGGAAATTCCCTACAACGCCGGTGCATTGGTTATGGGGTTTAAATTTTATTACGTTTCTCTTGCAAGATTAGAAATCCAATGCCGTTTCTGGGTACTCCAATTTTGAAGTCAGTCAGAGTATACTTTGGCAAGAAGACAACGAAGTTAATTAATTATGGGGGAGTGAATTGCAAATTTTATTAAGCTGATTAATTAAGACTCTCCGATAGAGAGCGCTCTTGACCTTGTCTTCTGACAAAGGTTCAAAAGACTTAACTAATCTAAATGCCTAATGCAAGGATATGCAATTCTAACAATGCTCTCCAATAGAGAGTGCTCTTGACTTGTGTTACTGCAAGTTCAAGAGACTTAATTAATTTGTTAAAATTAAAAGAAACACAAAGATCTAAACTACCCAAGAGTCTCTTTCAGGCTTTTTAGGGCCCTAATCAGGAAAGCAAGAGGGTAAGCAATACTCTATCAAAAAAGTAAAGGAACAATGCATTAACTAAGTAAATAATCAAATAAACATTTTTACTTCACTTTTCATGGATGATAAACTAATTAGCAAATAAACTACCTTACTTTAATGAAAAGATAAACTTCTAAAGATTATGAACTATTCTATCCTACTTTTAGCAAAACATGAAGCAAAGCATGAAAATGAGAGACGATACAAGCTTCCCCCAAATGGGGGAAGAGGGGTGTGGGAGCCGTAAGCCCACTTGATTTTTATTAATTTGTTACAATGCTTTCCTTTTTGCTGCCTTTTTTGCTTCTTTTCTTTAATCCTGAAAGGTCTTTGGAGCAATCTGTAGAAGGGGAAAAGAAGAAGAGGGAATTTATGTTTTTTTAGGGCTTGCTTCTTTAGAATTTTGCCAGCATTTCCGTTGTACCTGTCACAAAAATAAAAAATCAGCAAGCATGTATTGTTAGAATATGGTAGGAAAGGCAATCAAAAAAAAAAATTGAAAAAATTTTATACTTCGAATTTTTTTTGAACTTTTACATGCAAAGCATACAAAATTTCTCTATATCTAAAGGAGTAAACTAGATCTAGCAAAGGCCCTAAAAACAGATCTGAAATAATAAAGATTTGAAACTTGGATCTATTTTATGAGCAAGTACAAAAAATTAAAGAAGGGTAGGGAGAGAAAAGTTTCTTGTGGATGGAACACAAGAGATGGAGGAAGACTTTGGCTTTCTTTCGAATGGGAAGATAACGATCTTGTAGGCCCTGCAATTACAATATGTTAAATGGTAGGTTGCTTGAAGCTTGGGCTGGATGTAGCTGAACTCGCACCTTTCTTCAACCTGTGACCCGCTAAAACCAAAACTCAGATACAAGTGAGATCATATATATGAAAAGTATACAAAGGAAATTCAATCGAGATCAATACTATTTATAACTAACTACTCATATTCATCAAGATTAGAACTTACTTTGCATACAAAACTGAATTGAAACTACAAATAGCTACTCTATCGTGCCAATAGTGGCCCTCTTGAGCTTAACACATAAAGAGATCCCATTCAAGTAAAAAAGAGTAAAGGGTTTAGGAACAGTATCACCTCAACCATAGAACATTCACCACATGCAAAGAGAGATGGACCTCCAAAGTCGAAAATCTTATTAATCAAATGTAAGCAAAGCTTATTACAATTTTTGCAGAGTAACTCCAGCACAAAAGTTCCATGTTGTAGAGCTCAAAAGAGCCTCTACTTATACAAAAAGGAAAGAAAATAGGGCTCAAATCCCTAAATCCGGACTAAGAGTAACACCGAAGTAATTGAATGAGCTCGGCATGATGATTTGGAGTTGAACTGAGCTGCAACCGAGTGCTGGAGTAATGGGGGGGGTGAGGTGGCTCATCCTCCCTCGTAATGATCACCCAACCAATAGATAACCCACACTTCAACCAAAAACGGATTTAACCAAAGAGGGCAAATTTTTGACTGATAGTTCAACTGCTACACTCCGATACTTGATCTGAAACTGACTGATATTGATTGGAATCATCATAAATGCTCCGTGCCATGTCATTTAGCCTTTTATTTTATTCAATTTGGTTTATTTTGGAGAGTTTTTTATTTTTTCCAAAATATTCATTTTTAATATTTTAATTAATAATTTCTCCGTAAATGACTTTTTTGAGAAATTATTAATTATGAGGCTGAATGAGCTTCTGAAACTTGGAGATAGCTGGCCGGCTGATCATGAATGATTTTTGACTTAAGGTTAGAGCCTTCAATCACTGAATTCGGGTTCCGGATGACTAACTTATTACAAATTTAATTTTTCCATTTAAATTATGGAAAATTTTAATTAAAAACTTAGGGAAAATTAAAAAATTAAAAAAATAAAATTTTTGACGCGTCTGGTAAAAAATTTTCAATTTTTTTTTGAGGGTCCCAGTGACTTAGGACATGACCATAATCTATTCTAACAATGTCTAATAGGTTTATATATACTCAGTTGGACTCTAATACCCCCCCAAAGCCCAGAATTCAAAATCGAGCATTCCAGCTTTGGAGGAAGTGGGAGAAAACCTTGGGAAAACTGATCAGGAGTAACCGCTCGGATGGATGGGCAAAAAGCCGGCGTAGTTTCATGTCCTGCATTTTGCCGTAAATACTTCCTTTCGGGTTATTGGCCTTTGGAACAAAAGTCATAGGATGCTAGCTAGATTGATTGGTAGATTAGAGCAATTATACTCGGCTATAGGCAAAGCATAATTGTCAAGGGCAAAAAACTCCCTAGAATACTTTAGTTGAAATTCTACGTCTTAGGAGACCGAACCACTCAAAACACTCTACTAGCACATTTTATTACAAACCCCGTGGGGCCATGGTCATAATTACTCCAAAAAAAATTGACTAGCCAAAAATGGCTAGACACAAAGGCGGATCATCTGATACACTGGAATCAAACATTTGTCATGTTTGTCAAACGGCGGCTTCTCAGCTAATCCAACTAAGTGCAAAATTAGTGAATAACAGAAGGCTCTAACCTTAAGCCAAAAATCATTCTTGATCAGCTAGCTAGCCGGATCCAACTTTTAGATCATCATTCGGCCACATAACGCATATTTTCTCAAAAAAGTCATTTTTGGGGAAAAAATTGATTAATTAATAAAACTGATTATTTTGGAGAAAAACCAAATCTCTCCAAATTAATCCAAATTCAGTGAAATAAAAGGCTAAATGACATGACACGGAGCATTTATGATGATTCCAATCAATATCGGTCAGTTTCAGGTCAAGTATTGGAGTGTAGCAGTTGAACTATCAGTCAAAAATTTGCCCTCTTTGGTCAAATCCGTTTTTGGTTGGAGGGTGGGTTATCTATTGGTTGGGTGATCATTACGAGGGAAGATAAGCCACCTCACCCCCCCTCATTAATCCAGCACTCAATTACAACTCAGTTGCAGCTCAGTTCAACTCCAAATCATCATGTCGAGCTCATTCAATTACTCCGGTGTTACTCTTAGTTTGGTTTTAGGGTTTTATCCTTCTCTCTTTGTATAAATAGAGGCTCGTTTAGCTCTATCAGTGTGGAACTTTTGTGGCAAAGTTACTCTGTAGAAATTGTATCAGGCTTTGCTTTGAATTTTTAATAAGAATTTCGACTTTAGAGGTCTATGAGATCTTTGCATGTGGTATACATTTCATGGTTGAGGTGACATTGCTTCTAACCTTTTGCTTTTAAATACTTTGAATGAGATCAATTTTATTTTGTTAAAGCTCAAGAGGGCCACTGTTGGCACGGTAGAGTAATCATTTGATGTTTTAAGTTGATTATTTATGCAAAGTAAATTAAAATCTTGATGAACATGAGTAGTCAGTAATACGTAGTGTTGATCCTGATTTAATTCTCTTAGCATACTTTCATATGATTTGATCTCACTTTGTGTTTGAGTTTTGGTGTTATTAGGTTTCACAGGTTGAAGAAGGGTGTGAGTTCAGCTACATTTAGCCCAAGCTTCAAGCAACCCCTTTGTTTAACACTTTGTGATTGCAGGACCTACACAAATCGTATTCTTCTCTTACAAAAGAAAGTTGAAAACTTCTCTTCCGCTCTTGTGTTCCATCCACAAGAACCCCTTCTTCTTTACCCTTTCCTTTTTCTTGTTTTGCATTGCTTAAGAAGTAGATCCACTCTTTCATTGTTTATATTTAGATCTATCTTCTTTAGGCTGTGTTAGATCTAATATTATTTATTAGATGTAGGAAGAAGTTTGTACTTTCCATGCAAAATCATTAGAGGAAATTTGGGGTCTAAAATGGGCCTTATAAGAAAACGTGCCAAAATAAGTTTTTGTGAGTTGGAATTCAAGAACCAATAGAACTTCAATAAAATAAGTCAACCATAATGGTTGAATTGAAATATTTGTCATTAAAAAAAACTACTTTTTTTGTTTGTATTTTCGACATCATCATCACGTTTTTTCAGGTATTTCTTGTTTTTGGGGTAGCAGGGTGCGTCAAAAGTATGCAGTGTGGGTACTCGTTGGATGCGGAATCAAATTCCGCATCCAACGAGCTCTCCCGATCGAAATTTGAGTAAAAACAGAGAGAGATATGTCGAAAATACGAACACAAAAGTAGTTTTTTTCTTTCTTCCTCCAAAATTAATCAATATTATTTTATTATTTTAACTATTATTTTATTATTTTAACTATTATTTTATTATTTTCCTTAGGAGGCCCATTTTAGACCCCAAAATTCCTCTAATGTTTCAAAAATTTTCTAAGTACAAAAAAATTTTCCAATTTTTTTTATTTTTGCATTGTCTTTCCTATCACTTTTTAGTATTGTTATCTTGCTGATTTTTTACTTTTGTGACAGGTACAGCGGAAGTGCTGGCAAAAAATTGAAGATTCAAAAGCTTAAAAAGGACTCATTATCCCCTTTTCTTCATTCCCCTTTCTCAGCTCAATCCGGAAGCCTTCCAAAGATAGGAAAAGAGGCAAAAAGCATCAAAAGAAAGACATTGTAAAGAATTAATAAAAGAGCAAGTGGGATTAAGGCTCCCACACCCCACTTCCCCCATTTGGGGGAAGCCTATATCACTATTGTCCATATTCCAATTTTTTCAATTTGCTTTATACCTGCAAGATAAATAAATGGTGAAAGTAGAATAGCGTAATCAGTTTCAATTTGTTAAAAGGCTTAGTTAGATTTGATTTCATTAGTATATTCTTGCTAGTTTCCTCTTATGCAATCTGTTCTCATGTTAGATTAGGTTTGATTTCATTTTTGCTTGCATAAAAGTTATCAGAAAAGGAAAATTTTGTTTGATTAATTGCTGATTAGATTATCATCCATGAAAAGTGAAGTGAAATGTATCTTTGATTATCTACTTGGTTAATGCATTATTACTTCATCTTTTTGATAGAGTTTTGCTTACCCCCTTACTTTCCTGATTAGGGCCCTAAAAAGCCTGAAAGAGACTCTTGGGTGGTTTAGATCTTTGTGTTTTTTTTAATTTTAACAAATTAATTAAGTTTCTTGAACTTGCAGTAACACAAGTCAAGAGCACTCTCTATCGGAGAGCATAGTTAGAATTGCACATCCTTGCATTAGGCATTCTAGATTAGCTAAGTTTCTTGAACCACTGTCATAAGATGGGGTCAAGAGAGCTCTCTGTTGAAGAGTTTTAATCAACTAATTTAATAAAACTTGCAACACACACCCCTTTAATTAATTAACTCCCTCCCCTCCTTGCCGGAGTATGCTCTGACCGATCTCAGATCGGAGTACCCAGAAACAACACTGGATCATTTGAACAAACACATTGATCCTAGATTTGTTCATAATTTCATAAGTCACTAATCCATTTCACTTGAGTAGTATTTCCACCATTCTTAAACACCCGCACTCAAGCACTCCTTAATTTGTCGCTTATCCCTCAAATCTAGGGTTTCAAGCATTCACCTTACATATTCTCCATTAGGGTTTGATCTGGTGACTTGCTTTAGGTCTATCATTTCAGGATAGGTTTGGGTATCCCCCATTGTCACTTGGGCTTCTTTAGTGGCATAAAGCGAAGGAAATCCTAACCGGCGTGACAACTATCCATCTTTTGGGGGTTAGGGTTTTCGTAGTTCGCGGCTTTAGTTGCATGTCCCCTCTGCCATCCTGTATAGGATTACACTACAGGGAAACTACAAGATCCGTGATAACAGGTCCATACTTATTACTAATGCTATATAAAGGAGGAAAATCCTACTCTAATAGCGAAAAACTAAACCTTAGTAATCATCATTAGTATTAAATGGTAATATTATTTCTTAAATTCTTAAAGTAAAAGTTGACATTCTCCTTATCCTTCATTTTCTATCATGTTACTTAAATTTTTAACATTACCATTAATTGTTTCAGGATGTTTGAGAGTGGTTCCAACCTCATCGGACTTCAAATGCAAAAAGTAGAATTTTTGATCCCATTCAAAATTCAACAGGCTTAACAATTTTTAAGATTTCAAGATTGCAATGTTTCCACTGGGTTCTATCATGTATGAGGGTATGGGATTGCCATTTAATCAAATACATCAATCCCTCTATGTACATTGATGTTGGTGGTGTTGATTGTGCAGGTTGATGTTAGTGGCCTCAAAACTTGTTTTTGAAGAATCCCTAGTTTATAGCCTACTTTTATAGCCTAGTTTATAGTCTATTTATTGGTGGCCTCAAAACTAGTTTTTCAAGAATCCCTAGTTTATAGCCTATTTATATATTGAAAATCTGAAGCTTTAAGGTTGATGTTATGGATACTAGAACTATGGTTGATGAATTCACTACTAGATGATTGATGATTGATGAATGATGTTATAGGTATTATGGTTTATTTTAGGTTTTTGCTTTTCATAACTAACTCAACATTATAAATGCATTTGTTGACATATAAGCATCAAAATATATATATATATATATATATATATATATATATATATATATATATATAAAACGCT
>LPNX010938779.1:5507-34260 GCA_001517045.1 Pseudotsuga menziesii
TGGAGTTGATTAGAGGATATCATCATTTTTTATAAATCAACCTTACACAAATGGACATTGATTTAGAAAATGGTGCAAAATATAAAAAAACTGATCATTACCCATATTTTCGGTTTTCTTCATCCATTAAATGTGCTAGTATTTTATTTTCACAAATTTTTGAAGTTGTTGTTGGTACAAACATATTTATTAATTGTCAATATAAATTTTTTAACATATATAGAATATATATTGGTTCAGGTGAAACACCATAAGGCTATGATTTGCAATGGCATAAATTTCATATCAAACGATTGGACGATAAGAAGAAAACATTTGATTGCTCGATGACTACAATTTTCTAAGTGAGTAATGTTTCATCCAATAGTAACATGCATCCATAAATATCTGAAAAATAGATACTATGGCCACCTATAAGGTATACTTGAGTTATACTTTCAATCCTTCAAAGTAGTTCTCTTCAAGGTTTGCTAGTATAGGTTATGAATGAATGAATGTGATCCTGATAGAATTGTTACTGAACATGATAAGGGATCTACCATGATTAATATAAGGTCATTTGAGCTAGGGATACAAGCTTGTGTCCTTCCAAGTTGGTTTGAGAAGCTTTTTTATAGGTTCCAAATAAATTAGGTTGGTCATATGTAGTTAGGCATGAGCCAGGAGGAGGGCCCATAAAATATATATTATCGGAAGAAGTCTATAATGTAGAAGTTAAGGAAGATGATGTAGAGAAGCAGGTACATGTGTTAGACCAAGGAATCAAAGAAGTTGAAGGTTGTTATGCAAATTTGAAGCAGGTAGATGCTGTATATGAATATTTAAAGACAAGGAAGATCATGACAAGTTAGATGTGTCAGATGAAGAAGTTGATGATCATTAGAGGAAATTTGGGGTCTAAAATGGGCCTTATAAGAAAACGTGCCAAAATAAGTTTTTGTGAGTTGGAATTCAAGAACCAATAGAATTTCAATAAAATAAGTCAACCATAATGGTTGAATTGACATATTTGTCATTAAAAAAAACTACTTTTTTTGTTCGTATTTTTGACATATCTCATTGTGTTTTTACTCAAATTTCAATCGGGAGAGCTCGTTGGATGCGGAATTTGATTATGCATCCAACGAGTACCCACAATGCATAATTTTGACGGACCCCTCTACCCCAAAAACAAGAAATACCTGAAAAAATGTGATGATGACATCATCATCACATTTTTCAGGTATTTCTTGTTTTTGGGGTAGCGAGGTTTGTCAAAAGTATGCAGTGTGGGTACTCGTTGGATGTGGAATCAAATTCCGCATCCAATGAGCTCTCCCGATTGAAATTTGAGTAAAAACACAGGGAGATATGTTGAAAATACGAACACAAAAAGTAGTTTTTTTCTTTCTTCCTCCAAAATTAATCAATATTATTTTATTATTTTAACTATTATTTTATTATTTTCCTTAGGAGGCCCATTTTAGACCCCAAAATTCCTCTAATGGATATTCTTGTGGAACTCCTTTAGCAATTTAGACCTTCAACATTTATGAATGTATATAATATTTTTTGAAATGAACTATAAGGTTATACTTGGTTAGGTCGATTATGTGAGACTTTGTGACATCCAAGCACAATTTGTAATAAAATCTACATTGGACCCTTTCACTAGTCAATTTGAATGGAATTGGCTTCCATTGACTATGCATGTTGTATTGTAGGTTGTTAGTTTTCCATGATGTTATATCTAGGTCCATGTATATGCAATTCATTAGATAGGAAATATTGATAGTAATTTGAATGTTTTTCCCAAGGACTGTAGCTTAAAATATAATATTTGTTTCTTCCCTTTTCAGAAACTTCCATGCTTCTTTCATGTAGAATATTTATTCATTATGTTCCTTATGGGATTGTATACTAATAAACTATGGGGATTAGGGTAGGAACTTAACACACTTGAAATGAATGGTAATAAATATTTTCTTCTTTTTTTATTGATATTTTTCACATTGATGGTAGAATTGAATAATACAATATTGATTAGATAAAAATTTGGCTAGAACATAGGGATTCCCCTTAGAATTGTGAATCATGATATAAATCTAATGTTATTCATAAACATATACCCCCTTACCTATAAGGAAACCATGGGACTCCAATTCAATGTATTAGGCTCTTTTCTAGTTATCATATACCTTTGAATTCTATAGAAATGAAATGGGGCCTTATGTCTTAATAAAAATGGATTACGAAACTAAATGCAATCTATCCCTGTGTAGTGTAGGATACACTCCTTAAAAAACATGGATTACAAAACTTAAAATGGGATATATTATTTTCTAGTGTATCATACATGATGTATAGAAAATACCTAAACACATTAGATGTAGTTTCTTAGCCAACCACTTAAGAAAACAACCATACTAATTCATTGTAGGGACTAACTATTTCTTTGGTTTGTATTTGGTATTCTGTAGATCCCCATGTAATTGTACGCAACATCCATTACGTTAACTTATTACTACTACCTCCATGGTTTACTAAGCAATAATTAGCTTTAATGACCTTAAAAGTACTGGTTAGATCTCGTAGTAGTAGCATCCTTTTGAGTGTTAGTGGGGTGAGGGAATCATGAGTCTTGCATCCATATTTCACATTCATGTGTGAAACTTTCTTTCACCAAGCCTAAGGCCAAAATATTTGGGTAATTTTTTTACCCTCCTCATTCATATCTAAATACCACATATAATCCAAGGTCCAATTATAGCCCATATTGTTAGAAGGTAGTGACTATAACGTTTCTCTATGTTTGAATACTTTTTGGTCAATGCAAACAAAGACCAAACTCCCTAGTTCAGACAACCTAACTAGAACAAACAATGTACATAAATATGACCTTTCTCTAAATAATGTCTATAATTATTGGTGGTTTCTTCCTTGGCTATTAGCATAGATTCTTGTTGCTTGAATTTGTCTTTTATTCCTTGGCAAATCTTCTATGTGGGATTCACATGGAATGATAGAGTGAAGGATTGAAACGAGGACATTTGATTACTAGGTTTTCCTTCTTTTCTATTTGCATTTGAATTGCAAGAATTTGTTTTAGGACTTTTTGGTCGATATAAACAAATAGCAAACTCTATAGTCTAGACAACCTAAAATAGAACAAACAATGTACAAAAAGTATGACCTTTCTTGAAATTCTTGCAATTCTAATGCAAATAGAAAAGAAAGAAAACCTTGTAATCAGACGGTTGTCCTCATTTCAATCCTTCACTCTATCATTCCATGTGAATACCACATATAAGACCTACCAAGGATAAAAATAAAAATTCAAGCAACATGAATCTATGCTAATGGACAAGGAAGAAAGAACCAATAATTATAGATAGAATATCAGTGAGAAAGGAAAATATTTATTGTATTAATAACAAGAAAATAAGGAGAGAATTACAACCATGCCTTGGAATTTAAATATTCCTTCTAATTGTTGGGTATATGTTATATTCTTTATATGTGCGGATGGAGGAGAGGTGTTCCTTTTAGCACTACTTCTGACAATGCATGCCGACACCTTCATAGAAATGGTTGTTAGGTTGTTTTCGATGTGAATGCGAGCGAGCCAAAAATTTTGGTTGTTTTATGCTATTTTGGGAATTTTCTAAAATATGTAATTTAATCCTGATTAAGGGATTGGAGTCTATTTTTGAATCCGAGTTAACGGATTTGGGTATTGGATGCTACTAAATACCTATATTTTGTATTGTGAGGATTCATAATGATAATGATAAAATAGGAGGTGTCGCTTCAAGGTTTGTTGGTTTTCTCGATTAAGAGTTTCCAAGGTAAACCTATGTGTTAATTTGTGAATGTTGTGTTGTAATATTTGTTTAGCTTAAAAGAATACATAGGATTTGATTCACTGCATAGGTTTAAAAATTACATGTGGTATTAGAGCTCAAGTATTGGAATCATGGGGAGGCCTTTGTTGTTGAGGGTTTGACGTTGTTGGTTGTTGAGGGTTTGACGTTGTTGATAGATCTTGGATCTGTGATAAACCCTATTTCAGTGGGATAGTTGCAACATTGGTTTGTGCATTGAAAGAGAATGGAGTGGAGTTGAAGAATTGAGATCTAGAAATTTAACAGCCAGAATTTTGAGCTATGGAAACTCAAAATGGAGGATCTTCTTGTAGATTGGGAACAATGGATTGGTGTGGATTAGAGTACTAAACCCACTGTAACATCAAAAGATGATTGAGATAAATTAGAAAGAAGCGAAAGGAGTACAATATGATTGTTCTTATCAAAATATTTGTTATTGAATGTATCTAGTGAGGATAGTGGTAAATATTTGGGATAAAATAGGGAGTTTGTATCAATCAAAGTCCCTTGTGAACAAGTTGTCTCTACAAAAGAAACTGTTTCAGCTCAGAATGGATGAAAATGACACTAGAATAGAGCATACGAATGTCTACAATACTCCGGTAAGTCAGAGAACTTTTGTTGGTATTAAAATGGATGAAGAAGATAAATGTATTACATTATTGTGTTCTTTGCCAGATTCCTAGGACAACCTAATTGTTGCAATAGGTAGTGCTAGTCAAGCGACCTTAAAATTTGATGAAATAGTATCATCCCTACTATCATAAGAGATGAGGTGAAAAAACATGGATAATCATAGCATGGATTCCTTGTCTGTGAGAGGTCACTCCCATGAGAGAAACAAAAATAGAGGATATGGGGGGATATCTAAATCTAAGGGTAGATCAAATTCCAGGAAAAGGAATAAGGAAGTGCTGGAAATGCAGTAATGTTGGGAACTATAAAAAGGACTGTAGATCTAAAAATGTTGAGAAAGGTAAGGGATCCAAGAATACACCTTCCACATAGGCGAAGATATCCTCAGAAGAAGGAGGGATTGTGTACTTATCTTGGACAGATAATCATTCAAAACGTGATATATGGCTGATTGACTCAAGTGAATCATGTCATATGACCCCTCATAGGGAGTGGTTCTATGAATATAAAAATTAGTACAATGGAGGATATTTGTTCTTGGGATATGATTCACTAGCCAGTATCATTGGACGTGGTAGATTCTATTATAATTTGAATTCCATTTAGATATTCAAGCAGATAGTTCTAATAATGTTTGCAGCAAAAGAATAGATAATGAAGATACAAACTCAACAAAACAACCCCCCAGGAAAGGGACAAGTATTTCTTAGGAATTTACAGTATCATTCACAATAATAAATCCAATGTACAATAGGTTACAAATAGGAAGAATTCAAATGCATTAGGTAGAAATTCGAATATACCAAGTGGATATGACTATATCTAAATGAATCTCTAACTCATGGTCTCTCAATTAATATTGGATTCCAACATATCAACTCACTGATGTCTAATAACTCAATCAATCAATTTAAGCTAGTTAACTCAGTGCAACTGAGTGTGGTAGGTAGGAAAAACGACCCTCCCCATGTAGCCATGCATTATCCATGCATTACTAGCGTTAGATAATTGATTGTGAATTAACTGACAAAGTTTGAGTCCAAATATCAACTCCTTGATGTTTGACAACTCAATCAACCAGTTACAACTAGTTAACTCAGTGTAGAAAAAGCGCTCCTCCGGCAACCAAGCATTATCCATGCATTACTAGTGCTACCTAACTGATTGTGAAGAAACTGAATGTAACTATGGGATAACTAAGACTCACTAGTTCCAACTCCACCTAACTGATGGAGGTTGGTGTTGGGACTCCCAATTTCTCCTAAAATATAGTAATTGGTCTAGGAGGTGCCCAAACTGATGCATGCACATGCATTAAGTGGCAGTTAAAATATAGCAGTGTTCCCCACACTCTAGTAACTAATATAGGTGCCCCCATTAGGTCAATTGGACCCAATGGTACTATTGGACCCAAATAATGAATTAAGGTTCCTAAGTTAGGAAAATATAATCTAATAGACAGTATGGTTAAGGGAGTATTAATAATCCTAACACCCCCCTTGAATCCTAAGTTGGAAAACTGTGGGCCCTGGTAACAAGACCATAGGGCACCCAAATACAATCTAAAAGAAACAATGCTTCTTAATACAACCGACGAAATAGGGGAAAACCTCATGGGAACCCCCCCCCCCCCCCCTCAAAATAAGCAGGAATACAAATTTTGAAAAAACTTGTGAATTTTTTTGCTACTACTATGCAACAGTAGTATCTTGGTTCTTCTGTGCAAGTGAACCCATGAATCCAAACAAAATTCTTATTTTTGGAGGAATCTTCCTCTTTGGAAGAATAACAATGCACTCAACTCGATAAAAAATATGAATAGTTGCACGGTGAAAACTGGACCCATGTAGAGCAGCTGAAATCATCTGAAGAGAGAGAAAAGGTTATTGGGAATTCAAACCATGTGAGGAACACCCAAGCCACTGATATATTTCAGCCTTGGAAAGCAAACAATGAGTGGTAAAATCAGCCCCAAGTGTTAGGAGCAAGTGTCCAGGTAGTTGCAGAATGTCTCCCTCTTTACTAGTTCTGTGAGGAGATGAACATGTGACCAAAGGTAGAGAAGCCCTGGGACTGTGGAGAGTGAATTATTGAGTTCCATAATATTATATAGCTTCATAAATATCCAATAATTCAAAAAATATGATATCAAAAAATTCATAAGAAAGAACTAACATCTAATCCTCAACAACAAAATTGAAAGAGACTTGCGGTGCTTGATTTGTCACACCAAAATTGCTGAAACCAGTTATAAGAAATACCAAAATATCTTGAATATTGTAACCTGAATCAAATATTATCAAATAAGAAAATAAATCAGATCCAAAAATATTCATATCAGATCCAAAAACTTTTCTCCACCGAGATGGTAGATGCACAGTTTTCTCCTTCTTCAAAATTCTGATTTTTGGTGCATGCAAACCCATAGAAATTTACTAGAAGCTCTAGATTAATGAGAGTGAATGGATAACTCTTATAATATGATATCATTTCCTGAATATCAGTGGTATTACTTATATACACACCAGAAACATTATTATATACAGAGAAAACAAATTCCTCTACGGTTTCTGAAAGAGTCACCGGTAAACCATACACAAAATTTAAAGAATCACTGGAGAATTTTTGCAAAGAATGAAAGGAGTGTTTTTCTTCAAAAACAGAGATTCGAATGTATTCTTTTGGATATGACATGTGAGGATATGAGTTATCAGATATCTCATACACTTCTGGAGTAGCAAGAGAAGGAGTCACTTCATGGAGACTTTCTTCCATTCGAATTGACTGTAGGGAAAAATCTGTTTCTTCTTCATCTTCAACAATTTTCTTTTCTGTAGGCCCAAGGCAAGAAATCATCATGCTGGATTTTATCTGATCCTCTCTCAACATATGGGATCTAATATTCATCTCCCATTTGACTTCTAGGTCCTCCTGATAGAGGGAAAGTGATGAAGTATTCCATGGAAGCAACCATGTGGTTGGATGCTCCAGAATCTATCACATAAGCCTTCGATGGAGAGAGGCTTGCATGCAAGCATATATCATCTTCTTCAGTATGCTTTTCATAATATGAAATCAATTCTCTTCATGGAAGGACAATATTGTTCTAAACACATAAAGCTTTCATCTAGTCAAGGGTCTTCTTCATGCACGAGTCTTATGGATGAAAACCCCTCATACAGTAGGGACACTTTTCATTTTTCTTCTTAGAGCCGAAAGCCCTTTTAGAAGTTTTCTTGATTTGAATCGGCTGCTTTTGGCTCCTTCTTCTTTGATTTACCCTTTTATTGCACTTTGGAAGAGTCAATAACTAGGAAAGCTTGATCTCCAGAGGTCTTGACGACTCCCATTCAAATCAACTTTTCTTACTCCTTGATTAAGGTCTCGGAAAGAGAATCTAATGAAGGAATTTTCCAATCAGGAAAGCTTTCCCGCTTGGAATGAAATATGGAAACAAATACAGAATACTCAGAGCCTAGTTTGTTGAGTATGGAAAGGACATTCTGCTCATCCTTCCGCTCTATTCTGCACTATCTGCATTGAAGTACTAGAGACTTGAATTTAGTAAATAATTGCTCAATAGTCTTGAAAATCCTGGGATATAAAGATACCAACTCATTCTCTAGAATGTGTCCCCGAAGCTCATATTTTTTGTTAAACAAGATATCAAACTTCTCTCAGGATTATTTGGGAGTCCTCAATCCCTCTAGGTGGAGGAGGATATCTATGGATATATAAGTACATATGTACCCAAATGCTTCATCACAATGGTTCAGAAACTTGTTTCGCTCAAGCAGCTGATGAGGTTCAGCCTCCCATCCATATATGATCCTATGGTAGCCATGCTTGTGCAAGGCTAGCTACATATCAACTTCCCAATCAAGATAATTGGAAGTTGTGAGGATCCATGGTTCATGATTATGTGAACTCATAATTGCTCCAGCTGGAAGACTTGCAAAACTTCACACAAGCTATGTAGCACCTGTCAATTTCACTGCACAAACACTAAAACATATCATACTATTATAATCATGATTTTCCTCATTGGGGAGAAACAAGTATAAAACCCTTCTTGAGAAGGCTCTGATACCATATTAGAATTTGAATTCCATTTAGATCTTCAAGCATATAGTTCTAATAATGTTTGCAGAAAAAGAATGGAGAATGAAAATACAAATTTAACAAAACAAACCACACAGGAAATGGACAAGTATTGCTCAAGAATTTAAAGTATCATTCACAATAAAAAAATCCAATGTACAATAGGTTACAAATAGGAAGAATTCAAATGCATTAGGTAGCAATTCGAATCTACCAAGTGGATCTAACTGTATCTAACTGAATCTCTAACTCATGGTCTCTCAATCAATATTGGAGTCCAACAGATCAACTTCTTGATGTCCAATAACTCAATCAATCAATGTAAGCTAGTTAACTCAGTGCAACTGAGTGTGGTAGGTAGGAAAAATGCTCCTCCTCATGAAGCCATGCATTAGCCATGCATTACTAGCACTAGCTAATTGATTGTAAAGTAACTGACAAAGTTTGAGTCCAAAAATCAACTCCTTGATGTCCAACAACTCAATCAATCAATTACAGCTAGTTAACTCAGCACAAGTGAGTGTGGTAGGTAGGAAAAGCGCTCCTCCCCATGCAGCCATGCATTATCCATGCATTTATACTGCTAGCTAGCTAATTGTGAAGTAAATGAATGTAACTAGGGGATAACTAAGACTAACTAGTTCCAACTCCACCTAACTGATGGAGGTTGGTGTCGAGACTCCCAGTTGCTCCTAAAATGTAGTAATTGGTCTAGGAGGTTCCCAAAATGATGCATGCATATGCAGTAAGTGGCAGTTAACCTCTAGAAGTGTTCCCCACACTGTAGTAATGCATCTAGGTGTACCCATTAGGCCAAGTGGACCCAATGGGTCTAGTGGACCCAAATAATGAATTAAGGTTCCTAAGTTAGGAAAATATAATCTAATCGACAGTATGGTCAAGGGAGGATTAATAATCCTAACATATTCAAGCTAAAACTGAAAGATGTAAGGATTAGAACGCTACCTAGAGTGCTACATATTGAAAATCTAGTAAGAAACTTTATATCTGTCAGAAAGATGGATGTTATAGGTGTAAAAATTGTGTGCGGAGATGGTGGTTGAAAAATGGTTCAAGGATCAATGGTATTGATGAGGGGAGTTTGGTATGGTACTCTATACAAACTGTTGGGAAAAACCATCATTGATGAATGTTATAGTTCTATTTTGCTTGAGGAATGAGGTAAAGATGACAAAACCTTGACTGCATCAGGAGGAAATGCAATGCTATGGCATCAAATATTGGGGCATATAGAAGAAAATGCCCTTTGAGCATTACAAGGTAAAGGTATGGTTGAAGGTATGACTAATTTCACTCTAGATTTTGATTCCTATGAATATTTCATATATGGAAAACATAATCGAGTAATATTTGCATCTAGTGCTACAACAACAAACATAATTCTAGAGTTAGTACACAGTGATGTATTTGGAGCTATGCATGTTCCATGATTAGGTATATATGTGTATTATGTTTCATTTATAAATGATTTCTCAAGGAATACATGGATTTATTTCCTTTGAAAGAAATATTTTAGTATTTGCCAAGTTTAAAGAATTTAAGGCTGTTGTAGAAAATCAGTCAGAAAATAAAATAAAGGTATTGAGGACAAATAACTGTGGATATTTATGTGGGAATGAATTTTAGGACTTATGCATGAAGTGTGGTATTGAAAGGAAGAAGACTACTCCATACACACCTCAACATAATGGATTTGTCGAGAGGATGAATAGGACACTGATGGAAAAAGAAAGAAGCATGATAAGCAATGTTGGGATAGGATAAGAATTCTAGGAAGAGGTGGTGGAGACAACATGTTACTTGTTAAATCAATCACCCACATCAGCATTGGTTAACACAACTCCATAAGAGGTATGGACTGGTAATAAACCCTCTATTAAGAATATGTAATTTTTTTGTTGTGATGCTTATGTACATGTTCCAAAGCAGAAAAGGAGAAAGTTGGATAACAAATACGAGAAGTGTATCTTTATTGGATATAAAGATGGTTTGAAATGTTATAAGCTTTGGAATCTTGTATTTAAAAAGACTATTTATAGTTGAGATGCTGCGTTTAGAGAGTTCAAAGAAGTCCCTAGACAGGAAGTGACTCTAATGGAAAAGGAACCAGAGAACATAGAGTTTGAGTTAGAAGGTGAAGAATCTTACTCAGTAGAAGAAGTTGAATTGGATGAAGAATAACATCATACCCCAATTTTGAGGAGATCATATCGAGAAAGAAGTAAACTAGAAAGGTATTCCCCTCAATATTTTCGCTCTCATTTTTCTTTGTCTATTACTGATGATGATCCTAGAAATGTCAAGGAAGTTGTTAATTAAGAGGATAGTGATCTCTAGAAGAAGGCCATGGTTGAAGAAATGGATTCCTTGGACGAAAATGAAGCTTAGTATCTAGTCTAGTTACCATATAGAAGAAAATTCATTGGGAGAAAATGGTTATTTAAAAAGAGGTTGAATGCAGAAGGTAAAGTCTAGAAGTACAAAGAATTTTTGGTTGAAAAAGGATATTCTCATGTTGAGGGAATTGATTTTGGTGAAATATTTTCTCCAGTTGCAAAATTAACTTCTATTATATTTATTCTTTCTATTGATGTTGCTTTTGATCTTGAAGTAGAGCAGATAGATGTGAAGACAACATTATTACATGTGGATATGGAAGAATAAATCTACATGAAACAACCAAAAGGGTTCACAGTAAAGGGAAATAAAGAGTTTGTGTGTAAAATAAAGAAATATCTTTATGGTCTAAATAAATCTCGAAGGATGTGGTACCAAAAGTTTGACACATACATACTTGGATTGGGGTTTTGAGAAGCAAAGATGATCATTGTGTATACTCCAAGAAGGTTGGTGATCACTTCATTAACATAGTACTATATGTTGATGACATGTTGTTGAATGGAAACAACAACGATGCTATAAAGGAGGTGAAGTCTTATTTGTCCTCAAAATTTTATATGAAATATCTCGGCCATGCAAACTTCATTATGGGAATGGAGATAAGAAGAGATTTTCCAAACAAGATGATATGTTTAAATAAAAAAAAATATGTTGAGACACTACTGCATATATTTAACATGCAAGAAAGTAAGTTGGTCAAGATTCATATTCCTGTAGTTGTAAATTTATATGTAGAGCAGTGTCCCAATACACAAGAAGAAGAAGAAGATATATCACGAGTTCCATATGCCAGTGCAGTTGTTAGTTTGATGTATGCAATGGTTTCTACCAAAATAGACATTGCTCATGCAGTGGAAGTTTTGAGCAGATATATGTCAAAACTAGGAAAGGAGAATTGGACAACTATAAAAAAATTTATTCAGATATTTGTGTGGCACCACAAATTATGCAATTTGCTACCAAGGACTACCTAGACCAAACAGAGTACTAAATGTACATGTATTTGTGTATGCATACTGGCTTGGAGATATTGATCACAAAATATCTACAAGTGGGTATGTGGTTAAGGTATTTGGAGGAGCTATAAGTTAGATGAGCAAGAGATAAGATGTAGTTGCACTCTCAACTACAGAAGTTGAATACATGGAAGCCACTCATGCAAGCAAATAATTTCACTACAAAAAATTTGAATTTTAGGGGTGGTTTTCTTCTACCTCCAAAATTCACTTTTGGGGGTGGTCTTTAAAAAACCGCCCCTAATAGCATCGACACTAAAAGTTTCAAATTTTACGGGTGTTGATGTAATTGTGTCAAAACCCCAAAATTCCCGAAAAAATTAAATTTTTTTAAAATAGCATATATTCTCAATAAATGCAACCATTAATTGTTTGATTAGTTTTATGTTACTAGAATTATAACTGAATGATCTTTTGATTATACTTATCTTTAAAGAATAGTTTCTTTTCAGTTACTGATTTTTTTTCTGTTTGCGACCACAAGGTGGGATTGTCATGAAAGCCTGGGCTTACTTAGCTTCTGAGCTAACGCATCAATTTTCCTTCTCTTACAGATATACAGGTAAGATGTTCGGGTCACTGCTAACAAATCTCTAAATTATTCAATAATGATTCGCTGTACAAAATTTATTCAGTAAAAGTATATACATCCTAGTCAGATTTACCAGGATTCTAAAGGTAAAACTTTAACTATGATTTCTTTTAAGATCTTACTGATAGAGAGTTGAATTCTACTAGTAAAGATGGCAGCTATTTCTTCATCAAGAAAACAAGATTTAACATTTCTACGGAGTACGAAACCATTGGATGTTTATACTGAATGCAAGTGTAAAATGCAATAGATATTTCTTTACCAGCATCAAGCATGGTAGGATTACAACATCATAGATCCAATTTTACTTATTCAAAATTACTGCATCATGCCAAGATTGAATTTGTAACTGTAACTATAAAAAGGGTAAGGAGTTTTAGTATCAAACCTATACTTTTCTTACTTCAAGCATTTACAAGGTTTAATACTTTATACAAGTCTTCCTTTATTACTTTTAAGGATCTGCATTGTTTTGGAATACTACTTCTCTTCCATGGTCAATATTTGGATTAAAAAAAAAATGACTTTTAAATCAATCCTAGATTTATTATACTCAAACACTACTTTATGAGTTTCATGGCTATACTATCAAACACAGAAGGCTAACTTACCCAAGCTACCTATCATATAAAGACTCTTATAATATCTTCTATAACCCTTGGGCTTGAATTTGATAAAAGTCTAATTGTCACAATGAAAATGGTTCTATGAATATTAGTAGGATTGTTATTTTATAAACAAAGAAAGTTCATAAGGTTAAGAGTAAAACCATCATCATGTTCAATTGATCACTTCATATGAATTATTACAATTCTAAAAACTTTATATTATGATTCCCTTTACTTCATTTGTGAACTAGGGAAATAGATAATATAGAGAATAGGTTTATCGATAAACTACACCATGGTAACTAGTATTATATATTTTACTCTTATATCTCATTATAAACAAATACATCTTTCCATACCTAATTATATAAGACCAACGATGAACCAATCCTATATTATAATGTTTTATAAACATTATTCTAATGTTTATATGGTTGATTTTATAACGCAGGTGATAGCTATGGTACGGCGAACCTTGTGGAATCCCCACGATATGATTTGGGTTGTGAAAGGAAATCATTGGTGATCTTGTCGTGGAACTATAGAGTTCCTACCCACTGCATGTCAATTATCAAAAGAATTACATAGGATCTTCCCAGCCATGCACTGTCATTTAAAAAGGTTTCACTCAACCCTAGTCGTCATTTCTCCCCTGCCTTCGGGCCTCCGGTCGCTCTGCAAAACCTCCTGGTTCATCTCGCTGCTTGCACTGTCTGCTAGTCAATTCCTATGCTGGTTTAGCTCCTCGTGGCTCATCTGCTGCATTGTGAGGAAGATACTGTGTTGAAAACTTGTTGTGAGATGTTTGGGCAGCATCGATTCTCTTAGGGTTTTCTCCATTGGCATCCCTCACTTGAACTCTTTACTGCACAGGCCGTTGCCTTAACTTAGTGCTGCCATTCGTTCTCCACCTTGACAGGTTACCCATCGCTTCAGCAAGCTCCTTCTCTTCGGTGGTAAATGAAAGGTTTACCCTTCCTCCTGCTGGTGTTTGTCTTGTTGTTCTTCAGTGGCCATATCTCTATTAAAATTTAAGTTATGTTATAGGGTTTCAATCAGTTTCTTTTCATAGTATTAGCTTAACCATCAACATCTAGTAAGGTTTTTAATATCAAGTTTATCCTTCGTTGCAGGGTTTGACCTCTTCTCTTGGCGTGGAAGGTGCAAGACTTCAACAGCTGGCTTCTCCCAGTAAGCCTGGTTTTACCCATGGCGTTCTCCTCCTTGCTGGTCCTCTAGGGCAGTCATGGCTTTGACTTCGTGGTTTGTAACCCTCGTGGTTATCTTGGTTCAGTTTGCTGAAACTGAACGCTATTTAAATGAGTTTCACTCTTTGTTTAGCATGTGTGCTTGGCTGAAGCCAAGACTGTGGGTTTTGGGTCTTCATTTGATTACTAAATAAGCATGCATATATATATATTAATATTGTATAGGATGTAAGTTTTATTTTGTAAATCGAGTTGGTAGCCGTGAGTTACAAAGGAGATAGAACTTCATCTTTTAATGAATCTCAGTACATACTTGTTATTTTTTACAGGGTTTACCCTGAACTTAGATCTATAAGCTGTCCATACAATTTTCTTGAATTAATATTTTGTTACTGTACAGTTTTTGAAACAATACAATGTGTATACTCGGCTTTTCAAGCCTATCTGTGTTCGATACGTGCGATTTCTATATATTTAATAAATATCTAATTTACTCTTTGTGAATGACTTATGGTATTAGCTGGTAGGGTTTTTCCTATATACTAATAATATATCAGGTTAATTATTTACTCAAAAAAAAATTGTATAACTTGTTATAATAGTTATACTTTGTAAATTATAAAAATATGAATGTTTTAATGGCATTCTTAAAGTCATTAACATTGTAACCTTGGGTACAGGTTTTTACGAAAATTTTATGTTATTAATAATAGGTTAAACATTACTGTGATACCTAATTCATATTATTCTTATACAGTAATAATAATGCAACAGTTATTACTTATTATAATAATTAAATTACCCTACTTGGAAATGCTTATTACCTTAACTCCTAGCTTTGTTTAGGTTCTTTTATAGGTATAAATGGAAATAATAATTGTTCTCTGTGTATAAAATAACCTGTTGATTAAGAATTCTCAATACTTACTGTCAATCATACTATGCTTCTGCGAACATGTTGGTTTCGAGTTATGTTAATAGTAGATTTAGTTACGCTCGAAGGTCGAGCATTCTGCCATTCTGGCATTTATTTCCTATACAGATATGCATTTGATTTTTTTTTTACTATTAAAATATTATTAGGGTTTCTGTACCTGGTTGATAAATTGAATTTCTAGTTAATAAGAATCTGTAAATATTGATGTATAATCTATACCCTTTAATGATATAGGGTTTCTATGTATTTATTTTTCACAATACTTTTTAAGTACTGTCAGTATACTTGTAGCTCACACAGTATAATTAGTTCTGGGTTGTACTTAAAATAATAAGAACCCTACTTTATAATAAGAGTAATAATAATCATATAAACATATCGAAAGATAACACTTTGTTATTTAATTCTTGTATAATTTATGCTATACTATTTATGTTCTTTTGTAATTAGTTTGTTTTATTGGTTATGATATTTATTTATATATCAAGAATTTAATTAACTCTATCTATAGTCTATCTTATAAGCATAGATCTTATCATTCATTCATAATAAAAGAATAACAGCTCTGGAAACTGTTCGAGCTCAGTCTAGAATAAAAGAAGGTCAATAATAAAATGATTTCAACTATAAACTCATACTATTGTTAGTAGGACATCTTTTGTGAAAATAGGTAAAGAAACAATTTACTATTCTACAATCTCATCTTACTATCCTTATTTAAGTTTTCCCCTGTGCCCGAGTACGGTCTGGTAAAAACCCAGATGTGGAAAAACACAGTGGGTTCTTATCTTTCATCAAAGATTCTAATACTGATTAAATAAAACATTTACATCACCGAACCCATTAAATCCTTATATCATAACTACAAACATAACATTCAACCATTCATAGTTATTAAAACAAGTACAGTTAAGTGACAGTTCACCTGCTTAAGCTTTGGACAACAACAGCAATGGGAGGTCGTTCCTCCCTACCAACTCCTGGAGAGTGCTCAAACAACTACTCCTCAGGACCCCCGAGCTTGCTCTGGTCTCCCTGGCTGGAACTAGGTGCAGCAATAGTCAGATACCAGTCTTCAAACTCAATATTAATCCAGAACTTATCAGTAAGTTCTCCCAGCTAACAAGTTGTAATAAACCAAGTTACTGCAGCAATCCTCTCAGAACAACCTCTTTACAGTTTTTCCCTTTTTTTTTCCAAATGAATTTCCTAAATAACATTCCACCTGAATGTTTCTTCTCTGGAAAATATCTGAGCAGCCTCAGCTCTATTCATTGGGTACTTTTAAAAGATTGCCTAGGTCTTTTTTGGGTTAGTTGTCATTTAATGAGCCACCTGCTCTGATCCCACTTTCTTGGGGGATCATAACCCCAAATATAGGGAAGTTGCCACCTGCAACTTAGGAAGTGTTTGAGGATGCTGCCACTTGTATTTTGCCCTCCACCTAGTTCCAACCACCAGTTTGACCAGTAACCTCTTTTTAATAGCTCTCCCATGCTATTGTCTCCATAATTTATTTATTAATAATAAAATATTCTGAATTACATTCCACTCTATTGACTCTGCTGAGTCATCAGTTCCTACTTAGCATTAAATTTAACATAATGTCTCAGGAATATAATTAAAACAATTAACATTATTTTACAAAATTGGAGTATGTTACATACACACCCCCTTAAAGTGTAACATCTTCCTCGATGTTACTTATTCTTCATCCTCTGCAACCTCCTGGAATAGATTCGGGTATGCTTCCTACATCTTACTTTCCAGTTCCCAAGTAGCCTCTTCAGGACTAAGGTGCTTCCATTGCACCTTCACCTGTAAAATGGAATGGTTCCGCAAAGTAATTTCCCTCCTCCCGAGGATACAGTCCGGTTCCACCAGAATTTCTCCTTCTGGTTCCACCTGTACAACATTTCAATCAATCACATGAGTAGCATCATGAACACACTTTTTCAGAACAGAAATATGAAAAACATTATGCACTTTCAAGTTAGGGGGTAAAGCTAGCTGATATGCAACTTGACCAATTCTGGATAAAATTTCAAATGGACCACAGTAATGTGCTGCTAGTTTTGCACAACTCCCCAATCTTAGGGAGATTTTCTTTGGTCTTACATTTATAAACACGTGCTCACCCACCTGGAACTCTTTGAGAGTTCTTTTCAAATCTGCTTGGCTCTTTTGTCGATCCTGTGCTACCTTCAAATTTTCCTGTACTTGTTTCACAATATGTTCCATTTCCTTCAATAATTCAGGTCCTAACACTAATCCATCTACTGTATTATTCCAAGAGATAGGAGTGTTGCATTTACGCCCATACAAAATTTCAAATGGACTAAACTTAGCTGATGAGTGATAGTTATTATTATATGCAAACTCTACTAAATGCAAGTAGTCCTCCCACTTACCTGGCTGATCCTTAACATACATTCTTAACAGATCTTCTAGCACCTGATTCACTCTTTCAGTATGTCTGTCTATCTGAGGATGGAAAGAGGTGCTGAAATTCAGTGTTGTGTTTAATCCCTTAAACAAGGACCTCCAAAAATTCCCTGTGAATTTAGGATCCCTGTCTGAAATGATAACCTTAGGTACTCCATGTAATCTAAAAATCTACTTTAGAAATATATCAGCTATATTAGCAGCCTTGTAGGTAGTCTTGACAGGAATGAAATGTGCTGCTTTACTTAACTTGTCAACCACCACCATAATTGAATCATTCTGATTCTGATTTCTAGGAAATCCAGTAATAAAATCCAAGCTGATTACTTCCCATTTCCAACTAGGATTAGGCAAAGGTTGCAGTAAACCAGCTGGATGTTGGTGTTCAGTTTTCACTTGTTGACAATCCAAACATCTAGCTATATATTCAGCTACTTCAGATTTCATATTAGGCCAGAAATATTCTTTTCTTATCATGGTTACAGTCTTTTGGTAACCTGGATGTCCTGAGTAAGGTGTTTTATGAACTTCATCCAAAATCAGCAACTTGACCTTAGGCACATACAGTTTTGTCCTTAAACAATAAAAATCCATCTTTATTTAGACTATAACCTTTTATTAAGCTTTTTGTAGGTTCTTCTTTAGCTGTAACTTGTAATTTTTGATAAATTTCATCCTGTTTTACCCCTTCTATAAGCTGTTCATTTAAATCAGAAGCATAAGTGTTGATCGCTGCTGTAAAATTCAGCTTTGCGTTTTTGCTTAAAGCATCAGCCACCTTATTTTCCTTTCCTTTTATGTGTTGGATTTCAAAATCGTATTCACTCAAGAAGGCTAACCACCTTGCTTGTCTTGCATTTAAGTTGGGCTGATCCAAAAGGTATTTCAGACCTTTATTATCAGTCATTAGAATAAACTTTCTACCTATTAAGTGGTGTCACCACATTTTAAGGCATGTATAATAGCAGCAAGTTCTAAATCATAAGTTGCATAATTCTTTTCGTGGATCTTTAACTTCCTGGACTCATAGGCAATGACATGCCCGTCTTGAGTCAACACACCGCCTAAACCATCATTACAAGCATCAGTGCATACCACGAAATCTTTATTAGGATCTGCTATTCTTAGAATAGGCGCAGTTGTTAATAAGGTTTTTAATTTCTTAAAAATTTCTTCACACTTTAAGTTCCAATCGAATTTCTTTCCTTTCTTTTGCAAGGAAGTGATTGGATTAGCTATTTTTGAAAAGCCTTCAATGAATCTCCGGTAATAACCATTAATTCCCATAAATGACCTAACATCTGTTACGTCCTTTAGAACTGGCCAATCTTTGATTGCCCGAATATTTTCGGGATCGACTGAAATCCCTTCTTTAGTCACTACGTGACCTAAGTACTAGATTTCATCTCTAAAGAAATCACACTTGCTGAACTTTGCAAAAAGCTGTTGCTCTTGCAGCTCTTGTAAAACTATCCGTAAGTGTTCCTTATGTTCCACTTCATTTTTAAAATAAATTAAGATGTCATCGATAAACACGATAACAAATTTATCTAAGTATTTATGCATTATATTATTCATTAGGCACATAAAGACAGCTGGGGCGTTGGTAAGACCAAATGGCATTACAAAAAATTCGTAATGTCCATACCTTGTTCTAAAGGCTGTCTTAAAGATATCCTCATCTTTAATTCTTACCTGATGATATCCTGATCTCAGGTCTATCTTCGAGAACACCCTAGCTCCACGTAGCTGATCAAACAGATCATATATGTGGGGCAATGGATATCTGTTTTTAATTTTCATCTTATTTAGTTGACGGTAATCTATGCATAGTCGCATAGTTCCGTCTTTCTTTTTTACAAAGATGACCGGTGCTCCCCAAGGGGACACACTAGGTCGAATGTACTTCTTATCTATTAACTCTTTTAACTGTAATTTTAATTCATTGAGTCTAAAATATTCATACGGTATGGAGCCTTTGAGCTAGGTACAACACCTGGTACCAGCTCAATAGTGAAATCCAGTTCCCTCCTAGGAGGTAATCCTAGAATTTCCTCCGGAAAAACATCAGTAAATTCGTTTAAAACAGGAATATCCTCTATTTTTAACTTATCTTTTTCATATTTACTTGCCTCATCTGTAATAGTTACAGCATAGGCTTTGCACCCTTTTCTAACTGCTCTTTTAAGTTGTAAGGAAGAAATCTGCCTGATTACAGTTTTCCTAGGAATACCCTTAACGGTTACTGGTTGTTCATTATTATTTACGCACGTAAAGGTTTTATCAAAACAGTTTAAAACTAATTTGTGCTGCTCTAACTAATCCATACCAATCAGTAAATCATACGAGCCAAGTGGCAAAACATTAAGCTTAACTATAGTTTTAAAATCATTCATAACTAAAGCACATTCTTTCACATAATAGGTTACTTTCCTTTTGCCCCAGTGGCTAATTGAACTAACCAGGAACTATCAAACTTTTCAACAGTCAATTTACACTTTTCCACTATCTGAGGTGAAATGTAACTAAGACTAGCCCCTGGATCAATTAAAATGGTTACAGGGGTTTGGTTAACCATACCTTCTACTTCCACCATGGAAGTCTGATAATCAGCTTGGCGGTTCTCCAATGCTGCATTTATTCTGGGCATAGTCCTTGCAAGTTCTCCAACAGTCATTTCATCCTGCACAGTGTGAATATTGTTGTTTGACTTTTTTCGATTTGGGTAGACCGAGGCATAGTGCGGGCCATTACATTCCCATCACTTAACAGGCTCCTTTCTTTCAAAATTCTTAGTGAAATTCCCATGATTGTTGGCAGCTTCCTTGCCTTTAAAGTTACTGGAATTATTAAAATTATTAGAAGCACCATTTCTATTTCCCTGGAATTTCTTACCGTTAGAATGATTTCTGTTCTTATTATTCTTGAAATTCTTCTGGGGTACAAACTTCCTTTTTCTTGAACTCAGGCTGACTACTGTTATTTTTAGCCTTCCAGTTGGCTATACCTTCTTTCTTTTTGTTTTGTTCAAAACATAAATTATCCTTCCGCATGGCTTCTTCCAGAGTCTTAGGGTTATCATACTCGATTCTATCCTTGATATGATATGGCAAACAGCTGAGAAACCGCTGCACTTTAGGTTTCTCATTGACTAAATAAGGTACATACCTCAACAAGATTAAGAATTTACTGTTTAAATCCTTGATAGTCATGGATCCTAACTTTAATTCATAAAATTATTTAGCTCTTTCTTCATAATATTGTTCGGACATAAATTTCTTCTTGAAGTACCTTTTAAAGGTACTCCAATTAACTTCTTTTTCCTTGATCCCCTTGATTCTTTTCAGATCTTGCCACCATATGTCTGCTTTTCCAGAGAGATCATAGATGGTCATTCTTACCTTCAGCTGATTTGAATAATTATATATCTGAAAATACTTCCTCATCCCGGATAACTAGGACTCTGCTTCTTCCCCCTTTTCGGTCTCTCCATTAAAAGTTGGGGGCTTTATTTTTTTAAACTCCCCGAAAATCTCTTCATATGGCCTATACTTCTTCTTTCTGTCATACAACTCAGCCTCACTACTGTCACTAGTAGTGTAATGGATTTGTTGTTCCCTGAACCCTTTAGATGATGAACTGCTTTCAGGTTTAGCCAGCTTCATCTTTGTAGATCCTTTCTGATGGCTAGCTTTCTCAGATTCGGATCTTTTGTTCCTTCCTTCAGTCTGAAATTTTTCCATCAAAATTTGGTTCAACTCTTCTTGAGTCTTCAAAATCCTTTCATTGTCCTTCTTGACTGATTCCATTTCAGTCTTCAAATCCTTTATAGTCTGCATCAGCTCTGAAGAGTGAGCAGTTACCTCTTCTAACATAGGTTCTCTAGACATTTGTCTTGTCTCGGTGTTGGGAGACTCGTCCTGAGGGTATTCTCCTATCTTCTCCATACCTGCCTGTTAGATCAGAAAAAGAAATTTTATGTTCTTTACATAAAATAAAATACAGGTTAGTACATTATTTTATTGTTCTATGGAAACTAGTTGGGCCGCATCAAGGCCTAGTATTTGAACCTGGCTCTGATACCACATGTCAAAACCCCAAAATTTCTGAAAAAATTAATTTTTTTTAAAATAGCATATATTCTCAATAAATGCAGCCATTAACTGTTTGATTAGTTTTATGTTACTAGAATTATAACTGAACGATCTTTTGATTATACTTATCTTTAAACAATAGTTTCTTTTTAGTTACTGATTTGTTTTCTGTTTGCAACCACAAGGTGGGATTGTCATGAAAGACTGGGCTTACTTAGCTTCCGAGCTAACACGGCAGTTTTCCTTCTCTTACAGATATACATGTAAGATGTTCGGGTCGCTACTAACAAATCTCTAAAGTATTCAATAACGATTTGTTGTACAAAATTTATTCAGTAAAAGTATATACATCCTAGTCAGATTTACCAGGATTCTAAAGGTAAAACTTTAACTATGATTTCTTTTAAGATCTTACTGATAGAGAGTTGAATTCTACTAGTAAAGATGGCAGCTATTTCTCCATCAAGAAAACAGGATTTAACATTTCTACGGAGTACGAAACCGTTGGATGTTTATACTGAATGCAAGTGTAAACTGCAATAGATATTTCTTTACTAGCAGCAAGCATGGTAGGATTACAACATCATAGATCCAATTTTACTTATTCATAATTACTGCATCATGCCAAGATTGAATTTGTAACTGTAACTATAAAAAGGTAAGGACTTTTAGTATCAAACCTATACTTTTCTTACTTCAAGCATTTACAAGGTTTAATACTTTATACAAGTTTTCCTTTATTACTTTTAAGGATCTGCATTGTTTTGGAATACTAATTCTCTTCCATGGTCAATATTTGGATAAAAAAAAATGACTTTTAAATCAATCCTAGATTTATTATACTCAAACACTACTTTATGAGTTTCATGGCTATACTATCAAACACAGAAGGCTAACTTACCCAAGCTACCTATCATATAAAGACTCGTATAATATCTTCTATAACCATTGGGCTTGAATTTGATAAAAGTCTAATTGTCACAATGAAAATGGTTCTATGCATATTAGTAGGATTGTTATTTTACAAACAAAGAAAGTTCATTATAAGGTTAAGAGTAAAACCATCCTCATGTTCAATTGATCACTTCATATGAATTATTACAATTCTAAAAACTTTATATTATGATTCCCTTTACTTCATTTGTGAACTATGGCAATAGATAATATAGAGAATAGGTTTATAGATAAACTACACCATGGTAACTAGTATTACTTCTTTTACTCTTATATCTCATTATAAACAAATACATCTTTCCATACCTAATTATATGAGACCAACGATGAACCAATCCTATATTATAATGTTTTATAAACATTATTCTAATGTTTATATGGTTGATTTTATAACGCAGGTGATAGCTATGGTATGACGAACCTTGTGGAATCCCCACGATATGTTTTGGGTTGTGAAAGGAAATCATTGGTGATCTTGTCATGGAACTATAGAGTTCCTACCCACTGCATGTCAATTATCAAAAGGATTACGTGGGCTCTTTCCAGCCATGCACTGTCGTTTAAAAAGGTTTGAATCAACCCTAGTCGTCATTTTTCCCCTGCCTTCGGGCCTCCGTCCGCTCTGCAAAACCTCCTGGTCCATCTAGATGCTTGCACTATTTCCTAGTCAATTCCTATGTTGGTTTAGCTCCTCGTGGCTCGTCTGCTTCATTGTGAGGAAGATAGTATGTTGAAAACTTGTTGTGAGATGTTTGGGCAGTGTCGATTCTCTTAGGGTTTTCTCCATTGGCATCCCTCGCTCGAACTCTTTACTGTACAGGGCGTCGCCTTAACTTAGTGTTGCCATTTGTCCTCCACCTTGACAGGTTACCCATCGCTTTAGCGAGCTCCTTCTCTTTGGTGGTAAATGAAGGGTTTACCCTTCCACCTGCTGCTGGTTGTCTTGTTGTTCTTCAGTGCCCGTATCTCTATTAAAATTTAAGGTATGTTACAGGGTTTCAATCAGTTTCTTTTCGCAGTATTAGCTTAACCATCAACATTTCGTAAGGTTTTTAATATCAAGTTTATCCTTCGTTGCAGGGTTTGACCTCTTCTCTTGGTGTGGAAGGCGTAAGACTTCAACAGCTGGCTTCTCCCGGTAAGCCTGGTTTTACGCATGGCGTTCTCCTCCTTGCTGGTCCTCTAGGGCAGTCATGGCTTTGACTTCGTGGTTTTTAACCCTCGTGGTTACCTTGGTTCAGTTTGGTGAACCTGAACGCTGTTTAAACGAGTTTCACTCTTTGTTTAGCATGTGTGCTTAGCTGAAGCCTCGACTGTGGGTTTTGGGTCTTCGTTTGATTACTGAATAAGCATGCACATATATATATTAATATTGTACAGGCTGTAAGTTTTGTTTTGTAAATCGAGTTGGTAGCCGTGAGTTACAAAGCAGATAGAACTCCATATTTTGATGAATCTCAGTACATACTTGTTAGTTTTGACAGGTTTTACCCTGAACTTGGATCTATAAGCTGTCCATACAATTTTCTTGAATTAATATTTTGTTACTGTACAGTTTTTGAAACAATACAATGTGTATACTCGGATTTTTAAGCCTATCTGTGTTCGATACCTCTGATTTCTATATATTTAATAAATATCTAATTTACTCTTTGTGAATGACTTATGGTATTAGCTAGTAGGGTTTTTCCTGTATATTAATAATATATCAGGTTAATTATTTACTCAAAAAAAAATTGTATAACTTGTTATAATAGTTATACTTTGTAAATTATAAAAATCTGAATGTTTTAATGTCATTCTTAAAGTCATTAACATTGTAACCTTGGGTACAGGTTTTTACATAAATTTTATGTTATTAATAATAGGTTAAACATTACTGTGATACCTAATTCATATTATTCTTATACAATAATAATAATGCAACAATTATTACTTATTATAATAATTAAATTACCCTACCTGGAAATTCTTATTACCTTAACTGCTAGCTCTGTTTAGGTTCTTTTATAGGTATAAATGGAAATAATAATTGTTCTCTGTGTATAAAATAACCTGTTGATTAAGAATTCTCAATACTTACTGTTAATCATACTATGCTTCTGCGAACATGTTGGTTTCGAGTTATGTTAATAGTAGATTTAGTTATGCTCGAAGGTCGAGCATTCTGCCATTTTGGCATTTATTTCCTGTATAGATATGCATTTGATTTTTTTTTTACTATTTAAAATATTATTAGGGTTTATGTACTTGGTTGATAAATTGACTTTCTAGTTAATAAGAATCTGTAAATATTGATGTATATTCTATACCCTTTAATGATATAAGGTTTCTATGTATTTATTTTTCACAATAATTTTTAAGTACTCTCAGTATACTTGTAGCTCAGAGAGTATAATTAGTTATGGGCTGTACTTAAAATAATAAGAACCCTACTTTATAATAAGAGTAATAATAATCCTATAAACATATCGAAAGATAACACTTTGTTATTTAATTCTTGTATAATTTATGTTATACTATTTATGTTCTTTTGTAATTAGTTTGTTTTATTGGTTATGATATTTATTTATATATCAAGAATTTAATTAACTCTATCTATAGTCTATCTTATAAGCATAGATCTTAACATTTATTCATAATAAAAGAATAACAGCTCTAGAAACTGTTTGAGCTCAATCTAGAATAAAAGAAGGTCAATAATAAAATGATTTCAACTATAAACTCATACTACTGTTAGTAGGACATCTTTTCTGAAAATAGGTAAAGAAACAATTTACTATTCTACAATCTCATCTTACTATCCTTATTTAAATTTTCCCCTGTGCTGGAGTACGGTCTGGTAAAAACCCAGATGTGGAAAAACACGTTGGGTTCTTATCTTTCATCAAAGATTCTAATACTGATTAACTAAAACATTTACATCACCGTACCCGTTAAATCTTTATATCATAACTACAAACATAACATTCAACCATTCATAGTTATTAAAACAAGTACAGTTAAGTGACAGAACCTGCTTAAGCTTTGGACAACAACAGCAATGGAAGGCCGTTCCTCCCTACCAAATCCTGGAGAGTGCTCAAATAGTGACTCCTCAGGACCCCCAAGCTTGCTCTGGTCTCCCTGGCTGGAACTAGGTGCAACAATAGTCAGATACCATTCTTCAAACTCAGTATTAATCCAGAACTTATCAGTAAGTTCTCCCATCTAACAAGCTGTAATAAACCAAGTTACTGTAGCAATCCTCTCAGAACAAATTCCTTACAGTTTTTCCCTTTTTTTTTCCAAATGAATTTCCTGAATAACACTCCACCTGAATGTTTCTTCTCTGGAAAATATCTGAGTAGCCTCAGCTCTATTCATTGGGTACTTTTAAAAGATTGCCTAGGTCTTTTTTGGGTTAGTTGTCATTTAATGAGCCACCTGCTCTGATCCCACTTTCTTGGGGGATCATGACCTCAAATATAGGGAAGTCGCCACACTAGTAGAAAATGAGAAATTAATGACTAAAATCACGCTATAAACAACTATTTTTGAGTTGGTGACTAATAGTAGCAAATTACCACTATCTTATAGCTAGTCGTATTTCACTAGTCATTAATAGCTTGACTGAGTAGTCACTGATTTAGTCATTGATTTAGTCATTGATAGACAATGATTTAGTCATTGATAGACAATTCTTTAGTCATTGATAGTCAATGATTTAGTCATTGATAGTTAATGATTTAGTCATTGATTTAGTCACAGATTTAGTCATTGATATAGTCATTGAGTTAATCATTGATTTAGTCACTGATTTAGTCACTAATTGCAACCATTAATGACCAAGTATATGATTAAATAAACTACTAGATGTTAACATATTAATGACTAAGCTAAATATGACTAAGATAAGAGAAATTAGCTACTAATAGTCGTATATATGTGAATTTAGTCGTTTTTGTAGTCACAAATTTATGATAGGGCACAGAGGAATTGAACCACCAACCTCCTGCCTATAATTAGGCAGGCGCTCTACCATTAAGCTAGCACCCTTTAAGAAGTTGTTATTGCTTGACATTGATGATATTCAAACAAATTTATGATCACTACTACATTTTGACCAAAAATTCGACGGTCGTATTGTCGGATTTTCGACACTTCCTTGTCGCATGTACGACACTATGATTTTTTTTAAGCGTCGGTGGATTTTCATCGGTTATCCGACATCTTTCCCATCCGTCGGTTAAGCGAAAGCTCAGTTTACCGTCGGTTAAATGTAAATCCTCAGTTATCCGACATCTAAGTCATTAAATTTTAAACATTTACACCTACAGGCCGTCGCTTAACCGACGCATTATGAAAACTTAAACGTCAGGTAAGCGACGATATGGAAAAATTTTAAAAAACATTTACACCTACAGGACATCGCTTAACCGATGCATTATGAAAACTTAAATGTTGGGTAACTCAATGTACACAAATTCAGCACAACAGTAATAGAATAGACTACCAGAAGATACATAAAATCGCTGATATACACAATGGGTTGCCAGAAAATTACAGGTTTAAAACGAATCTGATCTATACTACTCACAAAGGCCAAGAATAGGAGGAATATTGGCCAGCTTAGCATAGCTTATACCCTGCAATTCACAATCAATTATCGTCCTTGTATTAGTCTCATTGACTTGCAAAAAAAAAACAAACCCCATTTGACATCCATAATTATTTGCATGGATTGCTCTATAATTTTTTTTTCTAGATACATGCCTGTGGTATGGCGAGGCTGGCTATAGTTAACCCAGAAATAAGATCGGATAGCTTAAAGTTTATGGGTTTTGGAACTTAAACTTTAATTTTGATAGCTTTTTTCTTTGAACCCTTTTAATTTTAGATGGTATATACCCCAGAAGTTTTCAATAGTTTGCTTGAGGTCATAATGACCATAAAGTTTGACAGTCTATTTGAGGGTATACATGATAAATGTAGAATCCTCTTCAATAATTTAATTCCCTCTATAGAAGAGAGATGTATGTATAGTGATCTATTTTTGCTGAAGAACATGGAAATCCTGGTAAAAGAAATGAACTCAAGCAAGGAGGTTAACTTATCTACTAAAGAGCATCTACTTACAAGTGCAACTGATATGGTGGAATTCCTGAGAACGGATCCTAGTATAGTCATTTTGCTTGAGTTTTATTTGGGGAACACTGAGGACTCATTGATGTTGAACCAATCCAACAAGTTCCGAGAATTTCTTGGAGGAAATGGTAACTTTTTGCCTTTAATTGATGCTTTGGATGGATGCCATAATGAGTCAGTGAATACGAAGGTGCTACAGTTGTTTGTTAATCTTTTAACAGGTGATCCGAGTTATATTAACTTGAAACACACCTTTCAAGAAAAGTTTTTATTGATGGATTCATCTTCTTTGGCTTCATGGCTGGAAAAAATGCTGCTAGGATATACTGCTCAATCAGCTGTAGGTAATTTTCCAACAGGAGTCTCTAATTCAGTAAGAGATTCAGCTATTGCTTTCATCAATTCTCTGGTGTTGCCTTCATCAGTCAAAGCAACTATGAAAGCAAAAGAAAGAAACTCCTACTCAGTCAAAAGAAGACAGTGAGACATTTATTTTGAGCCTTGTTCACCCTGAAATGTACATATAAATGCACTTATTAGATTGGCTGGCTTGTCCAAATATTAGTTGTCATCTGATAGAAAGTTCTCTTTCCTATTTGTAATCAACTATAGAAGTTTTAAGAAGCAACTAAGAAAGTAGAAGAAAGAAACTTCCTACTAGTCATAAGAAGAGTGTGAGACATTTATTTTGGGCTTTTTTCATCCTGAAATGTACATATAAATGCCCGTATCATATTGGTTACCTTAT
>LPNX010938779.1:40149-80306 GCA_001517045.1 Pseudotsuga menziesii
ATTCTAAAGGCAGTGGAGACCCAATGTGAAGCTCAATACCAATATTTGCCAATTTCAATTTCTGTCCACCGACACCAATCTCATAACCATGTTTAGAATTGTCTGAATTCCAATTCCATTTACTCTTCCTAGATGTGTCTTCAAGCATCTTCTTAGATTCAAACAAATTAATTGTAAATCTAGTCCTCTTAGCCTAAGTATTCATCACAGTAGGTCCGCGTCAGAATTGAAATGATCCCTCTACAGGTGCCTGAAGGATAAAGAAAGAAAACAATTCTTTAGGAGCCCAATCCTTTTCAACCAACAATCATATATAACTTAGTGACTGCAACTTGGTGAGACCTCTGGCCCAATCAATTCTCATGACCTTTGATTCGCCAAAAATAGAAAGCTAGAGAATTTTTTTTTTGCGAACCATAAAAGCCCCCATAAGGCTAAAAGTTCATGCAATTGCTATGTTGGATCTCTGAAGATCGAGGTGCATGGCACTAATATTATTGATAGAAGGTAGACAACTTACAAAAAGTACACTTCATTTCCAAATTTGCAATTTTCCATGACACAATTAAAAATGACTAACATAAATGACTAATTCATATTCTTCTAGCTAGTCATTTTCTATGTCGTGACTAAATTAGTCATTTATTTTAGTCATTTTTAACTCTGTCACTTATTATCTAGTCATATTTGTTAACTGGTGACGAAATTAGTCGTTAATTTTAGTCGTTTATAGTTGAGTCAATCAAAATTGCTCATATTTAGTAGTAAATCACTTGGAAAACCTGTGGTGACTAAAATTTTTAGTCACCTAGTAGCTAATTCCTCATTTTGTACTAGTGCCACCTGCAACTTAGGAAGTGTTTGAGGATGCTGCCACTTGTCTTTTTCCCTCCACCTAGTTCCATCCACCAGTTTGACCATGTTGTGCCCCCTGCTCAACAGCCTTCTAAAATCATTATTTCATCAAACAGAATGGAATTTTGTTTGATGAAATGTTTAAATTTTAAAAGGACAGGTTTAATGAGTTTTCAGCTACTGATATGGTGGTATTCATTAGGCTACCGATTTGTTGAAATTTAGCATTTTGAATAATTTTTGCAAGTTATATTGGATCAATGAAATCACTACTTCAGAGTTACTGTTTTGGATGAATTTTGACTAGGACAATTGAGGCATGAGTGTTCATGGTCTTTATACTTGTTGCTGTTGATCCTAGTTTGTATGTTGTCCTAAGCATTAGATATTAGCTTCGTTGATTTCGTTGATATAAATGTTAATGAGGTCATGATACCATGGTTTCCATACAAAGTTCGAGTAATGGTAATCAAAGGTTGGGTCCTTGTGACTCCGTTGAAGCTTAGATGCATGACTTGCGTGCCATATCCTAAAGCTCGCAGACCATCATTTATATTGATATTAATTTGCATATGGTGGTATTTAAACGTTCGGCTTCAAATTACATTGTTTATGATTCCTCGCCACCTTTGATCAAAGGGCCGAATATATGTTAGGAAATGCATGTATTATGGTTTCGACGGGATTGATTTTTGGCACGAGCCACACCATAGTCCTATTATGACACTCGTACTTAGCCTGTCCTCCATGTTTAAAGCTTTGGTACGTAGCCTCTGTCGTGGCCACTCGCCAGTGGAGCACCTATACTCTGTTCAGCGAAGATCTTCTCATCATTTAATTCCGAATAAATCATGATATTATCAGCGTTCCAGGGCCTTCGACCATCATTTGTGTTACCACTCCAAGCGCCGATGCTTTCGCTCATGTCAAACTCGCAGAAGTATAACCTGCACTCGTGCATGGCTTACCCTGTTCATGACCTGGTGTTGCTCAGCCTTCGTTCTAAGTGCTCACAACCTGATCTTCTGTCTCTGGCCGAATGGTGGTACGTATTTTGTGTGTCATTACGCATTCGTAATCGGCCTGTGATGGCTCCTGTCGTGAGGGTTGAACCCTACGAGATGACCCTATTAAACTCAAACCCTAAGCTCGCAAAAAAAGTTAGGAATGTGGGGTGGATGCCGTTCTTCGAGAAGTTTTCCGACTCGAACCCTGAGGTTACCAGAGTATTTGACCTATCCCTGGTTAATTACCAAGCTGAGGTTGGTGATCTCTGCTTCCGGGTTGATGAAAGATCCATAGCAGCTGCAACGGGTCTATATCTGTCTGGGCAAAGGTGGTTCAAATACCAAAGGATGGACATAACCGAATGGAGACGATTGTTAAAGAACCCGATTCAAGAAGTTTCTTTTCGGACTGGGGTGGAAAGTAAGTATTTTCTTAAAGAATGGCGTCCAATGCTTCAGTTAATTCATAGATATTTGACTTGTGAGGGCCGGTTATCTTCGACATACATATATCATCTTCGTCTGATGGCTGTCTTTATAGGATTTCCTATTAATTTGCCTTACTACCTTCTGCACAGTTTATTTAAGATGTCAAATGCCATAAAGAAGGGGCCTAAACATGTCAGCCACAGTCTTTTCCATCACGGTTTAGTTCGAATGTTGATTGATCATGAGCTGTTGAAGTCAGGTCGCTCATGGGAGCAGTTTATAGAGTCAAACGGTTTTTCATCCTTCTGCCATTGCATGTTTGACAGTCCTGATGACTGTAGTAAACATAGAAGTGCAGTTTCTGCTCCATTCTTGTCTCCACGCAAAGCTCTGTCAAACCCTAGCCGTAAGGGTTCCGAACCCTGTAAAGAGCCCATGAGTAGTCCAGTGAATAGTTCTCAAACCCCTATAGGTCCTGGGCGTATGAGAAAGATTTCATCTCTGTCACCTGTTACTCCGCTCATCAGTAGTGATAAAATTGGGAATCGTCGAGGAAATCTACCCAAGTCCAAGTTGGTTAAAAGGCTGACCAGGAGTATGGCGAAAGCTAAAATGGTTAAAACCCCCATAAATAATAAAGTTCCAGTGGAAACGGTTGTGATTGATGATGAAGAAATCATTGCTTCTTCGCCTGTTAATGACAATTTGGTTCATCCTGAGCCCGTTGCTGATTTAGTTGGTGAAGGTCACCCTGTGATTGATAACGATATGCACGAAAATCCTTCTCTGTCTGTTGTCGAGCCGTAATTTGATGTCACCCGTGATCATAATAATTCTCCAGCAGGGGATAAAGAAGTGCAGGAAGTTTTAGTTGATCGTATGACTGATCCTATAGTAAAAGAAAAGCCGGTTAAAATAACCTCGACTGTTCTTCGTGGAAATGGGGAAACCATTCAGCCTCTGTTCATTAGTTGTCTCTTGGACAAGGTTCGTAGAATGGAAGACAGGATGAATGAAATAGTAGCAAGTCGGGATTTAATGAAAACTGATAATGTGGAGTTAAGGGCAAAAGTTGATAAAAGTGGTCAACAGCTTTTACGATTGAAGAATCATAAGAACAAGCTCATAAGGAGGGTTCTCAAATTGCAATATGAGAACGAAAAGAGTGAAGAAAAGCTCCGTGAGATCAACGCTCAGATCGCGCTCATGCAATTCAGGGCTCCTTCACCGAGTCATTCTAATGGGGTCAATATTCAAGTTTTTAACGCACCAGTCAATCTGTGATTTCTTTGTGGTTGGTTTTAATGTTCAATTTTGATGATCAGGTATTTATTCAGTCTATTTCTTGTTTGGTATTTAGTATTTATCATTTCGATTTGCGTTATGTATTAATTTTATTATTACTTGATTTGTTGCAGGTGTTAAATTTGCTGTTTGTGCCCGGATTTTGTCAACTGTCTATTTTTGCACGATCTCGCATCAATCTGAACAGACCACATAACAAGCTTTCCAGGTGTTGTTTATTGCTGGAATCTTCGATTTCCATGGATCGTCTTGATGATTTGCTTATATGGAAAAATGACACGTTACACTTGTCATTTTTAATTAGAAATCAGCTGGATAATTCGATCTAGTTTATCTCAAACTTTCAAGGATGTTTGTTTTGGTAGACATGTATTTAAGATTTAAAAGTTTATGGGATAGGGATGGATAATCGATGAAAGGACACCACAAGACTGGGTTGATGTGTTTACGACTTTAGACAGCTACCTATCTGCAGCCATTGACATTTTTAAACTGGTGATGTTATCAATATATATGTGCAGTTTGTATACGTGGCATATGTTTATAATGTCTATTAGTCTTGTGATTTTCTTTTTACTTTAGTTATGTTTGTTGAAATTCTCTAAAGGATTTTACAGATATAAATCTATTTTATGGTTATCGATGTTTCATGCTTTCAGTTTTGCTAATATATCATGTTATGTAATTGGCAATCGACATTGTTGCTTATATAATTTGTAATTGATTACTGTATGGGACTGGTTAATGTTTATCTTATTTAAATATTACCTGGGCACATCCGTGTGGTAATTCTATTAGCATTAATTGATTTCATGGTTAATTTCTCTCTCGCTCCTGATCAGGATAATATATAGTTAGGGTTATATATTGTTTATTTTTTGTCTATTATATTACTTGAAAACCTATTCGTATAAGATTCTGTCTCTATATGAATGACTTTCAGTTTATCTCTTCTGTAAATAGTTGTACAAGATGTATATAGCAGGTTTTCTTTTTGTACAATAGTAACTATGTTTATATTTTATCTTTTCAGCTTTTTTATCCTGTATTTATAATTCATTGGTTTAAGTTGATTAAATCTGTTAGTCTAACATCCTTTCGTACATAACTTAAATCAACCTTTGTAAATTATAAACATAGGTTTCACTCACAATCAGTAGCATTAGATTTAACCATTAGACTGTTAGTGTTCCAGGCCAACAGAGCCTTTAAACCTGTCGGGAACGGCTACCCTAAACAGCTTGGAGCCTGCTCTAAGGATCCCGGTCTGGGTCGTATCCCTCGTTGCGGGCTTTGTCAAATATGCCCGTCAACAGACCAGTAACCTCTTTTTAATAGCTCTCCCATGCTGTTGTCTCCACAATTTATTTATTGATAATAAAATATTCTAAATTACATTCCACTCTATTGACTCTGCTGAGTCATCAGTTCCTACTTAGCATTAAATCTAACATAATGTCTCAGGAATATAATTAAAACAATTAACATTATTTTACAAAATTGGGGTATGTGACAAATTGTAACTTCAGAATGTATTCACTTATATATATTATGTATTATACCTCAATGTTTATTCCATGATGTGTTTGTAATGTGATTGTTTCATGTCATGCCCCGATGTTCCAATCGGGAGTCTCTATAATGTGAACAAGTCATGTCAAGTCATTGTGGGTAACCCTCCAATTTGTCAAGGGTTAAAGTCCCCACAGTTGTGGGGCCCTAGGGTTATTATACTATCCTAGAGAACTCAACCCTAGGTGATTCATTATAAGTCAAGGCAATAGTCTCCACCATTATGTTAATTATAACCCTCCTTGTTGGTTGGAGGAGGCAAAGTCCCCACAAGTTGTGGGGCACTAGGGTCATTAGACACTCCTAGAGATGTCAGCTCTAGTAAGTAATTGTTAAGTGAGGCTGATATGTTGGAGTGGGTTTCAAGTGAAAGAAAAAATAGAAATAGAGAGTGAGCCTCTCTTTTTATCACACACACACTCACTCATTGGGGCGCATGAGTGAGAGAGGAGAATCTCTCTTGGTGTGAGAGAGAGAGAACAAGCTGTGGAGATCATATTTTTTGTTTTTGAGTTTTATTGCTACCATTGGTGCTCATTCTATCTCTGAGGAGGTTGCGGGGTTTTCTCCTTTATGGTTTTCCCAAGGAAAATTCTTTGTGTCTCTTTTCTCTTGTGTTTATTGCTGTGCATGTTATTCTCTCAGTTAAAGATCCTAAGATAATGCTAGCTTAGAATGATAAAAATCTAACATGGTATTAGAACTAACCTAAGAAGAAGACATTATGCAGCTGTAGAAGCTAGGGCTTCTTACTTTTTGGGTCTATCTCCACAATCCGTCAGCAAAAGTATGCTACACTGACTCTCCTTTGAAGGGAGCATATTTCTATCAAAGCGAAATTCAATTCTGAGCATTTTCAGTTTTCGGTGCGGGAAATTAGGGATTTCTATAGAAGAGGAATTTTTGAGTGAGCTCGGCATAAGATTGGTACCCTCATCAAAATCAAAGCTTACAGACCTGGATCAATATTTTTGGTTGGGTGAAGCTTCGGGAAAGTCAAACCCTAGTTTGACCCCGAGATGGAAAAACCCTAAATGCTAAAATTGATAAGTTTTGGTAGATTCGCTATATCTCAGGATTGGAAAAGGATCGGAAGCTCAAAATTATAGAGGTCAAAGAAACAATTCTAATGTACATTTTCTATAAAATTCAACCTCTGATTTGATACATTCTAGGAGTTATGATCCCTCCAAGTTAGGGTTACAGTCTCTTCCACGATTCATCCCTAAAAAGGACACCTAGGGCGAATTTATATATCTTGGGATAGAAAGGTCCAAATTAAATTCCTAAATATGTTCTAGAATGTGAACAGACTGTAATTTCTATGGTCTGAGTTTCAGACTCAGAAGATGAACCAGTGACACATGGAAGTTCGTACAACTGCGTTGTTCTAAACAATCCTGTAACATGTCACCATGGGAAAATTATCATAAGTCCCAATTGGTGAAACCATTTTTGATGAAACCTATGGTGTTGAAACAGGGATAGGCGAGGCTACCTCAGTACAAATTTTTAGATACATAGGAGCATTAATTTTTGATATATTGCAAAAACAGTATTAGGAATTTATGTAGAAGAAATTGGAAAACTAAGGCTTCCTGTTCCGGGAGATTCCCTCCACTGTTTTTAGAAAATGAGTACATTGGACAGCTCAACTTGAAGATATCTATCTTTCTATTCAATGAGATCTGAAAGATTCCAAGTTTTGAAAATTAGGGTTTCTTTGACAAACCCTAGATCAGCCAGCTCCAGAACCAGGACGAACACCTCAAATCGATAAGATCTAATATTTTGATATTTTCATTTGAGGTTCTCATTTCAAACTAATCTATCACATCATCCTGATGATAAGTTTGGTGAAGTTGACAACTTCCAAGAATGGAAGTGTATGATCTCTCTGAAGAAAATGAATTGGACACCTACATGAGTAGATAAGTTCCAGTTCCAGAGGGAGATGAGGCTCAAAGCCTTACACTAGAACAACTTGGTAAAGGCCAAGAAGATCTTTGCTGATTCAATCGTGGATCACCTTGTACCTCAAGTGTCTTCCCTAAATACACCAAGGATGTTTGATTCCTTGACCAAGCTATTTGAAGGGAAGAATATAAATCAGAATATGACCTTAAGAAACCAATTGAAGAATGTGAAGATCCAGTTTGCAGAGACCATACAGTCATACTTTACAAGGGTCCCTCAAATCAAAGGAAAACTTGAAGCAGTAGAAGAAGAAGTGGAGAATTCAAAAGTGGTGATAGCCATCTTGACTGGCCTCCCAGGATCATGGGATTCATTCATTCAAGGAATGTGTGCCAGAAGGAAGTGATTCCAGGAAGAGCACACATAAGAAGATGCTCAACTCATAGTAAGAGAAAAGAATATGGGAAGATCAAGATCTCACCATCCAAAGAAGATCCCTCAATCAATGAGGAATATGAAGAACTCAACTCTTAAAGAACCTCTTATCCATCTTAGCATTTGGATAAGAAACGATTCTATTATGAATGAAGAAGACGATGAAGCTGAAGGCTCAAGAAGGAATCTACCCACGAAACAAATAAAGATAAGTATTCAATTGTCATTTCATGATATGGTTTTTGTTATGCATTTGTTTATATTCAGTTGATGTATTATGCATGACAGAATGTCTGCATTAATGACAATATACTACTAACATGCATGTGATGGGTAAGTAGCTCATGGTGCTATACAACTCTCCATTTCTACTTATCTAGAATGAAACCTCTTTGCTGACATATTGGATTAGTGCATAATCTCAATGTTGTTCTGGTAGAGATGGAAGGCATCTGGAAAGTTTCCATGAGATATGGATGAATGTTGTATTGGCTATTGTAGTTTCATGATCATATATTTATGAATAAGAATTTTTCAGTATGAATATACCTTATGAAATGTTTCTAACCATACAACTAATGCATTTGACTTGTAGGAAAGATCGCGTACATAATTGCCTACAAGAAAAGAAGGATGAGACTTGTTCCGAAGAACAAGTGACGACATTTCAAGATAAAGAATAATATGATGAATGCAACAACATCATTGATGCAAAACCTTCCAGCCATGAAGAAGTAACCAAGAAGAAAGGGAAGACCAGTTCAAGATGAATGATGTCTAGGATGTAGTATCGATACGTGAAGAGAAGTTAGTAGTTTCATCATGCAGTAGATGGAAACATCATGGGATACAAGGAAAGATTCGTAGCACGATGCATAAAGTACGAAAGACAGAGGGAGTATGATGCTCCGCTTCAGAGGGAGTGACTGCAAATGATCTTGAGGTTTGACATGGTACAACAATATGGATAGCTTACTGATGACTATAAGATTTACTGAGAGTAAAGAGGATTCCAACCTTTTCTTCAAGGTTGAAGGTAGAAGACCAGTGATGCTCCTGTTACATGTCGATGACTTGTTCCTGACAGAAAAGAGGAACTCATTAAAATTTGCAAGAAGAAGACTTGCTACCGAGTTCGAGATAAAGGACTTAGGGATGGTTCACTACATTCTAGCCATGGAGGTGTGGACAAGGGAAGTATGTAGTAGAGATCCTGAAGAGGTTCAGGATGATGGACTGCATGACCACACCTATGGCATCGAACCTGAACGTAGTGAGTGTTACTTCATCAAATTCAGTTGATAACATATGATTTATTCCTTGATGTACCTGACAAATACGAGACCAGATATTTGCTTTGCTGTGAACACATTGAGACATGTTCACTTAATGGTTGCAAAGCATGCAATGAGGCACCTGAAGGATACAATTGATTATGGGCTCAAGTATGAGGTGAATCAGAAGATTAACCTGGATTCGTATTGGGCAGGAAGTGCCATTGATAGGAAGAGCACTTCAAGGTGCTACTTCAGTATGGGATCAGGTGTGATCTCTTGGGTTGGCAAGATGGAGTCTTGCATGGCACTGAGTACAGTTGAGGCAAAAGATGTTGCCACTTGCTATTTTGGAGGTAATATGTTTGTTTTCAAAACTACTATTTGATTTTGTTGATCTAACTTGAATTTTTGTATGATGCAAAGAGGAGCACTGATCCAGATCGAGATCTCTTGAAAGAGGGATTTCTACCATTCAGACGAGATAGGTTGTCTGAGCATAAATCTCGATGAAGCTCGTAGGTTGCTCAGATGTAAACGGTCTTGTAGGTTTCCCTCGGATGTAATCGGTGTTGGCGAAGCTCACAGGTCATCCTTGGACGTAATCAACCCTGATGTGATTCTATGCTAGAAATGGCCAAAGTGAATTTTGAGTACTTCAGGGAGAAGCTTGGTGTTCTCGAGATCGAGGTTACCTCAAAGGGGTAATGATGAGACCTAGATCCATTATGACATGGTGAGAGGATTAGGTTCCTTCCATGGTCATATGTAAGGGCTCATCCATTCTTTCATGGTGAGAGGATTTGGTTCCTTCCATGTCAGATGTGAGTTATAAACCATTCTAATGTGACTGTAGGATTGGTTCCTACATGATCAGATATAAGTGTTGAATGAAATTCTTGGAATGGAGGCACCTGGTTAGTTACCAGGAATACACAACTTGGTGTTGAGTTGCCATTCTCTGGGAGAATGGAGGCACCTGGTCAATTACCAGGAATACTCAGTCTGGGACTGAGGGCCATTCTGATATGACTGTGGGATGTACTATTACATGATCATATGTGAGTGCATGGCCATTCTGATGTGATTGAGCGATGTTTTCCCACTTGATCAGATATAAGGGTTGATGCCATTCTTTGGGAGAATGGACGCACCTCGTCAGTTACCAGGAATCCTCAGTCTGGGACTGAGAGCCCTTTCGATGTGCTATTTTCAAACATGGTCAGATGTAAGTGCAGAGCCCTTCCGATGCAGTGTGTTTGCACATGGTCAGATATAAGTTTCGAGCTTTTCTAGTGCAATGTGCTTACACATGATCAGATGTGAGTGCTAGGCCTTTCTGACAAGATGAGTTCAGATGTGAGTGTTGGGCGTGCCTTTCTGACAAGATGAGGCCAGATGTAATATCTCAGTGAGCCATTCTGACTTGTTGTTAGATATAAGCGCTGATGAAGACCTACATGAAGGGTAGGCCTACAACTAGCATGAAAAATGGCTGGCTCTATAGAACTTTTTGTGACGAGAAGAATGAAGAGATAGCACCATTTTATTGAGATAGAAGAAGCAGTAATGATAATGATGATTCAATAATGATCCATCTTTGATGATGATCTATATCAAGTGATGATCCAGACTTGATTATGATTCAGCAGTAACGATCTAACATGGTATCAGAGCTAACCTAAGAATAAGACATTATGCAGCTATGGGAACTAGGGCTTCCTAATTTGTGGACCCCTCTCCATATATTTTTAGAAAAATAAGGTTGTATTAACTCTCCTCCATAGGGTGCATCTTTCTGTCAAAGAAGAATCCAATTCTGAGCTTTTTTCCAGTTTTGGACCCGACACTGCTGCCGAAAATTAGGGCTTTCTACAGAAGTGGAGTTTTTGATTGAGCCCAGGCCTATATTGATATCCTCCCCAAAATAAAAGTTTAGAGATCAATATCAAAGCATTTAGTTGGACAAAACTTTGGAAAATCCAAACCCTAATCTGCTCTTGAATCAGCACTGCAGAAATTCAGCTCCAAATCCAGATCTGACATCTTGACCTGGTAAGATCTAAATCTTTTGTATTTCCATTTGAGGTTCTTAGTTAAGATGTCTCATCATACCAATCTTGATGAAAATATTGAGGGAGATGATAACTTCTAATCCTGGAAGTATAGGATCTCCTTGGTCCTGGAAGAAAATGAGTTGGACTCCTACATCCATGAGGAGGTTCCAGTTCCAGTTCCAGAGGAAGATGAGGCTAAGGCCTTACAGAAGAATAATTTGGTTATGGAAAAGAGGATTATTTCTGATTCAATCAAGGATCACCTCATACCATAGGTGTCCTCCCTCAAGACACCTAAAGCTATGTTTGATGGCCTAACCAAAATGTTTCAAGGGAAGAACATAAACCAGAAGATGACTCTAAAGAACCAATTGAAGAATGTAAAGATCCAAAACGAGGAGACCATCTAGTCATACTTCACAAGGGTCTCCTAGATCAAAGAAAAACTTGAAGCAGTAGATGAAGAAGTGGAGAATGCAAAAATTGTGATGACAACCTTGAATGGTCTCCCTAGGTCATGGGATTCTTTCATCCAAGGAATATGTGCTAGGAAGAAGCTAATCAAGTTCAGTAGACTGTGGGAAGAATGTTCACAAGAAGAAGCTCAAATAGCAGCTCAAGAAGAAAAGATGGGAAGTGAAGATCAATCTCTCACAGTACACACTAAGAAAGGAAGAAGGGAAAATAGTCATCACCAAGGTAAGCATTCTCATCAGAAAAATAATTTTGTAAGAAGGGATCTATCCAAACTCAGATGTTATACATGTGATGAAATAGGACACTTTGCTAGAAGTTGTCCCATGAATAATAATGGATCCAAGAAGAAGAATAAATCCAAAAGAAGACATCATGCTCACACTGCTAAGGATGATGATCCTCCCAGGAATAAAGTAAAACAAGAAAGTGAAGACTCTTCAAGTGATGAAGAATATGTTCTGATCTCTGCTCTCATGAGAACTATCACTCATGGAAGCAAATATTGGCTTATTGACAATGGGGCTTCCAAACACATGATAGGATTGAAGGAATATTTTGAGAAACTATCTGAACATAATTCACCCAATAAGGTGAAACTTGGGGATGACTACCAATATCCCATAAAAGGTAGTGGTGAATCCTCCTACAAGCTAGACTCTGGAAAGTATATGAAATGAAGGATGTCCTGTTTGTCCTAGGACTAAAGAAGAATCTTCTCTCCATATCGGCACTCGATGCAAAAGGAACGAGGGTTTCATTTGTAGGTGGCCAAGTCGTCATGTGGCCAAGAGGAAAGACTATTAGCGATGCAATAGTAATTGGAGAACAAGAAGGAGGATTATACAAATTGAAAGTCCATCTAGAACAAGATTTGGTCCATGACATAGTAGAGCCAAATGAAATTTGGCATAGAAGGCTTGCAAATGTGCATTACAGAGCACTACCACTTGCAAGCAAAGTTGTTGAAGGTCTTCCAAAAATTCAAGAAAAACATGAAGGATTCTGCAAAGGATGTGCGAAAGGAAAGAACACAAAGAAGACATTTCCAAGTAGCAAAATCAAAGCAAAAAGAATCTTGGAAATTATTCACTCCGATGTATGCGGTCCAATGTCATCTAGTTGTTTAAGTGGGTATGTATATTATGTTTCTTTTATTGATGACTATTCTAGAAAGACATGGATATACTTTATGAAGAACAAATATGAAGTTTTCAGCAAGTTCAAGGAATTCAAAGCCTTGATTGAGAACCACATAGAAAATAAGATCAAGACCTTTCGATCAGATAATGGTGGAAAATTCACATCAAATGAATTCAAAGAGTTATGCAAAGATTCAGGGATTAATAGGGAGTTATCCACTCCATATAATCCACAACAGAATGGGGTTGCAAAAAGGAAGAATAGAACTATCATGGAAGCTGCAAGAGCAATGCTTCATGATCAAGATCTTCCCATTCATCTATGGGCAGAAGCTGCCAGAACATCAGTGTATGTATAGAACCATACTCCACACAGAGTACTCAAGAACAAGGCACCTGAAGAAGTATTTTCTAGCAAGAATCCAGAAGTTAGCCATCTCAGAATATTTGGCTGTCCAGTGCACATACACATTCCGAAAGAAAAGAGGACAAAGTTAGATCCTTCAAGAAAGAAGGGTATATTTGTGGGATACTCTAAAAGCTCGAAGGCTTACATAATATACTTCCCAGGATTCAAGAAGATCGAGATCAGTATGGATGTAACATTTGACGAAGACTCGGCTTACAAAAAATCCAGGAAGAGACCTGCTGAAGATCCTGAAGAATCAGAAGCACCCAAAATTCATGACACAACCATGAACGAAGAAACTCAAGAAGAAGAACAAGAATTTGAAGAACCTCAAGAACCTGTAGATCCATCTCAGTAAAAGAATCCTCATAATAGGAAACCTACTTGGGTATGAGAAGCTATCCAAGGTGTGGAAAGATATGGTGCCCCAGAAGAGAATCACAGAGAAAGAAAGAGGACTAGGTCCTGCTCCGGGTATGTAGCTTTATTGTGTGACTTTATCAATAAATAACCTTCCAACTATGAAGAAGCGGCAAAATGGAAAGAATGGAAGGATGCTATGATCAAAGAGAATCAATCAATCATGAAGAATGATGTTTGGGATGTTGTTCCAAGACCAAAAGGGAAGTCAGTTGTAACTTCCAAAGGGATATACAAGATCAAGCATGCTGTAGATGGCAGCATAGAAAAATATAAAGCAAGATTCATGGCTCATGGTTTATCATAGAAAGAATGAATAGATTGTGAAGAAACCTTTGCACCTGTATCCAGATACACTTCCATCAGATCAGTACTTGCTCTGGCTGTAGTGATGAAATGGAAGATACACCAAATGGATTTCAAGACTGCTTTCTTGAATGGTGCGATGGAAGAGGAAGTGTATGTAGAGCATCCACTCGGTTTTGAGACACATAACAAGGAATCTCATGTGTGTAGATTGAAGAAAGCCCTGTACAGTTTGAAATAGGCACCCTGGACATTGTACGGTGGAATTGATGGATTTCTATCGAGTTTGGGCTTTACCAAAAGTAAAGCAGATTCCAACCTTTACTACAAGGTTGAAGATGGAAACCCAGTGATGCTCTAACTGTATGTAGATGATCTGTTTATAATAGGTATGGATGGGTTGATTGTTGATACGAAGAGGAAGCTTGCTGCCGAGTTTGAAATGAAGGACTTGGGTATGATGTGTTAGCACTCAGAATGTACCCAGGTTATGAAAGGTAAATCCCAAGGTAACAACAAAAACCACTTTAGAATGTATTTATGACCTAATAAATTAAGAGAGGGATCTCTCACTATTTAAATTTTTTTTATACTCAAGATATTCAATCAAAGACAATCAGAAGGTCATATTTCTGATGGGACAAATAGGACAAGTTTGTTTTAAAATACTTGGTAGGAAAGTCATGGAGGAGACCATTGGGAAATGGAGTCAACAATCAGATCTGAAATAGATTGCGGGAGGTAAGGTTTTGAAGGTTTGTGATCAGAGGCAAGGTAGGAACCATTTCCTCAGTCTTGAGGTATTAGTAGGTTGATTAGTAGACAAAGGGAGACATCCCATCAAACATACCACCTAACTAGGGTGAATTCTACAAGACTTTAGAAGAAAATATTTTGAAAATACTTGAACAATGGACCTAGAGCATGCATGATGAATTCTAGCCCATAAACTCTAATACTCAAGAATGAAAGAAAATAAAAAATGGAGTGGGAAACAGGATAAACAGTCACATAAAGAAATTACTTACTAAAGAAAAAAATCACACAAGAATCTCTGACATGAAAAAGGTTTTACATTCCTCCTCTGCAAATTTCATTCATCTACTGAAAATGTGAAGCCATTACAATGTAGAGCCTCTCCGCTCTTGAAAATACCCCTAAAACTATCAATTACATTTTAATTTATATAATAATAACCTCTACCTAACCTTCAATTAAAAACCTAACTGAACTCTAAAAATAGAAATAGTTACAACAATGTTTCTCCTGCATATATCTAATGGTGACAGCTATGTGAAATATGGGAGAGGTTTTTATAATTCGACATGTTCCCAACACAACCCATGTCTTAATTTCTCTAAAATCATCTCAAGCTCCTCAAAATATTCCTTTGAAACTGACAACTCAGATAATAAAATTGTAGATTTCTGGAAAATGACTTGTGAAGATATTTTAAATTCTCCCAACCTGTGATTACTATGTAAAAATGAAGGAGATTTTTTATTATAGGCCTGTTGGGAATAAAAAACTCTCTCATTTTTGTAAAATTAAATTCCATTTGTCCAAAACAATTCTTTGAATTTGATGGCCGAAATAGTCCTTTGGAAAACATGAAAAATGGCCTGTACAACTGACTTTGTTTCTGCTAAACCATATCACTTGTGTGAAAACTGAAAGCGGTAATTGTGGATAGGTATGTTTTGAAGAAAATCATCTCTCAATTTTGCAAAATTCATCTTCATTTGATGTAAAAAATTATTTTAATTTGATGACTATAAGAGTTATTTTGAAAGCTGAATATTTTCCCTCTAAGGATGACTTCGATTCTCCCAATATGTAGCACCTAGGTAAAAACTGAGAGAGTTTATTGTAGATCATAATGTCATGATGAAAAACCTCTTTAAGTTTTTGAAAATTCTTCTTTGTTTGCTGGAAACAGATCTTTGAATGAAATGACTAAAACAATCATTTTCAGAAGAAGAAAAAAATATGTTATGTTGCTTCTAAACCTTGAATTGTTTAACTGTAATTCATAAACAGAGAACATATAGCATCTATCCTTGTAAGATCATCTATTGTAAGAGAAATCCCATGAATTGATTGATCAAGATAGCCATATTTGTTAATAGTGCATCCAAACACTTGAATAATCCCAAGCTTTGGCACACTCTCCACTGTAAATTCTGTTTGTAAGATTTTAAACACATACCAATACCTTCACGAATGTTCTCACTGTATATATTTCTGCAACACTTTTGGGATGATGTTATTTTTGGGCTTCCCTTCTGCATTATTGAGTGGTGGCTTCCCTTTTCTTGCTCTATTAAAATCAATTTCCAGCTCATTCATCAGACTCTTTATCTCTGTCATTTTCCCTGTGATTACAAACACGTAAAAGTTGACTTTAGAAATATGGAGGACTGTCTCCTTCCTTTCGTACGCAGAACACAAATGAAATGTTTTTTTAAAAACCAAGTCAACTTTACCTTTACATAATGGTTTATTCCAGAGCCTCCACTGAGTTGTTTTTCCCAAACTACTTTTCTCCGCGGAATTCACCAAAAGTTACCGCGTGGAAAGTGGTTTAAATTCTGATACCACCTTTCCAATTTAACCACCTGACAACTTTATTATCCGGAAGAACTAATACCCGTTGATGAGTTTTCACTTTTTAAATTAGCCATTGGATTATTATATGTGCTAGTGGTTTGATTATACCTTAAGAAAGGTAATAGATCTTGTTTAGCGCTTAAACGTTCAATAAGACTAGGTTTGGTGAATAAGAGGCTTCTTTTTTACTTTGGAAAAAATATCCAAAACTATATAAGTTTGAATATAAATAAAATAATAAGTTTATAAAACCCATTTTATAAATTTCATGCGAAAGTTAATAAAACTTTTTTCCCCACTTGTGGAAAAATTATTTCTCTTTTTACGTAAAATTCCTTTAACTTCTTTGCTTTTCCAACTTGGAAATATCTTAATGAGAAAAATTTGGAAACCAACTCAATCACCCATGAAAACTTAAAATTTTGAAGGCAATAAGATCAATTTCGACAAAAATAAATTTAGTGCTAACAACTGGCTCCAAGTAGGGATGCTATCCTCCCTGCGAGGTAGCAAAGAACCTCGTAGACCAGGTGCCAAATCCATTGGGATTCTCTTAATTTTTCTCTAAAATTCTCAACCTGTTTTGAACTGAACCCTCCACTGACACCATTTTGCAAACAAATCCCACTCTGTCAACCTATAACCTATAACTCAATTGCACTTGAAACTGAAACCAAAATGAAAACTGCTGAAATAAATGCTCGCCATATCGAGCTTATTCATGCCTACCTATCCTACTTAACTAAGCACAAATTCCCAATCAAGCAAAATCTGACTTCCAATGAAGCCAATCAAGCAATTTATCCAATAATTCCATTTCTTCCTCATGCTTGATCGAAATTAGAACATAAGAACAAAATAGCAATAGGTTATGATGAAAAATTTGTCCTTTGTTGCAAACATATAACCAACTACTCCATCTAAAAAATTTATCCATGTACTCTACTATTGGATCATAAAAAACATGACAAATTTCAAAATACTCAATCACATGTTTGTCATGACAAGGCTGTCCAAAAAGTAACTCCTCTTGCATACTGTCAAACCGATCTTTAAAAGAGCTTTGAAAGAAATTCTCATGATTGTTCTTAAATGATATATCAGCAACTTCATTTAATATTTCTAAATTTACAACTCCATTCTTCTCAAGCACTTCAAGAGGAATATCATTTTGTTCTTCAACAAGATTAATGAAAAATATGTCTTCTTGACAAAACATTTCTGAATTGGAAATATTTAAAGAAACATCCCATCGAGAGTCCTCATCTCCTTCTTTGTGATCCCTTTGTTTATTTCACACTATTGGTTCTTTCACATACTGAGATTGATGGCATGATTGCTCTTCCTTTTCATTATATATAAGTAGTCTAAAATTTTCTTTAAAACCATCACTAACATAATTTTTAACAAGTTGACCGCAATATTCAGAAAAACCATCAAGAGTAGAACCCTCTTCTTTCACATTACTAAGCTAATCATCTCCATGCTCATATATTTTTTCCAATTCTAATCCAAGGTCTGATTTCTCTTTAATTTCATTTTCAGAAAACAAATATGTGGAGGGACTGTAAGACTGAAAATTTGTAGAATTAGAATTCTTTATGTAATCACCCACATAAGCATTAGAACTTAGAGGAAATCGCTACTGCAAAAAGGAATTTTCTGATTGGGAATAGGCAGCCTCATCTTGAAACAAAACTTCAGAAGTTGAATAATATCGAGAAGGGTTTGATTGACCATCCCAACTTCCTTCTTGGTCACACAAAGATTGACAAGACTGCTGCAAATTATCATCTACTTCAAGAAAAGAAATGTAGCTGGTTGAATCAAAGTTTCGGCTCATGTCTCTTTCAGTAGAGGAAGAAATTATTAACTGCTAAGATTTTTCTTGAATGTGAAGACAGCTAATTTTTATTTCTTTTTTCTGAAATGGTTTCTCATATAAAATTTCTAAAAGCTCTTCATCCACTAACTCATCATCACTATACAAGTTTTCCAAATCGTCAATGAAACCTTTAACATGCGTACAACATTCTTGAACCAACAACAAGAAGGGGTATTGGCTTTTGTAATGTTCATGAAATACTGTATGAAAATCAGTAAGGGAAAACAAACTTTCTAGTGGTAACCCTTCATACCATGACCTTGCAAAATTTCTAGTGGTAACCCTTCATACCATGACCTTGCATCTCCTTCTAAAGTAGCCATGAACATTTTCATTAAAGAATCCTCATGCAATTTAACTCCCATCTTATGTATATGTATATGAAATCTAACCAAATGAAGGGGAGCATCATCATTCTTTTGATCTTTAAACTTTGGAAGACCTATTTTCCAATCCACTTTAGGTATTTGATTTGGAAAACCAGGAATGTGAGAACGATTCATAGGAGCATACCTTGTATACAAAGAACTCATCTTGACAAATGAATTTTTACTGAATCAAATCTTCAAACTTTACAATCTTTTGACAGTGGAGTCGCCATAGGAATTCTGAAAACTGGATTCTCCCAGTGGAGTCACTAGGTGAAAAATGGACAACCTTGCTGATATCTGACTGTTGTTCACCATCAACAATCAAATCTAAAACTATGTCGTTCATACCTAGGGAATATTTGAACCTTCGTTCCCCAGCAACGGCGTCAATTTGTTATCACTCAGAATGTACCCAGGTTGTGAAAGGTAAATCCCAAGGTAACAACAAAAACCACTTTAGAATGTATTTCTGACCTAATACAGTCAGAGAGGGATCTCTCACTATTTACAAAGTTTTTATACTCAAGATATTCAATCAAAGACAATCAGAAGGTCATATTTCTGATGGGACAAATAGGACAAGTTTGTTTTAAAAGACTTGGTAGGACAATCATGGAGGAGACCATTGGGCAATGGAGTCAATAATCAGATCTGAAATAGGTTTCAGGAGGTAAGGTTTTGAAGGTTTGTGATCAGAGGCAATGTAGACACTATTTCCTCAGTCTTCAGGTATGATCAGGTTGATTAGTAGACAAAGGGATACATCCCATCAAATAGACCACCTAACTAGGGTGAATTTTGCAAGACTTTAGAAGAAAATATTTTGAAAATGCTTGAACAATGGACCTAGAGCATGCATGATGATTTCTATCCCATAAACACTAATGCTCAAGCATGAAAGCAAATACAAAATGGAGTGGAAAACAGGATAAACAGTCACATAAAGAAATTACTTACTGAAGAAAAAGATGGCACAAGAATCTCTAACATGAAAAAGGTTTTACATTCCTCCTCTGTAAATTTCATTCATCTACTGAAAATGTGAGGCCATTACAATATATATCCTCTCCTCTCTTGAAAACCCCCCTAAAACTATCAATTACATTTTAATTTATATAAGAATAACCTCTACCTAACCTTGAATTCAAAACCTAACTGAACTCTAAAAATAGAAACAGTTACAACAATGTTTCTGCTGCATATCTGTAATGGTAATAGTTGTGTGAAATATGGGAGTGAATTTTATAATTGAACATGTTCCCAACAAAACCCATGTCTTCATTTCTCCAAAAAAACTCAAGCTCCTCGGAATCTTCCTTTGAAACTGATGACTCAGATAATAAAATTGTAGATTTCTGGAAAAATGACTTGTGAAGATATTTTAAATTCTCCCAACTTGTGATTACTGTGTAAAAAATGGAGGTTTTTGATTATATGCCTATTAAGAATACAAACCCCTCTCGGTTTTGTAAAATTAAATTCCATTTGTTGAAAACAATTCTTTGAATTTGATGGTTGAAATAGTCCTTTGGAAAACATGAACAATGGCCTGTACAACTGAATTTGTTTCTGCTAAACCATTGCACCTGTGTGAAAAATTAAAGAGGTTATTGTGTACAGTTATGTTTTGAATAAAATCATATTCATTTGATGTAAAAAATTATTTGAATGTGATGACCAGAAGAGTTATTTTGAAATCTGAATATTTTTCCTCTGAAGATGACTTCTATTCGCCCAATCTGTAGCACCTGTATAAAACCTGAGAGAGGTTATTGTAGATAATAATGTCGTGATGAAAAACCTATTTCAGTTTCTGAAAAATATTCTTTCTTTGCTGGAAACATGTCTTTGAATGAAATGACTAAAACAATCATTTTCAGAAAAAATATGCTATGTTGCTTCTAAACCTTGAATTGTTTAACTGTATTTCATAAACAGAGAACATATAGCATCTATCCTTGTAAGATCATATATTGTACGAGCAATCCCATGAATTGATTGATCAAGGTAGCCATATTTGTTAATAGTTCCTCCAAACACTTGAATAATCCCAAGCTTTGGCACACTCTCCAATGTAAATTCTGTTTGTAAAACTTTAAACACATACCAATACCTTCACAAATGTTCTCACTATATATATTTCTGCAACACTTCTGGGCTGATGTTCTTTTTGGGCTTCCCTTCTGCATTGTTGAGTGGTGGCTTCCCTTTTCTTGCTCTATTAAAATCAATTTCCATCTCCTTCATCACACTCTTTATCTCTGCCATTTTCCCTGTGACTACAAACACGTAAAAGTTGACTTTAGAAATGTGGTGGACTGTCTCCTTCCTTTCACGTGCAACACACAAATGAAATGATTTTTTAAAAACCAAGTCAACTTTACCTTTACATAATGGTCTATTCTGGAGCCTCCACTGAGTTGTTTTTCCCAAACTACTTTTCTCAGCGGAATTCACCAAAAGTTACCACGTGGAAAGTGGTTTAAATTCCGCTACCACCTTTCCAATTTAACCACCTCACAAATTTACTCTCCGGAAACACTAATACCCCTTGATGAGTTTTCACTTTTTACATTAGCCGTTGGATTATTATATGTGCCAGTGGTTTGACTATACATTAAGAAAGGTAATAGATCTTGTTTAGCGCTTAAACCTTCATTAAGACTTGGTTTGGTGAATAAGAGGTCGCTTTTTGACTTTGGAAAAAATATCCTAAACTATATAAGTTTGAATATAAATAAAATAATAAGTTTATAAAACCTATTTTATAAATTTCATTCAAAAGTTAATAAAACCTTTTTCCCCACTTGTGAAAAATTTATTTCTCTTTTTACCTAAAATTCCTTTAACTTCTCTTCTTTGCCAACTTGGAAATAGCTTAATGAGAAAGCTTTGGAAACCAACTCAATCACCCATGAAAACTTAAAATTTTGAAGGCAATAAGACCAATTCCGACAAAAATGAATTTAGTGCTAACATGATGCACTATTTTGTAGGTATGGAGGTGTGGCAGAATATGGATGGAATCTCCATCGGACAAGGGAAGTATGCAGTAGAGATCCTGAAGAGGTTCAGGATGATGGATTGCAAGGCCATGACCACGCCTATGGCATTGAACCTAAAGCTATTAAGTGATGCTTCATGAAAAGCGGTTGATGCTACGATGTATCGTCACATGATTGGGTCATTGATGTACCTAATGAACACGAGACCAGATATTTGCTTTGTTGTGAATACCTTGAGCCAATTTCTGACAGAACCAAGACATGTTCACTTGATTGTTGCAAAGCATATTCTGAGGTACCTGAGGGGTACAATTGATTATGGGCTCAAGTATGAGGAAAATCAGAAGATTAACCTGGAGGGTTATGTTGATTTAGATTGGGTAGGTAGTACCATCGACAGGAAGAGCACTTCAGGGTGCTACTTCAGTATCGGATCAGGTGTGATCTCTTGGTTTAGAAGGAAGCAATCCTATGTCGCACTGAGTACAGCTAAAGCAAAGTATGTCACTGCTTGTTCAGCTAGTTGTGAGGGAGTATGGCTGAGGAAGCTACTCTCTGATTTATTTGATCTCCATTTGGATGCTACTTGTATACATTGTGACAACCATAGTTGCATGAAGTTGTCGGAGAACTCAGTGTTCCATGACAAGTCGAAGCATATCGAGATCAAGTATCACTATATCAGGGATATGGTGTAGAGGGGAGCAATGAAGCTCCAATATGTTGCGACGGATGAACAGATAGCTGATGTGTTGAAAAATCCATTAGCTAGGGTGAAGTTTGAATACTTCAGGGAGAAGCTTGGTGTTCTTCAGATCGAGGTTCCCTCCAAAGGGAAGTGATGAGTCTGTGAGCCATTCTGATATGGTGAGAGGATTGGTTCCTTCCATGGTTAGATGTAAGGGATGAGCCATTTTTTCATGGTGAGAGGATTGGTTCCTTCGATGTCAGATGTGAGCACTGATCCATTTTTATGTGACTATAGGATTGCTTCCTACAAGATCAGATATAAGCATTGAGTGCCATTTTTGGAATGGAGGCACCTAGTCAGTTACCAGGAAAGATCAGTCTAGGACTGAGGGCCATTCTGATGTTACTATAGTATTGGTTCCTATATGATTAGATGTGAGTGCAGAGCCTTTCTAACATTGGTTGTTAGATGTAAGTGGAGATCCCTTTCGGCATGGAGGATTGGTTCCTCGCATGGTCGAATATAAGTGTTGAGCCTTTCTGACATTGGTTGTCAGATATGAGTGCTGAGCCTTTCTGACATTGGTTTTTAGATGTAAGTGCAGAGCCTTTTGGCATGGAGGATTGGTTTCTCGCATGGTCGAATGTAAGTGTCGAGCCTTTTTGACATTGGTTGTTAGATGTGAGTGTTGGGCCTTTCTGACAGGGTTGTTGGATGTGTTCCCACATGGTCAGATGTGAGCGTTGGGCATGCCTTTCTGATATGAATATAGGATTGGTTCCTACATGATCAGATATAAGTGCTGGAAGAAGACCTACATGGAGGCTATGCCTACAACCAACATTAAAAAGGGCTGGCTCTGTAGAACTTCATGTGACAAGAATAATCAAGAGATAGCACCTTTGATGATGATCCAGAAGAGATGATCCAGATTGAGTGATGATCCAGAACCAGTGATGATGATCCAGATTGAGTGATGATACAGATCTAAATGAAGAAGACCTTGATATGAAGACGACTTGAAGATGAATATGACTTGGAGATGAATATGACTTGAAGATGAAGATGAGTTGAAGATGACAAGGACTCGATGATGATCCAGATGATACAGAGAAGAAGACTTGTGCTGATAAATTGTGTCGAGAGAATACCTTCCTAGTTAAGAGGGAGTGTTGATGCAATTGTAACTTTGGAATGTATTCACTTGTATTTCTTATGTGTTGTACCTCGATGTTTATTTTAGGAAGTGTTTGTAATGTAATTGAGTCATGTCATGCCCCGATGTTTCGATCGGGAGTTTCTATAATGTAAACAAGTCATGTCAAGTCAATGTGGGGAACCCTCCTATTGTTCAAGGGTTAAAGTCCCCGCAGTTTTGGGGCCCTAGGGTTGTTAGACTCACCTAGTGAAGTGGGCCCTAGTGAGTCATTGTCAAGTTGGGAATTAGTATAAATAGAGAGTGAGTCTCTATATTTAATACACACTCATTCACACTCAGTTGTACCGCATAGCTGAGGGAGAAGAAGTTGTTGGGGCTAGAAAGAAAGAGGCTACTACTATTAGGAGATCATCTTACTGTTTTGGGTTTTACTTTTGGTGTTGATTCTATCTCTGAGGAATTTGTGGGGTTTTCTCCATTTATGGTTTCCCCGAGAAAAAACACTGTGTTCATTGTCTCTTGTGTTTGATTGTTGTGCTTGTTATTCTCTCAGTTAAATATCTTAATGTAATGCTAGCTTAATGTTAAAAATCTAACACTACAAACATGTGCCCTTTTGCTGCAGAAAATGTCATGAGCATGGACATTTGTATAGAGACTGTCCTCAAAACAAGATTCACACGGACAACAAGAAGTCTCCCCCAACTAATGAAGAAGGATTCACGACGGTCTCTAATAGGAGGAAACAAGGAATAAAGAACCTCACTATCATCAAATCCTCGATGCCCTCCACCAGCAATAGATTTAGTATTTTAGGATCACATCCCATGGAATCAGGGAAGAACCATGATGAGCCTCCTCCATCACCGAAACACACACACCATGAGAAGCAAAATGCCAAGAAAATGGAGGATTCTAGTCACATAGTCAGGAACAATGCACCTGTAAGACCTCGATCTCCAAATAGGGCATATCAGGATCAAGAAATACCCTCTTCCATGCAAGATGTGGATGTACCAATGGAGTAATTTATAGGATACATTGACCTGAAAGGCTTAGATATCTTTGGTTTGGAGGAAGCATGAAAAAACAATACTCTACATGTGATCACTCCTAAACAAATCCAACTTCTCATGTACATCTTGCAATCTCCCAGCACCAGGTCAAAACTAGGAGTTATCATCAGCCACCTCAAAGAGACAAAAAAAAAATCAAGGAACCCAAGAAGCATGGGTGGAGATCAAATATTCATAGATTGGATACTTTGGGTACCAATATAATTGAATCATGGAAATATTCCTAGCTTGCTGAATTCTTCCCCTCCAACCCCTCTATTCCCCAATGAAAGTTGTCTCCTGGAATATAAGAGGCATCAACAGCCCCAACAAGCATAGAATGATCAAGAAAAAGATCAAGTAAGAAACAAAATACCATCCTAATGTTACAAGAAACTAAATCCAACTGTACCACTTTGCATTTCTTAATTCCTAGACTCTGGAGAGGTAGCCAATGCATCTTAGTTGATTCCTTTAGAGCCTCCGGAGGATTACCCATCGCCTGGAACCCTCATGAAGTACATGTTGATAACTTTCTAGCAACCCACTATTCTATGTCCACCCTGAAAACTACCCTTTTAGACTTCCTCCATTGGCTCGTTAATGATTAGTGCTACCCCATCGATATTCTGGGAGGATATTTCAATCTCATCACTTCCCTTTAGGACAGAAGAGGAAAACGAAGTCTCCTTTCTTTGGAAGACAAGCGTTTCAAATATTTCATCAAGAATAATGGAATGATAGAGATCCATACCAACAATGTATGGAAATTGAACCCAGGTGTTAGAACAATTACACTCACAAAAATTGCCAATGACACATGCAAATTACACACAAAGGAGACTGAATATGGAGCAGAACATTAATCTGTATTGAATAAGTATACAATAGAAAACTTTGTGAAGTCATAGGCTTCCAAAATAAATAATTACATGAGATATTTGAATGCATTGGGATGCCATTTGAATTGGTCAAAAGCAGGCTTACTAAATCTAAGCAAATCCCCCATAGGTGCATAAAGAAGATTCCAAATCTGTCTAGGAGCTCATGAATTGGAAAAATCAATTAGGAAATCTAATAGGTGATGGAAGGAAAACTCATACATGATTTTATTAGGAGAAAAGAGTGGAGGATGATGAGGACAAAAAACAAGTTAACTTCACCTAGTCAAACTTTCCCAATTGCCTTAAAACTCAGCAAAAACAAGCAATAAAGAAGAAAAAGCAGACATGCACTAGGAAAGACAGGAATAAAGAAGAATTGATTCCAAGTGGTTTTCCAAGTGCTCCATGACTCATTTTAGCATTTTTGACCACTTTGGACATGTGGAAGACAACTTCATAAGGTGGAATATGGAAACTATGAAAATAAGACAAAAATGGATTAATTAATGTCTAAGGTAGCTAACTATGGGTTGATTATTATAACACCCCCCCTTAAGCCTGACTTATGAGTAAAATATCAGAAAAATACAGGGCCTAGAAACAAGGCTTAGACACCCTTTACATACTGCACTTCCATTTAACCAAGGAAAGAGGCAAAAACCCAGTGGGAAAAATCCTCCCTTAAACTTTGGACAGTAAAACACAATTTGAAAATCTTGTCATCAATCATGATTCACAACATGATTAGTAATCCCGAGTAGTGATTTGAGATTGCTGAATGTCTTCTCACAAAAAACTTTACTGAAGATATCTACTACTTCTAGAAGATGAACAGAAGAGTAGGTGAACGGTGCCATCATGCACAAGCTGTCTGATGTAGTGCATATGGATCTCAATGTGTTTGGTTCTCTATCTATGAATTGGATCATTGTAGATTCGAATGGTACTTTGATTATCAGTATAGATAGTAGTTGAGTATTCTGATTCGAAGCCACACTCACCAAGTAACCCCTGCAACCATAAAAATTGAGTTGCTGCATTTACAACTCCTCTGTACTCTACTTCTGTAGATGAGAGTGCAATGGCACTCTATTTCTTGCTTGACCAGCTGATTGGTCCTTCAGCAAGCATGAAGACATATCCTAATGTTGAATTTCGATCTGTGTTGTCACCTGCCTAATCACCGTCAGTAAACCCATTCAAATCAAGATCAGATTTAGCTTTGTAGAAGATCCCATTAGTCCTTGTTCCCTGAACAAAGTTAAGGATCCTTTTGGCTGCTCTCTAATGGATCTCATGAGGCTGATCCATGTATCTTGAAGCCACACTTACTGCATAATAAATATCAAGTCGAGTATGTGTAAGGTACAGCAAACACTCAAACAGTTGCCTATACAGTGTATTATTTACCATAGGTGAAGAATCTGCTTCTTCAAGCTTAACTCCTGAAAGGAAGGGAGTCTTGCTTGGCTTGAAATATTTCATTTTGAAATTGTTCAGAAAATCCAAAGCATACTTGGACTGATGTACTTTTATTCCATGTTTGGTTTGAGCAATCTCGAGACCCAAGAATTGGCTCAATAACTCCAAATCAGTCATAGAAAATGCATGGTTCATTGCATCCTTTAAGGAGGCAATTTAATCCTTTGAGCTTCCTGTAATGAGAAGGTCATCTACATACAATACAATAATTATCAAACAGCCATGAATCAGCTTCAATTAAATATTAGGATCTGACTTGCATCGAAAAAAATTCAATGATAGCAGAAAGCCATCAATCTTGGCATACCAAGCCCTGGAGGCTTGCTTAAGCCCATACAATGATTTTTTTAACCTACACATAAGAGATGGATTAGTAGAAAATCCTTGAGGCTGCTGCACATAAATATCTTCAGTAATATCTCCATCTTTGCCACTGGTGCTTCGAAGCTGCAATGGCTAAGGCTAGCCTGATGGAGTCCATCTTTGCCACTGGTGCAAACCTCTCATTGTAGTCTATGCCATGTACCTGTGAGTAGCCCTTGGATACCAATATTGCCTTATAAATCAAAGGTGAACCATCAGTAGAAAACTTGGTTTTGTAAACCCACTTACATTGAACTAGCTTCCTCCCTGGGGGAAGATCAACTAGCTCCCAAGTGTTGTTCTTCTGGAGTGAGCTGAACTCTTATTTCATGGTTGTTTGCCATCTTGGAACATGTGCTACATATTCATATGTATGTGGGTATGATTCAACCATTAGATAGCGTTTCTCTGCAAACAAAGGGTCTTTCATACACAGAGCACTCTCAAACTGAGATCTAGTCCTCCTAGGATCACTAGGATTTCCAGCTAGTTCTCCAGCTACATGAATGGTGTTTGCTGCCCATTTTGGTCTTGTAGGATTGTTAGTATCTGCAATTAAATCATAATTATTATACATATCATAATCAACAAACTCAACTATCTCTTCACTTACATTCAATGGTTCTGGTGGTGAAGAGGATTCTCTAACTTCCACTGCTGCTAAAGGATCTTCTTGGAACTGAACACTCCTTTCAATGAAGGATTTTTTTGTGCTCAAATTGATCAACTTGTACCATTTTGAATCTTCATAGTACCCAACAAATATACAATCTTGTCTTTGGGGCTGCAAAGCCTTCCTCTTTTCTGTTAGAATCCTAGCCCAATCCTTTGAGCTAAAAATCCTGAAATAGATCACATCTGGCTTGTGCCCACTCCATGCTTCAAAAGGAGTCATACCATCAATATGTTTATGAGGCACCCTATTCTTGATATAGGCTGCATAGTTTATATCTTCGGCCCAAAACTTTGGTGGCAAAGTCTTATCCTCCATCATGCAAGTTGCAATCTCTTTCAGTGATATGTTCTTCCTCTCAACAACACCATTTTGTTGTGGTGTGTAAGGGATAGAATGTTGCATCTAAATACCTGCATTTGTACAATATTGAATGAAATCAGACTTGACATACTCAACACCATTGTCATATCTGAGGACCTTGAGTTTTCTCCCAAACTAGTTTTCAACCAAAGCCTTAAAGACTCTGAAGAGGCCAAAAACTTTAGACTTGTGTTTTAGGAAGTAAACCCAGCAGAACCTGGAAAATTCATCTATGAATGTCAATGAATATTTGGCCTGACTCATTAACATATGAGGAAATAGGCCAGCAACATCACTGTGGATCAACTCAAGAGGTGCAGAGGTTCTCTCATGACTAGCTTTCTCAAATTTATGCTCTGGGTGTTTTCCTAAGGTGCAACCTTGACAGACTCCTTTGGAAAACTTAATCTTTGGTAAACCTATGACCATTTATTTTTCACTAAGATCAGAAAGATACTTATAGTTAATATGGCCAAATATTTCATTCCAAAGCTTGCTTGCCTCGTTAGCATGAATTAGAAGAGCAGAGGGGTTTGAGTAGGGTAGGAAGTGTGAGAACATGTATAGCTTCAAAGTGTGATTTGCAACTCCTTTTGCAATGACTTTACCACTTGGTATCTCTGTGATCTCAACTTCATCAGGGGAGAATATGAACTTCTTTGGAAACCCTGTGCAGGTCATCTAATACACTGATAAGAGGTTAGAGGCAAGACCTGGAACATACAATACATTGCTGAACTTACCATGGTCAAAATCAATCCTCCCTTTGCCCAAACTTTCAATGAGAGAGTCATCTCCCAGTACTATTGTTGGACCTTTCGACATGTCAAGTGAGGTGAATGCCTCCTTGGTCGAAATCATATGTATTGAAGCTCTAGAATAAATGATGAAACTAGGTGAGCTTGATGTGCCAGCAACCAATGCATGAACTCTCTCTTTGTCTTCTGAATTTGATCCTCCTTCCCTCTTCTTTGAGCTATCAGGAAGGGAGATGCCATTATTCTCTAGGATTTCGGTCAGCATGTCAATTTGCTTCTTCATGCAGGATATTTCAGGATGATTTCCCTTACTGCAATATGCGCACTTGCTCATTTTTCCTTTGTTCTTCTTCTTCTGGGGGTTCTTCTTGGAACCTTGGGGCTCCTCTAGAGACTTGTTCTTGTCTCTCTTTTGCTTAGGTGGCTTCTTAGCTTTCTTCTTTCCTTTTGAATCCACCCTCGAATCTCCAGCAACCAGAGCTTGGTATTTGGAAGGTTTGATGGTGCCCATCATCATCAATTTATCTTGTTCTTGTGTGAGAGATTCCATGAAATATAAAAGGCTAGGCATTTTCCAGGATCGAGCTGTCAAATTGGTGGCATGGAAGGTCAAAACAAACACTGAATAGTTAGGGCCAAGCTTTGAGAGTATGGCCAAAACTAATTTCTCCTCCTTCTTTTCAATTCCACACTGTTTTAGCTGCAAAACAAGGGCTTTGAACTTGGAAAAGTAGAGTTGCAGGGATTTGAAGCTGTTGGGACTCAAGGAGATCAATTCATTTTCAATTTGATGTCCCCTCATCTCATATGTCTTACCAAAAATATCAACAAGATTCTCCCATACTTCATTTGGTGATGTTAATCCATCAAGATGGAAAAGGAGGTCTCTGGATATGCTCAGACATAGGAGACCATAGGCCTCATCCCTCCTGTTGTGCCATTTAATTTTCTCTGTAGTTGCATTGGACTCTGATTCTATTTCCATAGTCACTCTATAGAGGCCTTTCACTCTCAACTGTATCTCCATATATTCTTTCCATTCAAATAAATTAAATGGAGTCAAGATGATCTTCTGAGATTGATCCATAGCTCAGAAATTGTCCCTTCAGTCAACAGAATTCTCCCAGTCAATGATGTCAAACCTGCAATAACAAATTGGAAGGAGAGAAATCGATCTACAAAGGCTCTGATACCATGTGTAAATTGAACCTAGGTGTTAGAACATCTACACTCACAAAAATTGCCAATTACACATGCAAATTACACACAAAGGAGACTGAATATGGAGCAGAACACTAATCTGTATTGAATAAGTGTACAATAGCCAACCCTGTGAAGTCATAGGCTGCCATAATAAATAATTACATGAGAGATTCGAATGCATTGGGATGCCATTCGAATTGGTCAAAAGCAGGCTTACTAAATCTAAGCAAATCCCCCATAGGTGCATTAAACAGCTTCCAAATCTGTCTAGGAGATCACAAATTGGAAAAATAAATTAGGCAAGATAATAGGTGATGGAAGGAAAACTCATACATTCTTTTATTAGGAGAAAAGAGTGTAGTATGATGAGGACAAAAAACAAGTTAACTTCACCTAGTCAAACTTTCCCAATTGCCTTAAAACTCAGCAAAAGAAAGCAATAAAGCAGAAAAAGAAGACATGCGCTAGGAAGGCCAGGGATAAATCATAATTTATTCCAAGTGGTTTCCCAAGCGCTCCATGACTCAATTTTAGCAATTTTGACCACTTTGGACATGCGGAAGACAACTTGCATAAGGTGGAATATGGAAACTAGGCAAATAAGAAAAAAATGGATTAATTAATGTCTAAGGTAGCTAACTATGGGTTGATTATTCTAACACAATGGTATCCATACTTGGAACAATCACAGAGGGGGTGAGGCTTATATAGCTAGCAAGATCTACCTCCTTCTCATCACTGAACACCTCATGCTAAAAAATGAAGAACTCTCCACCTCTATTATCCCCACTACTGGTTCTGATCACTGGCCAATCAGTCTCCAATTACAATTGGGAGTATCAGCTCGATGAAATCCCTTTATATTTGAAAAATTATGGTTCACCCATCCTAACTTCTCAAAAATGATCAGGAACTAGTGGCTGAACACTCATGTCATAGGTCATGCATGCATGTACAAAATGCACACCAAGCTTGAACTCCTCAAGGCTCATCTCAAGCACTAGAACAAACACACCTTTGCAATATCTTCACCAGCAAGGCACTTATATAGCAGGAAATGGAACACCTTTAGCAGCAGATCATTTCAAATGGAAGATCGGAGGATGCTGACTAGTAGGAGCAACTTCTACTTTCCAAGATAGACGAGCGCACTAAGCAAGAAGAAACCCTCCAGATGCAAAAAGATCGAATAAAATGGCTCAAGGAGGGGGAGCACAACACTACCTTTTTCCATCACTCCACCTTGCAACATCGCATGCACAATCGCATCATCCAACTCAATAACAATTAAGGGGATCAACTTGAATCTCATAAGGACGTAGAAAGGGAACTTGTCTCTTTCTACGACAATATCCTAGTAGAGGAGGATATCGATCGAGAAGCAACTCAGTAGCAGATAACCTCTCACATTCCTTCCCTAGTTACAGATAAACAAAATATCACGCTAATAAGACCCATCACATTACAAGATGTGGAAATAGCTATCAAACAAATGAAGGAATACAAAGCCTCGGGACTAGACGACTTCACTGTAAATTTCTTTCATACATGTTGGGATATGCTCAAATATGAGATTTGGGAAATTGTTGAAGAATATCAATACAACCAAAGGATCCTTTCTGCAATTATTTCCACTTTCCTTACCCTCATTCCCAAACATCCCAATGTCTCCACTTCGGACAAGTTCAGGCCTATTTCGCTTTGCAATGTTCTCTACAAAATCATAGCCAAAGTCATAGCCAATTGCCTCAAACCTCTCCTCCCCTCCCTCATCTCCATGGAACAAATTGGATATGTTGAAGGGAATCAAATCCTTGATGGTATCATTCTGGCTCATGTGGTCATTCACTATCTGAAGTTAACCAAAAATCCTGGCATGCTTCTCAAGCTCAATCTCTCCAAATATTTTGATAAACTCAACTAGAACTTTATTGAAAAAACCCTAATGGCCTTTGGATTTGACCATTCTTGTAAAAGATGGATTCTTAGTCTCATTACTACTACTTTATTTTCAGTCCTTATCAATGGTCTTCCTTCCAAACTTTCAACCCCTCACAGGGTATTAGGAAAGGAGATCCTCTCTCTCCCTTCATCTTTATCCTCATTTCGAAAGGTCTTGGACGCATGGTTAATAAATCCAAAGATAAGGGCACCTTGAAAGGTATCTCCCTTCATGACGACTCTCCCCTCACCCATCAACAATTCATGGATGATAACCTTCTCATAGGCCACCCCTCGGTCCAGGAAGCCCGTTCCCTCAACAACATTCTTACCACCTTCTCAAAAGCCTCTGGGATGACGATAAGCCTTCATAAAGATGAGATCTTCGTTTTCAATACTCCTCTCACCACTCAGATATATATCTCCATAATCCTTGGATTCAAAGATTCCAAACGCCCCTCAAAGTACCTTGGATTCCCCCTCATGGATTCAGCCCTCGAGCACTCCTCTTGGAAGGATAGTCTTGCTAAATTTGAGCTCTCTCTCTCTCTCAATGGACTCTTCTCACTCTCAATCTGGTTGGTCACCTGGTTCTCATCAAATATGTCATCCAAGCCATGCTACTTTATCTCTTCTTAGACATCACTAGTACAAGTGATCAATTTTGCCAAGGCAAAACGTGGCAATATCCACGGAAAATCATGGATATTGCCACGTCTAAGTGTTTTTTTTCCATGGAAACAATTCTGTCACAATAGAGATGAGCCCTAATTTGCGTTGCAAGAGCGACAATGTTCTATATTTTGTTAGATGTCTATGCCGTCGCTATATCCACGCCTGGCCGTCTCTGTATCCACGCCTGGCCGTCGTTGTATCCATGCTCTGTATAAGGTTTTTTTTTTTAAATGCAAACCCAGGAATAAGACGTTGCTATAGCCACGCCTTTCCGTCTCTGTATCCACGCCTTGCCATCTCTGTATCCACGCCTGGTCGTCGCTGTATCCACGCTTTGTATAAGTTTAAAAAAAAAAATGCAAACCCCAGGAATAGCGACGGGGATGCTATACCTGCGATGGGAAGACTAGGCAAAGTTCCACGTCATGCCATTTATAAATGTAAAAAATCCTAGGAATACAAAAGTGGCCATATACTTGAATGAGCTTCTCTTCCATGTGCGAGTTTAACTCAACCCGAATCCAAAACTAGGTCAAATCTAACCAGAACAAGGCAGCATTGGCTTGCTACATCAGACTTAAGTCAAAACTTGTGAAACTTGACAATCTATGCAAACATGACAAGCTGTAACTAGGTCCACTCACCCGCATGCCTATGTAAACCAAGAACAGGGTTGATCCCAATGCTTGCAACGACAACTTTATTTTTAATCTCATTACAATTTAAACAAATTCAAGAGTACATACATATTATTATTTCCTTAACTGGGACAAAATTTGAAGGCATTCCCAGGTTTCATAGAAAATATACAGATGATTTCCCTATAGAACACAAGAAAGCTATCAACATCTAGCACCCAACATTGAACAGTAGTGTTATCGAGACATCTCATGCCATTAGAATCGTGTACATAGATAGTGTTACAGAGAGACCTTGCAACATCTAGCCAACACTGCCTTCAAGCTTCAAACTCATCAACTGATTTACTTCAGCTATAAATTCTAGTGGGAGCTCGTTAAATACAACCCTACAAAAGCCATTAATAATAGCTTCCACTACCTTCTCTGGATCAATCCCCCTCTGCTGGAAATAGAATAACTGATCTTCCCCAATTTTTGAGGTACTTGCTTCATGTTCAACACGGGCTGTTGGGTTCTTCACCTGAAAAAGTTTGTAAATATCAGAGACATAAGGGAAACAAATGCAAATCAATATTGTTACTAAATCCTTCTGCATGAATTATACAATAAAATTAAAAACCATATACTTAAAAAGTGTCATATGGTTGGTAGGAGAAACGCACCCGATCCCAGTTCAGAGTTCAAACTTACTGCAAAACTAGGTCAAATCTAACCAGAACAAGGAAGCATTGGCTTGCTACATCAGACTTAAGTCAAAACTTGTGAAACTTGACAATCTATGCAAACATGACAATCTGTAACCAGGTCCACTCACCCGCATGCCTATGTAAACCAAGAAATCTCCAATCTTACCCATTTTTTGCACATCTTGCAGCAAAGTTTTAGACCTTCATGTAGCATCAATGGCACAAATTTTGTGTTCATATTCTAAGCATATTATCTGTAGGTTAGGGAATAGAAATTGTACTCATTTTCTAACCAATATTCAAGCATATGGGCACAGATTTCCACCAGAGATTTATCATAATACAATTTTCTATATATTGTGCTCAGTTTCTACGCAAAATTTTTATACCTTGGGCACAGATTTTCACCAATATTGCAGATACATTGTTTATAATGCAATTATGTTCTACCATACACCTATATGGTGCTCATTTTCTAAGTAAACTTTCTGGCACCACTGAACCAGGAAAGAGACAAAGATCAATAAAGTCCATGATGAAAGCAGTCACACTAGAGGAAGTTGAACCTAGAATAGTTGTCTGAGTATGGGCATGCACATTATAGCGGTAGCTTTAGAGTCCATTAGAGTGTCAAGTCAAGTTGTGCCATGGACACAGTGCACATGGTAGGGGTAACGTTAGATTCCATTAGTGTGACAAGTTCAGCTGTGCAAATTACTTAGGTGCAAGTGCAACAAGAAGTCAAGTGCATCTAATGGCGTGGCATACTACAGTGGGGTGGATAGAATACTCAGCTTATGGATTTATGTCAAGGTTGGTCTTTGTAATGGCACATGTTGCTTCGTAGTTTTATATTGGACAAGCGCCATCTCACTCTCAGTTGGTTCAAAGTCAAGATTTTGCACAGCAATGTCATCCTTCTTGTCCTTGCGTTTTCACATATTCATCCATCATTGATGCGTTTTGCAAGCAAGGTAATGTGGAAGCTGCTGCGGTGCTGCAGGGCCAGATGGTGAAGAAGGGTCTGGCATTCAATGTTGTGACCTGAGGCTTTGGCATTCTGGGAAGAACTGCAAAGACGTGGTGTTATGCCCAACATTTCTAATTACAATTCAGTTATCAGTTCCTTTTGTAAGAAAGGTAGGATATCGGTTGCAAGCAACCTCCTTAAAGATGCCTTGGACAAAGGTTTAATTCCAAATGTGATAACCTACAGGGCTTTGATTAAGGCACATTCTGAGGTAGGAAATATACAGGAGGCCTCTGAACTTCTTGATAACATGATAGGTTGTGGAATTGTGCCAGACGACTCTCTCTATAACACTGTCATTGACAGACTTTGCAATCAATGGAAATTTGATACTGGTGTGAAACTCTACAATGAAATAGAAATGAAAGGCATGCTCCCAAGTATTAGCAGTTAGATGTCACTTATCAGAGTACTCTTAAAAAATTGCAGAAAGGAGGAGTTTAATGAGATTCTGAACAGCACCTATGTAAAAGAATTGGCTTCTGATGTCAGAACTTGCAATATGTTGACTGATTGTTTATGCATGGAAGATGCATATTTTGTCATGAATTTGTATGACAGAATGGAGGTGAAAGGTGTTGCACCTAATGCTTCTACATACAATGTTGTCATTGGTGGACTTTGCAAAGTAGGAAAGGTAGATATGGCATTGAAGATGCATTTGAGAATGCAGAAAATGGGTTTTCTTCCTATTATTGAAAGCTTCAGCACCCTTATGCAAGCAATGCCTCACAATAACAATGCAATCAATGCCTCACAATAAGTCTTTTGAGACAAGCCACCAACAAGTGTATTGTCAGGTCCACTTAAAAATGGTTAATGAGAGTGGTACCATGGCAATCAGAGCTACACAAGGAATATTTTGAGATAGGTCTCTTGCAAGGGTATTGTCATGACCCAAAACTCTTTAGTCCTATAGGAATACTGCTCCTACTTGAGCAATATTGCACTAATGGAATCCCCAAATTATTGACATGACACCAACATCAATGGAGATCCAAGATATTTCCGAAATAAAAAATAGTATTTTCTATGTTTCATGGTATTTGTTGTGCAAATATATTTTTATATGTATATAAATGTCGTAGCTAGCTATATGAAAAATTTCTAAAAATTGACAAATTCCTGTTCGTCCTTGTATCTACAATCATATCCTGGAAACATAGTTTGATTGAATGATCAAAAACAGGTGTTCATGGATAATTTGCTACTGCACAGTGCAGAATATTGGTTAATGAAGATGCTCAAGTCTTTTTCAATTTCAGCATTTGTGTAAAGCATAAACAAAAGCAAAGCTCAGCACCATAAAAAATAGGAAATACGGGATACCCTGCATCATTAAAAATGTTTCACCGGCAAACAAATAAAAGAAAATGACTTTGGGTAAAACAGAAAAATCGAGATAGCTGTTCATCATAGACTACCCAGGATAAATTGCAAGGGAGACATTCTATTGTGTATAAGTCCAATCCATAGAGTCTCAAAGGGTGAGGTCTAAAGTGAACAAATATAAAGAATTTATATAAGGAAACCAAACAAAAATATCTCGTCACATTCATGGTACCTAAGCCAGGCCAGAACTTGGATGTATATGTACAATTTGTGGGTTCTTGACTGTGCGATAGGATCCATTTTTCTGCAGCTTGGAAGTGTGGTAAAAATATCCTATCAAGGCAAGAAACCCTTGATTGTTAGGAAACCTTTGACTGTGCGATAGGATCCATTTTTCTGCAGGATAGTTGGAGCTTGGCACTAGGCTTTGATGTCGCGAGAGATGAAGTGGCAAGGCCTGGAACTGGAGATGAGCCCTTATGTATAGTGATCTATTTTTGCTGAAGAACATGGAAATCCTGGTAAAAGAAATGAACTCAAGCAAGGAGGTTAACTTATCTATTTTTGAGTTTCTGGATTTGAGAAAGAACCATGGGAAGGAAGAGAACAGAGCACGTGATCTATTTTTTTCTCTTTGGGTGCCAAACCTCTTTATGAAAAGGGTCCAGGAGAATTCTACATGGACATTATTTTGTCCCAATGAAGCGCCTGGGCTTGCTGATTGTTGGGGTGAATAATTTGAGAAACTGTACATGAAATACGAGCAAGAGGGTAAGGAAAAAAAGGTTGTATAGGCACAGAAGCTTTGGTTTTCTATTCTGGAAGCTCAGATAGAAACAGGCAATCCATACATGCTCTTTAAGGACAGCTGTAACAGGAAAAGCAATCAGTAGAATCTAGGAACCATCAAATCTTCTAACCTCTGCACAGAGATTATCGAATATACAAGTCTAACAGAAACTGCAGTCTGTAACTTGGCATCTATTGCATTGCCTAGATTTGTCAGAGAAAAGGGCATGACCCTCGAGTCTCAACCCTCTAATCTAGTTGGTAGCAGAGGTTGGAGGAATCGTTACTTTGATTTTGATAAATTAGCAGAGATCACATCAACAGTTACTATCAACCTCAATAAGATAATTGATGTAAACTTTTATCCTGTGGAAACTGCAAAACTGTTAAATATGCGACATAGGCCAATTGGTATAGGTGTTCAGGGTCTTGCTGACACCTTTATACTACTTGGAATGCCATTTGAATCAGAAGAGGCCCAAAAGTTGAACAAGGATATTTTTGAAACAATTTATTATCATAGTCTTAAAGCATCTGTTGAGCTTGCTATTAAGGAAGGTCCATATGAAACCTACTTTGGGAGCCCTGTGAGTAAGGGAATACTTCAACCAGACATGTGGGGTGTAAAACCTTCTGATCATTGGGATTGGGATCTGCTAAGGGACATGGTAGCATAACATGGCGTGAGAAACTCTCTTCTTGTTGCTCCTATGCCAACTGCATCAACTAGTCAAATTCTTAGGAACAATGAGTGCTTTGAACCTTATACATCAAATATTTACAGCAGAAGAGTGTTGAGTGGTGAATTTGTGGTGGTGAACAAACATCTTCTTCATGATTTAACTGACATGGGGATATGGTCTCCTGCTTTGAAGAATGAAGTCATCTAACACAATGGTTCAATTAAAAACATCTGCGAGATTCCAAAGGAACTTAAGGCTATTTACAGGACTGTATGGGAGATTAAACAGCGGAAACTTGTGGACATGGAAGATGATCATGGCTATTATATAGATCAGAGCCAAAGCCTTAATATTCACATGGACCAGCCTAACTTTGGAAAGCTTACTTCTCTGCATTTTTATGCTTGGTCAAAAGGCCTAAAAACTGGAATGTATTATTTATGTACACGGGCTGCAGCGGATGCAATCAATTTTACTGTGGATGCAACTAATATAAAGCAAGAGAGCATAAAACCTGTGACTGAAGATGTAGAAAAAAATCTAGCTCAGATGGCATGTTCATTGGAGAATAAAGATGAATGTCTTGCTTGTGGAAGTTGATTAACTAGGTAGAAGGCTTGTTGCCGATATGAGTATAGTCTCAAAATCTGGGCTTTGTTTAGGCGATGTCTTTATTGCTTTGTATAAATTCACTATTTATGGATGTTGTACATTATTTATCCTTTTTCTGTAATATATTATTCATCCCTTGAGTGAACAGCGTATATCTGGAAAATTTCATTCTCTTATCTATTGTCTCTGCTTCCTTCCACCGTTTCTGGTTAAAATAAAAACCTGCACTATATAAGCTATGCTAAGCTCTTGCAATGCAATGAGCAACTATAATTCAATGAACAGATTGAGGTGCACTATAATTTTTTTTCATAATACACTATACACATACTATTATATTATTACATTCATTATATATGCATATGCTACTAATATATACATATTATACACCATATACATTATATATAATATATATAATCCATATTCAATATTACATTATGTCATCTATCAATAGTGCAGTGATTCCTCATCCTATCAACAGCCTCAAAGATGTCAATGTATACCTTCACTTCTTATCTAGAGCCTTAATCCTGGGAGAACTTGGCTTATCAATTTTATTTTTGATTGCAGGTATTGCAGAGGTAGGGGTGATGATGGTGACTACAAGCCTAGTGACTCTTGTCATGGTTCTTATATGGCAGAAAAACGTACTCCTTGCAATTGGCTTTCCTGTTCTATTTGGATCAATTGAGCTGACTTATTTTTATGCACTCTTGATGAAAGTGGGGCAAGGCGGTTGGCTTCCACTGGCTTTTGCCACCTGCTTCCTTCTTGTGATGTACATTTGGAACTATGGAAGTGTTTTGAAGTATCAAAGTGAGGTGAGGAAAAAGATGAAGATCCAAGTCTTGAGTATCATCTTTCATCTCTGCGTGAAGCTAAAGAATCAGGATTTGTATATCTTGTTGGTCATGGAGATGTCAAGGCTAGAAAGGATTCATGGTTTCTCAAAAAACTGGTTATAAACTACTTCTATGCTTTCATGCCTTTCATTAAGGATATCCACCGGCGTTTCTGTTAGTGAAAAACCATAATCACCAATCATCCAAAACATTTTATCATCATCCAAGATCACTTAACTGCTCCAAAACAATTCATTTACTGAAGTCTTCTTCATCGCAGTTGTGTTTGACTGAGGAAAATTCGTGGCTAGGTTTTTATTCTTTATCTCTTCCCTAGTGTGGCAGCTCCAAGCCTGCTAGGCCTCTTCCTTCACAGCACATAGCATCTCACGGTGGAGGGTAGTCTCAGTGGTGAGGAGCAGTAGCATCAGAGCTGCTACAGCTCACGGTCAAGGCTTGTTACAGCAGCAGCAGCTCTTGGTGGTGAGAGCAGAGCTCATGGTGGGGGCTATCTACAACAGTAGCAGCTCACGGTGGTGGGACCAGAGCTCACCGTGTGGAGTCTGAGGTAGCAGTAGCAGGCTGCCAAGGTAGAAGCAGCCCATGAAGGCAGCAACAGGCTGCCAGTAGCCTTCACTGAGGTGGCAGCAGGTACAGGGAGGTGCAGTATATTAGTAGTTATAAATAATGAGAGTGACAACTCAATTCCTAACAGCTAAAAGATAAAAGAGTAAGGAAAGAAGCTACATATTAACATGAAATTAAAAGGCAAAAGTATATGACTATATCTATCAGTACAATGTAGAGTGGCCTGCTCCACAG
>LPNX010938796.1:0-13836 GCA_001517045.1 Pseudotsuga menziesii
GCACCCACTACCCTCTGTAAAATCTGATCTATCTTTGGCAATGAATAATTATCTTTGAGGCATGATTTATTCAGATTACGGAAGTCTACACATAATCTTATCTCCCCATTTTTCTTCCGTACAGGGACTAAATTAGCAACCCAAGATGAATATCTCAAAGGCACAATGATTTTTGCGTCTAAAAGTTTTTTAACCTCTTTCTCAATCACAGGAAGCAGTGCTGGATTTAACCTTCTAAGCTTCTGTTTAAAAGGTTTAGTGTTTGGCTTCAGCGGGATCTTGTGCTGAATTATGCTGGTGTCATATGTTTTTAAATCCTGGTATGACCAAGCAAAAATGTCTTTATATTCTTTCAACAAAGCTAGATATTTTCCTCTTTCATCATTTGACAACAATTTTGACAGTTTTATCATTTGGGGCTGCTTTTCAGAACCAATGTTATATTCCATAACATTTTCTTCAATAGTTTGTAAGGTAGGTTTCATCAATGTATCATCCTTGGAAAACAGTCTCTCTAAAGGAACCAATCCTTTAGGAATAAAATTCCTATTTAACTCCACAATCTTATGCTCAGCAATTGAATTATTTATGCAGGGTTCATTTTCTGCCCATTCTGAATCCTGCTCCTGCTCAACAATATCATCTGAAAATTCTCCAACCAGTTCCAAAAATTCTTTTATTTCTAGATCATCATTAAAAACCTTCCAATGTTTAATATTGTCAGGGACAGCAGGTCTATATCTAACATCTATTGGGTATTTAAGATGAGTGACCTTTGGCACTTTGAAGTAACCTTCTGCTAAGGCTAAAGAATCAGCTGTTTCATTAATTCTCTCGGGACAAAGGTGATATTAAAGGCTATGAAATAATTTTCAATTAAATCCCAGACTTCATTCCTATAAACTTTCAACAACTGCTGTTTTACCTGGTACACCCTTTTCACTTGCTATATTATTAATTCGGAGTCGCCAAACACAGCAAGCTCCTTAATGCCCAAATATTTTGCTGCCCTTAATCCAAGGATTAGAGCCTCATATTCAGCAGTATTGTTTGTTGTTTTGAACTCCAATTTAAACATAAGGGAGATAGCCTCACCTCCAGCTGAAATCAATAACACTCCAGCACCTGCCCCTTCCTTACTTGAGGCACCATCGAAGTACATTTGCCACAAGCCATCAGGTTCCTCTCTCTGTACCTGAATTTTGATATCTTTTTCTACTTTTAAAACACCTTCAGATTCATCATTCAATTGCAGCATACAAGAACCCAAGTTCTCATCAACTGAATAAATAGGGTGATTGTTAGGGTGTCTACTGTCACTTACCAAGTATGCCATTTGCACTTCCCTGTACAGTCTTCTGAATTCACCCCCAAAGACTGGAATTGTAGCGTATGAGAGATCCATCTGTAGAGTTCCTCCCACCTTTTTTGCCCAGGATCTGGATAACAACATGCCAAACTTAGGAGAAATATCTGCAACCACAATATCCATCAAGATACTTTTCATGGGCACCTGTGTTAAATTTACCACCAAGTCCTTGATCACTCCAATACATTTTACTGCCCTGGAGTCAAATGCATATAAATCATGATAAGGCTTTGTTACACTCATCCCTAAAGCATCCATGACTGCTTTGGGCATAAGATTGTGTGAAGCACCTGAATCTAGTAAACAGTTATGCAGCAATTGATCATGTACTGAAAAAGTCACATAAAATGGAGGAGGATATTCGGAATTGTCATCCGGTTGATCAAAGGTTTTTGATCCTACAATGATAGTAGGATTTTCATCCTCTAAATTAATTTCGTCAGAAGGAATCAGATTAGGATTCACTGCATTGCTAAAGGCTTTAAAGGTTGCCTCCTTGTAAATTTTACTTTTAATCAGCTCAGTCAAAGGCACAGGGATCTTTACCTTGTTAATTTCATGTTCAAAATTAAAGCCACCAATAGACTTATTACTCTCTTCTGGGCTCATATCTTCATCCTTTTTCTGTTTTAGAGTTTTTTTTTGGTTTACAGGTGAATTTTGTTTTAAAGAAGAAGCTTTCACCAGCTTCTTGGTTTGTGCTACAGGCTTCACACCTGACCTCAAGCCATATGATTTTTGTGGCAACTGCTGACAGACCTCTGGCATGGACATTTGGTAATCATCCTTTCATACTGATTTAATTCCGTGGCATACTGATAATCAGCTCGAGTTACAAAATGTGAAGGAGCATCATCATCAAACTGACCAATATTCTGTTCTTCCTCTTCCGGTTCATCTAACTCACCTTCATCAAATTCATATGATTCATCCCCTCGGAGATTATTGTTTTGGAAAGGAGGTTGAATTTTTTGTTCTTCGTTTTCTTGTCTCTCCCTCTGTATATCAATATTTCTTCTTTCTCTTGGGAAGAATCTAGGGGCAAACGGTCTCCTGAACTGATTTGGACTTCTATCATTTTCAGGCACAGATCTATTTTGATTTCTATTTCTATTTCCCACTTCTAATCTGTCAATTTTATCAGACAAATGTTTTAAGAGTTTACCCATTTCATCCATTTTGCCATCTGATGACCTTCCTACCTGCTTGGATGTAGTGACTGCTTTCTTCCCTTTTCTGTCCATGCTTTGGTGTTCTATCTCATCTTTTAATCTGTTGGATGCCAAAATATTTGATTCTACTTCTAACGCTACATTTTGTATGTTTTGCAATGGATCTGACTTTCTTTCTCTTAATAGCAAGGAAAAATCAGAATTGAATGAGTTTGCATAAGACATCATTGCTGATATCTCAGTAGGTTTTATTTGAGCTGGGATCTTGCTATATACCTTGTTAAATCTTTTAGTGAATTCTCCAACAGTTTATCCTTTTTTCTTCTTAAAGACTCAAACTCTGTTTGGTAATACATGAAGTCCTTCGTGTCCCCCCAGTGTTTCAGAAATACTTCTTCTAATGCATCAATACCATCTATGGAGTTTGCTGGTAAATTCCGAAACCACGTTCTAACCTCACCCTCTAGACTTTGGACAAATAATCTCATCCAAACATCAGAATGTTCATAATTTTGATTATCTGTAAAGGCTATAAACATATCCCAATGTTGTTCTGCAGTAACATCTCCCTGGGCATCAAACCTTGGCATGTACTTCTGATAATCTCCTCCTGGGAGAGCATTAAGGGCTTGAGGCAAAACAAGGGGAGCATATCTAGCTGCTATCATAGCAGCCATTCGATTTGGTGGTGGTTGGGCCATTTTAGGGTTTGTATTCAATTGAACACCACTTGACTGCTGTGATGAGGAGGACAAAGTACTGGGACTTGGCTGATTTACTGGGATAGTCTTAAGTAGATGGGAATGGATTGAAGGAGTTTTTAATGCTTCAATCTTAACTTGTTCTGGTATTAAGGGATTTGTAAAGACCAGCAGATTGTCAACTTTAAAAGGGGTAAATAACAAATCTAACTCCTCACGCCCTTTTTGTGACTGTGGATTTAGAGAAAAATTTGGAAAGGATGCAGATTCAGGAATTTCTAAAGCTTCTGGTAGTTTAAATTTCTCTGATGAAGTAGCAACCAGATTTCTCCTAGTCTCCCTTAATAACTCTTCCGGATCTGAGACTCCTGGATTTAGAGGAGATGAGGGATTTCCTCGAGTCCCTATCTTCCTTGAAGCCACTGTAACTGCTCAAAAGATGATTTGAATGTAGTCTATATCAGGTTTTGCTGATTCTGTTCACCCTACCAAAATCAGTTTCAAAATGTCGATCACCCAGGGAAGATTCTTTCCTTTATCCGTCCCTGGCAACGGCGCCAGAAGATGTTATCCCTAAAGTTGGACCTAGACTACAGGGTCCAAGCTTAAGGAAATCTTAGTTGGAAAATGTTCAAAAATGGAAGCTGGTATTAAACCAGGGCAAATAAAAACTTATAGACACTAGGATAATGTCACTTATTTGTACAGTTTACACAACTTTAAGTATGAGGGAAAAATATCACATACAATTTACAATATACATAACAGGTATATGGCACAGATAGGTACATATAGGTATTCAACAGGATATCAAAGCACTTAAGCAATAGTTGGTAGGAATGAGAGCTACAAGGAATTGAAACCAATTCTGTACAACATAAAAGCAATGACAAAGTCCAACATCAAGGTTTTATGATCCTGAATATGAAATGAAAATATTACTGTTTATGTAAAGGAAAGATAACTGTCAACTTACAACAAGAATCATGCATTGGAATGTGAGTGACCAAGTACACAAAATATTTATCAAAGAGACAGTTCATAAAGTACAACAACAAACCAACATCTAATTCATTCAAAAACTAAAACCTGTGAATTGAAGTTGCATAGATTTCATGAAATACAGAGGTATTTACAAATGCTCCAGCATATCTCCCAAGACAGCCAACCTCCTCTCCCTAGTTCGAGAGTTCTTTTTGTATCAAAAAAGATTCTATCTAAAACTAACAATAGATCCTATAAGTTTGGATCGACCTCCTTCAAAAGTGGGAATAATCCCTTACAAAATGATTTACATTACATTTGTCCTACAGATGTCACACATCATATTACAAATTCAAAATAAAACAACTTTCAAACCTCTACAAGCTTCTAGAAGCTTCAGCTAAAGTAGCCAAGTCATTGAGCACCTGGGAGCGCCTTTGAAGTCTTGCCAATTCCATGTCTTTGTCCTTTTCCTTTTCCTGGGCTTTGAAATGCTCAAGCTGCTGCTGCATAGCTCGCTTCTCCTTAAGGATATTTCTGGAAACCATCAACAGTTTTTGAAATTCTGCCTCCTTTTCTTCCATATCCTCCCTTAACCTTTTGTTTGCTACCAAAAGCTTTTCATTGATCTCCTGCAAGTATCTTGTTTGTTCCTTGTATGTTTGAAGGGACCTTTGGCATTGACCAAGTTCTGGAATCACATCTATATCGTCCTCTTTTATACAATCTTTGTCTTCTGGCAGATTTCTTAGTTTTGAACCTTCAACAAGTTTATTTGGTTCCTCTGTACAGAATATTTCAGGTATGGCACTTGCCACTCCTTGAATGTCAATGAATTCCTCCATGTTCTCAGAATGTTTATCTTCTGCTGCGTTGATGGTTCCTTCACTGGCTTCGTCTTCGATAATCACAACCTCTCTAGCACCTTCCTGTGCTATTCTTTTTTCTTTCTGTAGTTTATCCCTCATTCTAGTCCTCGGTTTATCTTCATTAAATAGCTGCTTGCAAGTTGTCTTTTTAGCTGCAATACTTTTCAATATATCACTAAGCTTTTCTGTTCCTTCCTGTATGCAGGGTGTTTGAGGGTCAACACTGCTTTGTACAGCCTTATTAACAGCAGTTATTTCTTCATTTTTATCCTTCTGCTTTGCATCTATAGGGTTTTCTATTTGTTGGCTGGCCTCATCCATCATTTTCTTACCTTTTTGCTTAGGGTTTTCACTGAATCCGAGTTCTGCCAATAAAGAACTCCATGACCTGCCTTCCTTGTCGAATTGGTTTAAAACCAACAGCTTGATCAATCCTTGATGATAGATTGATCTGGCTGTATGTGATGGGTATTTTTGTACCTTAAAAATCATCTTTTGAAGACTCTTAAGAAGGTAGAAAGGGAGATTTAGCTGTATAACACCATGAATATGCAGTAAAAGCTTCAAATGACACTTTAACACTCGATCATACCTTCCATCGCAGGTAATGTAGTTCTGGACAACTTCTAAGGGTACTCTCCATCCTGGCTTCATCCTATTGACATGCACACCATTCTTCCAATCAAGCTTTTCATTACCAAGGACTAGAAATTCACTGAAGTCTTCTTTGAATTCCTTTTGCTTGAATCGTCTCTCACCTTCTGCTGGCACATTGATTGCTTCAGCAATGGATTTTTCATTAACTCTCACAGTTAAACTCTGCAACTGGACTCTACCATCATCATAATTTTCAATAAAGGCCATTGCTAACTGAGAATGATACCCCTGTAACCTGTCACAAAAATTAAACCAGCCTGATCTTTGTATCAATTTAGCAGATCGTGGAAATTGTTTAATCCACTGTGTATTACTAGGCTCGAGTCTGCATATAAAACCTCCAGGCCTTTTCTTTTCAATCAGCTCAGGTTCATCATCTTCAATTTCTTTTGACATCCTGAAACCCTAAAATGATTTTAACTTAACCTGTGTAGAGTAATGGAGTTTTAAGTTTCAACCAACAGAGGTAATTTGCTTCATACGGCTCAGTGCTAACACCTGGAATATGAATACAGCTCTTCTTGTGCTGTAGGTAAAACTTTAAAAACTAACAAAGAGATAACTCTGATGAAATTTTGAATCAGACTAGTGATAAGTCTTACCCTTGCAGACCCTATGAAACCTTGAACAGAGTATTATCAAGAACAGAGTATTTCATACTATTTCTGCATGCTGAAACAATACAATGTTGAAACTGAAACTACAGGTGAGAATATATACCATACATATAACCCTGCAATTATATGCTCTAGGTTTTTTGCAATGCGAGCCTGATTCTCTGAATATTCATATTATACTGCTTTTATCCAGGAAACTCTGTTAATTCAAAAGCCTTCAAAATGTATACCCTATACAGGAACTTTCATAATACTGTAGAGTCTTCACGCTGTAAATCGAACCCAGCACTGCTGCAAATACATATAAGCAAATGGATATACTCCAATCTTAACCCTGCAAACTCTAGGGTTCAAACACAGACCAATATTTCTTGAACATGATAAAACTCAACTCGTGAAGGTGAACTGTGAGCAAAACCAGCGTTCTCATACTTCTTTTCACCAGCCAAATGAAACACGAATTGGGGAAAACTGAGTATCTAGCTGTTTTTTGCCACGATAACCCATCAGCATTCATTGCTTGAACGGCTTCATTGTGAAAAGACACCACCTGTATCCTTTATTATGCTACCGTATTGACTCATCATTCCATGGTAAAGAACATTAAATCATAAAAATGCCGAATGTTCATGCTCAAAACATATGTTCAATACTATGAGAAAGGTTTATCTTAATAAAAAATATCATAACATAAACCATAAACCTTTCAAAAACACACCATATAATATATTATACCATCAAAACTCCATATGTTGCACACTCTCAAATTGCTGCCAGTTTGGGAATATGCTGCCAGTTTGTAAAAATCTTCCATGTAAAACATAATCCTTTGCACATACATAGGTTTTTAGTTACTGAATAGAACTTTTAATGATTTAAGGTACCTAAGGGAAACATAAGGGCTAACAATCAATAATAAAACACAAAACAAAATGAAATTTAAAACAAGAAAAACCAATGCAAATCCAAAATTTGAAAAGACACACTAGGAACAACCCTAGAGATAACAGCTGCTTTGAGACCTCTTGCTCTCAAACCATCCACTCTCCCTCTCCTCCATCTCCATTTCTCCAAGCCATTGCTCCCCGACCAAGAGAGAGGTTCTCCCATGAGCTAGGGCATGGTGGCTTATTTTCACCCAAGTGAGGTATAGCTTCTTTTTATGCATGTTCATTTTTTTATTTTGTTTTCTAACCAATATTTCTAGTTACAGGTTTTCCATTAACATCTTTTGCAAGTTGTCTTCATAGTAGTATAGGTTTATTTTTGTAGGTTTTGGAGGTGGAACCCTAACCCACTATGTGCAGAGGGGTTCAGAAGGGATACATCTCCATATTTGTTACTGATTTTCTCTTAGATGTAGCCTGTAATAGCTGCAATTTACTTGTTCTAGTGCAGCTTAGCTTAGGTGGAGGATTAGAGGGTTGAGTAACCGAGTGAGAGTTATTTTGGCAGGGGAGGGTGTAGGTTATTAGGGATAGGGAGAGGAGGGGGCTTGGGGAAGAGAAATAAATACTGATTCTCCTGGGGTAGGTTAGATAGGGGTCATGGTAGAAATAGAGATAGAGATCGAGATGGGGGAGGTGTAGGGGTTTAGGGAGGATTAGGGAAGTTAGAGAGAGAGAGAGAGAGAGAGAGAGGTGGGGTGTGGTTAATGTTATGGGTGTTGAATAATCCTTCAGGATTACATTGTAAATAATATTTCAGTTTTTAGTTAGTAAAGTCTAGTTAATAATCTCGTTATCTAACTGTAGATAATGGTTTTGATTTCATTTATATGTAAGACTCATCTACATAATAAGATATTGATTTGTTGAGGTTCTTCATGACTTGTGTCAGTGGTATCAAATCAAGGCGACACAGCATTGGTGAGAAAGACTTGGTGAGATGGAAGGAGCCCATGAAGGATGAGCCAGGAAAGGAGATATCACCAGAAAAGGAGAGCTGTTTAGTAAATATTGTGGAAGAAAGACTTCACATAAAGGGGAGACTGCACGTAAATCGTTCCAGTAATTGTTTAGAAGAATTATTTTCTTATTTTTTTTTAAGAAAAAGGAAGAGAGCCGCCATTTATATTTGCGTGCAATGGTTTCTTTAAATTATTTATCAAATCTTTGGGGAGTTCTTTTTGGAAAATACAAGTCTTTATACAGTCATTTATATTTGAGTGCAACGTTTTTTAAATTGAATTATTAAACCTTCCGGGAAATCTGTTTAGAAGATAAAATGTTTTTAAAGAATATAGGCTAAGAGGAAAATAATATATCAGACTGTAATTTGTACTAAAAAATTCACTACATAGTAAATTTCAATTGTTGGAGTTATTTTGTCTGGAAAAGAAAATTATCAGGAATGGTTTCATAAAGTTAAAAATACCCTTATTTTTAATGATATGTGGGAGGGAATATGTGAAAATGAGAATTTAGAAGATAATAAATATGGAGAAGCAATAAAAGATGTGTATAAAAGTGCACCAGTACCACCTACTAATACCAAAGAGTTACCATTATGGAAAACAAAGGACAAGAAGGCTTATTCCTTGATCATTGCCTCTATAAGTGAAGAAGTAAGTAGAGATTAAGTTTCTAGCAAAAGTGCTTGGGAAGCATTAAAGAAACTAAAAGATTTGGATGATTAACATTTTGAGCTTGAAATCATATAATTGTTGATGAAATTTTTTAACTTAGAATTAAAAGATAATGATCCAATGAAACTTGCTACTGAAATTAGAGCTAGTTTCCATGATATTGATCCAACCGGTGTAAAACTTGACATTCAACTTAATGCATTTATTAAAGCTCTATATCCTACCTGTTAAGTCAGTAAAATTTTCCTTAAATTTTGGTTTGACTTCTTACATTTTTGTCTTGCTTTTTCATTTTTCAATTTATCTTAGTTAAAGTTTTGATTTTAAGTTTTAGCTTTAGTCTCTTTTAGGAGCCCTATGGATGATTGAATAGTTTTGAGCCCACTTTTTATCAGCTTTTATTTGATTTTTTTGGGTCTTTTGCATTTCAAAAGGGGTTAAAGAAGGTCATATTATCAGAAGTTGATTCATTAATGTTTATTTGGAGATCAGTTAGACTTGATTTTCAACCTAGAAACTTTTTAAACCTCCGACAAATTAGCAGAAAATTGAAAAATAGCGAAATTTTGGCATGGGAGTTATTCTTGTAGCGCTGGACAAAAATTTTACAAAGGGCGCGCTACAAGAATATCGCGGCCCTTTGTTTTTTCAAATTTCAAGCAAATTTCGATCATGAGTTTAATTTGTGAATGACTAATTGCATTGTGGGAGTGGTTTAGCACGTGTATGCTACAAGGTCATTACTTGAGAAACTCACACAACATGCATGCGCTCCCTACCTCGGCATTCTAGAAAGGTGGGTGTACGAAGGAGTAATCGATGATCCATACTGGGAATTTTTCATTGTTGAGAATAAGACTTTGCAAAAGGAGAGTCTCACTCAAGACTACAATGCTAAATATTGGCAACAACGTTACAGCCTCAAGCCTGGTATTCCAAGTTTTCTTACAAATGCAGCAGAAGCAATTTTGACAACTGGAAAATATTTGAATGTTTTGCGCAAGTGTGTTCATCATGTTTAGGTTGCAGAAAATGAAAAATTAACAAATTCAGATTCTAACCATCCCTATCTAGAATGCATCAACATAGCCTACAGGTTTGCCAGTGCAGAGCTTTTAAATCTCATCATTCAAAAGTATGATCTTATTGCTAGGCTGCGATCAATGAAGAATTACTTTCTCCTTGATCAGGGCGATTTCCTTGTTCACTTTATGGGTATAGCTCGAGATGAGCTTGTTAAGAAGCCAGCCACAATATCAGTGGAGAATTTACAGTCATTACTGGATCTTGCTTTGCGAACCTCTGTTGGTATATCAGATCCCTGTCATGAGGACCTTACCTGTAGTGTGGAAAGAACATCATTGCTAGCTCAACTGGATGTCCTTAAAAAAATGGGTAATAGCATGTCAGACATATACACTCAAACCGATTCTTTAGAAGGCGACAAATCCAATTCTGAGAATTTCAGTCAGTCAGCTCCAGTAAACGTTACTGGTTTGGAGACATTCACCCTCAATTACAAGGTGCAATGGCCATTATCTCTAATTCTATCAAGAAAGGCTCTTACTAAATACCAGTTTATTTTCCGCCTTCTTTTCCACTACAAAAATGTGGAACGCCAACTCTATGGGACATGGCAAACTCATCAGAGTACTCGTGGTCTCAACTTACTGGGAACAACGATTTCTGGTTCTTATGTCCTTTGCCAAAAAATGCTGCATTTTATGCAAAGTCTGGTGCATTATCTTACATTTGAAGTTCTTGAGCCCAATTGGCATGCTATGTATGAGAGGGTGAAGACCACTAAGAGCATAGATGAGGCGATGCAGCACCACGATCATTTTCTTGATAGATGCCTCAAGGAATGCCTTCTTCTTTGGCCAAAAATTTTACAGAAAGTGTTGAAGAAAATTCTGAAGCAAGGAGATGGCTATGAAAAGCCTAATGATGGGGCAGTTGTGAAAGTTAAATACACGGGCAAGTTAGAGGATGGTACTGTTTTTGAGGAAAAAGGATCTGATGGAGAGCCATTTGAATTTATGATTGGAGAAGAGCAAGTTGTTGATGGACTAGATAGAGTGGTTATGACAATGAAGAAAGAAGAAGGGAATGCATTATTCAAGGTTGGAAAGTATTTTAGGGCTTCCAAGAAATATGATAAGGCTGCAAAGTATATTGAACATGAGACTTCATTCAGTGAGTAAGAGAAGAAGCAATCTAAGCCTTTGAAGGTCACTTGTAACCTGAACAATGCTGCTTGTAAACTCAAATTGAAAGATTACAATCAGGCAGAAAATTTATGTACAAAGGTTTTGGAGCTTGAATCTCAAAATGTGAAGGATTTATACAGAAGAGCACAAGCGTACATTCAGACAGCAGATTTGGAGCTAGCAGAGATCGACATAAAGAAAGCACTTGAAATTGATCCAAATAACAGGGATGTGAAGATGGAGTATAGGGCTCTTAAAGAGAAACAAAAGGAGTACAATAAAAAGGAAGCCAAATTCTATGGCAATATGTTTGCAAGAATGAGCAGGCTGGAGGAATTAGAAAGCAAGAAATCCGGGAGCTAGAAAATGGAGACAGTGGATAAAGAGCAAGGGTCTGATGCCATGGTTGTAGATGGCGTGTCTTCTTGAAACAATTTTGCAAGCTCATAACCATGGATATATTTTATAATATATCTATTCTTTTATATATTAGTATTCCTTTTAATTAGTCACAATCAAGCATGTAAGTTTGGTGTATGCTTTTAACTCTGTTGGGTTGATCTATTTGAAGGATCCTTTGCAAGATGCTGAGCTATCAGAGAGAGTTGGTGCATATCAAAATATTTCCCTGGGAAATTATGAAAGCTCTGTCTCCTCTGCAATCTGGGTGCCTTTGTTCCCTCAATTTCTTAACAGAAAAATCGCTCTAGATACATAACTTCATCAACATACCTCAGTTGGTAAAAAGGTGCAGGGTCTGTTATTAAATGTTAACTTACAAACTGCCACATAGGAGGAGGATGATTTTGAGAAGAGTAGTTCCCTTAGGCCACATCCAAAAAGAACACCAGAACCTCAGCCAGAGCTAGATCCAGAACCAATGGACATTCCAGATGAGGCAACAAAAGGAGCACTCTGAGTTGATGCATGGTGAGCTGCAAAACTTGTTTGAGAATTTGAAACAAGATTTCAAGTTTGAATTGAAGGAAAGGGATGATAGGATAGGATATTTTTACTAATGATGAACAAACTACTACAATAGGCCAGCCATTTAACTCAGACAAAGAAGAGAAACAGAATTCTGCTCTATTTTTCCTATTTTGAGTGATTGAAGTAAAATGCCTACCACGAGCTATTGGAGAGGAATTTTTGAAAACCAAAGGAGGTTTTTGTTCCTGAGATACCCATATACAAAAAACTCTCTCATTTTTGCAACATCTATCAAGGTTTGAAATATTCAATTAAATATGTACAGCCTATTTTTCAGGGAGTTTAAATATTCAATATTTTCCTGTTTTAGTGTTCATTTTGCGGGGCAGATTCTGATCGATTGGAGATGAATTTTGAAAAAACCAAGAGAGGTTTTTGTCCATCATGGACCCATTTACAAAAACCTCTCTCATTTTTTACACAGGTGTCACCAATTGAGAGATATGGAAGCTTCTTTGACACCTATTTTCCAGAAATTCGCCATTTTTGCCAGGAATCCGATTTGCTATTTTTAGTAAATTAGTTGAGTTAGTTAGTTAATGTAACTGCTGGGTAGTTTCAATTTTGACCTAATGAAGGGGAGATGGAACTACTTCTTTGTAACTATTTATAGAGGTGAAAAGACACTTTAGGGGTTCTGGATTTTGGGAGCATCAGGAGGTCTGCTAGCTGCTTGTACTATCAGACTTGTTCAGAGAACTGGTACTGTAACTCTCATATACATTTACTGATGAAATAATGTGATATATGACTCTTTCCCCCACATATTGTCTATGTTGGCTTTGTTATTGAGCATGTTTTGCTTCTTAAATGGTAATTTCATTGCTAGTTAATGTCTTTTTCTGGTAATGCTTATCCTTTGATGTATGAACCACAGCATAGTCTCTTTGTTGGATTTTTGTGATATGTTGGGCATATTTATTAGTCTATGTCTATGATTTAGTTGTTGCTTTTACTCTGAATGTATTCCCTGCATGGTCTTGAAGCTTACAACCATTCAAATCATATCAAAAACCCTAAACTTTGTTTTATATATTGAGTTTTACTCTTGAGATTGTGTTGGCTTGTTCCCCTAGCCTTAGGAACAATTTCTGGCACAAATATCTTTGGCGCCGTTGCCGGGGACGAAGCTAAAGCATATCTTCCCTGGGATACTTATCATTTTTCCTGGTTTAAGAGGTGAACTTGAACCAGCACTTATGAAGGCTATTTTTCACCAAAGTTTGACAGAGTGGCTACTAGAGGAGTTGGAAGAATCAGAAGATTTCAGTCATCCTCAGCTTTATGCAGCCCTAATTAATTTGAACTACTGTTAACTCTTTTTTCTTTCTGAGAAGAGGAAACTAAATCTCTCTTAACAAATTGATTGGCGACTCCACTGTTTCAAAATGTACGGGCCAATGTCCATGGAAGCTATGGTGGCTCGAAGGTTTGCACCGTTAAATTTTTCTAATATTCTAGGTTTTCCAAATACAGTACCTACTATGGATATTTGGGGAGATTATCTTCCACGGTTTAGAGAAAACAAAGAGGATAACCCATCATATCACCTTATCAAATTTCATCAATGTATGGTCCATCTAAATATCCAGCATGAAGATGTGCTCATGAAAATGTTTATGTATTCACTTGAAAAAGATGCACGAGATTGGTATTTTTCTCTTCCCGCTGCTAACATCT
>LPNX010938796.1:16784-80451 GCA_001517045.1 Pseudotsuga menziesii
TGGAGAATTAGAAAGCAAGAAATCCGGGAGCCAGAAAACGGAGACAGTGGATAAAGAGGAAGGGTCTGATGCCATGGTTGTAGATGGCGTGTCTTCTTGAAACAATTTTGCAAGCTCATAACCATGGATATATTTTATAATATATCTAGTCTTTTATATATGAGTCTGCCTTTTAATTAGTCACAATCAAGCATGTAAGTTTGGTGTATGCTTTTAACTCTATTGGGTTGATCTATTTGAAGGATCCTTTGCAAGATGCTGAGATATCAGAGAGAGTTGATGCATATCAAAAGATTTCCCTGGGAAATTATGAAAGCTCTGTCTCCTCTGCAATCTGGGTGCCTTTGTTCCCTCAATTTCTTAACAGAAAAATCGCTCTAGATACATAACTTCATCAACATACCTCAGTTGGTAAAAAGGTGCAGGGTCTGTTATTAAATGTTAACTTACAAACTACCACATAGGAGGAGGATGCTTTTGAGCAGAGTAGTTCCCTTAGGCCACAGCCAAAAATAACACCAGAACCTCAGCCAGAGCTAGAGCCAGAACCAATGGACATTCCAGATAAGGCAACAAAAGGAGCACTCTGAGTTGATGCATGGTGAGCTGCAAAACTTGTTTGAGAATTTGAAACAAGATTTCAAGTTTGAATTGAAGGAAAGGGATGAGAGGATAGGATATTTTGACTAATGATGAACAAACTACTACAACAGGCCAGCCATTTAACTCAGACAAAGAAGAGAAACAGAATTCTGCTCTATTTTTCCTATTTTGAGTGATTGAAGTAAACTTCCTACCACGAGATATTGGAGAGGAATTTTTGAAAAAAAAAGGAGGTTTTTGTTCCTGCGATACCCATCTACAAAAACCTCTCTCAGTTTTTCAACATCTGTCAAGGTGTGAAATATTCAATTAAATCTTTGCAGCCTATGTTTCAGGGAGTTTAAATATTCAATATTTTCCTGTTTTAGTGTTCATTTTGTGGGGCATATTATGATCTATTGGAGATGAATTTTGAAAAACCAAGAGAGGTGTTTGTCCATCACGGACCCATTTACAAAAACCTCTCTCAGGTTTTACACAGGTGTCACAAATTGAGAGATATGGAAGCTTATGTGACACCTATTTTCCAGAAATTCGCCATTTTTGCCAGGAATCCGATTTGCTATTTTTAGTAAATTAGTTGAGTTAGTTAGTTAATGTAACTGCTGGGTAGTTTCAATTTTGACCTAATGAAGGGGAGATGGAACTAATTATTTGTAACTATTTAGAGAGGTGAAAAAGACACTTTAGGGGTTCTGGATTTTGGGAGCATCAGGAGGTCTGCTAGCTGCTTGTACTATCAGACTTGTTCAGAGAACTGGTACTGTAACTCTCATATACATTTACTGATGAAATAATGTGATATATGACTCTTTCCCCCACATCTTGTCTATGTTTGCTTTGTTATTGAGCATGTTTTTCTTCTTAAATGGTTATTTCATTGCTAGTTAATGTCTTTTTCTGGTAATGCTTATCCTTTGATGTATGAACCACAGCATAGTCTCTTTGTTGGATTTTTGTGATATGTTGGGAATCTTTATCAGTCTATGTCTATGATTTAGTTGTTGATTTTACTCTAAATGTATTCCCTGCATGGTCTTGAAGCTTACAACCATTCAAATCATATCAAAAACCCTAAACTTTGTTTTATATATTGAGTTTTACTCTTGAGATTGTGTTGGCTTGTTCCCCTAGCCTTAGGAACAATTTATGGCACAAACACTACCTATACTCATTATTTAGAATCAGTTCATGCTAGTGTCCAAATGAAAGCTATGAACTTTGAAACACTTGTTGAGAAAGTTGCAGAAAAAGAGAAAGCATTTGGGAAGAAGGAGTCTAAGCCCAATGAAGAAACTTTGTGTCTTGCACAAAAAGGACACAAATTAAAAGAAGAATTTGCAAAGGATGAAAATAGAAGCAGAATTCAAGGTAGAGGACAAAGAGGAAAGTACAGAGGAAGGGGGGGAAGATTGAATCAAGGAGAGAAAGAATGTTATAGATGCGGAAAAATTGGTCATACTACCATTTATTGTAGAACTTCATGGGAGAAATTTGTTAACAAGAAAGAGGAAATACAAGATACAGGAAACAATAAAGGTAACCCTCTTGAATCTGCACATTATGTTGTTGCACATTTCAATCTAGGAATTGAAGAATCTTTTAGTACTTCATTTTCTTAGAATGACATTTGGTTATTAGATACTGGATTCACATGCCATATGACATAGAAAAAGATTTTTTTGAGACATTTAGTGATCAAAACTTCCAAATCTTGAAGGGGGGATTCCTGATCTATGTCAATTTTTTGAATTTCCTTGAATAGAAACAAGTTCTTCTAATGCACAAGTTGATGAAATATAAGATAATAAAGTTGATGATATTGTTAATGGAATGGATAAAAAATAAAAACTAAACAAAAGGTCAGTGGAGTTTCCAGATGAAAATTAAAGATCTACTATAAGCATTCATCAAGCAAAGAAAAAACAAAAAGGAAGAAAACAAAAGTCGTAATCAGGAATAAAAAGATTTATCCCCGGCAATGGCGCCAAAAAGTGTTGTCTCCTTTCACACAGTTGGGTTACGTGGAAGAAATATTTAAGCCACTCGGTGTGTCCCTGGGGGCAAGTCTTGAGTCAAGGCTGTCACCTTGTTCTTGACTCCTCAATTTAGGCTCACCTCCTAATGAAGCCAAGGTGGGTAGACCCTATTAAGTTACTAAGGCTAATTACTTAGTGTGATGGTTTTATATTGATTAAGTTGTTTAGGAGCTTTGAAATTAACCAGTGGAAACAAAAGATAACAAGATGCAGGATTTAAAGCATATAAGCACAATAATGACACTCAATATATATATATATATATATATAATCGAAAGAAATAAATCACTAGTGCCTTAAATGGAGTCAACAGAGAAAATAATGTGCTTGCATGCGCTTGAAATAATGTTTTGCAAATGTCTCTTGGTAGATTTTAAATTAATGTGGAATGTGAATGAATTAAATTAGGTGAAAAGGGGACTCCCGATATACCCGATGGGTACTTGGAGTATGTCCAAAAGTGAACTTTCACAGCTACCTGCAAGGTGTTTGTGGGTTGGAACAGAGTATCGAAGACTATTGTTCATAATGCACCTATTAGGGTGTGACAGAGATCGGCACCTCGAGGTCACTTTCCAGTTGTTCCCACTCCTTTGGGTATTTTGCCACCACTTACAGTTTGTTTGAGGCATTGGATTTTTGCTTGATGATTTGTCAATTTGGGAGATGAAGACTAATTAATCTAGTCACTCAAGTGCTTTTGATGTAGCTTGACTAATCGGATGAACCACAACCAATTATAGAGCATACACACTGGATTCTTCGTTATTTTTAGTAGATTTTACGATAGCTGTTCTTGTTAAAAAGAAAACCCTACAGGAACCTCTTTCGATTCAAGTGAATCTTAATCGGGGAATCAAGGAGGGGTTAATTGTATTATGGCTAATGAAACAATTGATGAAAAAAGAAAAAAATATGCATTACACTGATTTTCTAAATAGTCCTACCACACATCTCTTTCCCCTTGTAGGTCAATCATGAAGTCATGGGGTAAGTAGTATGATTAATTTTGAAATTAAAGTATGGAATAATGAAAAATTATATCAAAGTATAAAATCCTAAATTTCAGCACTAAACTAGAGCAGAAAAAGGGAAAAGAGGAAAAAAGTGAAACGGACGCAGATCCCCCCTATGGGGATGGGGAGCGGGCTCGAAAGAGCCTACTCAAAAAAATATTTTATTTTATTATTATTTGTTACAATATCAACAAGCTGAAATATCAGAAACCTCTTGGTCCTTATATGGGATGAAACCAACATCTTACATCTCTGCAAAAATTTTAAATATTAGTGGAAGGGGAGACCCAGGGGGGGATTTGAACTCTCCTGAGGCCACTTTCAAATAGAAACTTCTTTTATTTTCTGTTACACCTGATAAAAACCAGAAATCATGTTAGAATAACATACTCCCAAAATCACTTTAAGATTACCTTTGGATCAGCCTACCTTAACTCAAAAAAGATTAAGTTAAAACTAGATAAACAGGTTAAAAAGGAACCAAGGAAAGCAAGCTTTCCTTAGGATGTTGGGTTGCTGTTTGTGCAGCCAATGAAATATGCACTGATTTATATATTTAATATTTTTAAAGCATAAAAGGAAATCTAGAGCATGCAACCTACTGATTTTCTTTAACTTGCCATGCAAAACGAACGATTTTCTTATGCTAGATCTAGAATGCTTAATGATACTTTTCAGAATTGAGATCTAGACTATGAGCTTTGAAATAGCAGATATATGTATATTTTACTTTGATATAATAGATCCAAATGAAAAAAAATATTTAGAACATAGTAACCAGGTAAGAAAATTGGTTTTTTGAAGGAGAAAGAGAGAGAAAGAGTGTTGGAAGCCTAGGAATGTTGGGATTTGGAGTCTTCTTTGGTGGAACAACGAGGGACTATGTCATTCAGAAGATATTGAATATGAGGGAGATGCAAACCAGATCAACCTCTTCTACAATCGAGATCACTTGCAACTTAGAAATCCTTGCACAAACAGATCGTTAAAACATAGGTGCTATTGAAAGAGATAATTGGAAAGCCTACAATTAAACCTAAAATACATATGACCCCAATAGATATGACCCCAAGGGAGCTCTCTCTTTCAAGGAAAACAATTAACCAGCAAAATCAATGATAAATAACACATATTATACCTCATAAGCATTTAACAATAACCATCCACACATGAAGAGCATTGCACCATAGATATTTCCTCCAAAGATTCTTTATTCCAAAATAGTAAACAATAACATAGTACAAGAGCAAAAACACCTCAATCCCAGTTCTAACTAGCTTGGAAGAGGCAGACTGAGGTTTATTTATACACAAAACATGAGATCCATCACAGGGGGGGTGCAAATACCAAGGAGACAGACCACTGCTGCTAAGGGAGAGTCAATCAATGCTGATATGAAGTCGAAATAAGCCTACTTGTCAATCAGGGGGCTGATTGAGCTGACACATCAACCCACAGGCTGACACATCAATCCACAGAGCTTCCAGGAGAGCCCACACATGTGGAGGAGAGAGAGAGGGCATAATTCCCCATAAATAATGCTGAAGATCAACTCTGGATCTGTCTAGATCACCTCCTTCAGTTAAGGATTTTCCAGATCCAGTCAAGATGGTCTAGATCTGACTGATTTTAATCAAATCAACTGAGAATCCACTAATCTAATATTTTGGATTTGCTCCATTATTCATCAATTTATTAATTAAAATAATCAATAATTGATTTTTTGGGGTTTTCTGACCTGAGTGATGAAAAATCACTCAAAACCTAAAAAAAGTGGGTCCATGGGTTTACATGGTGCTCTTAGCTTGAAAATGAGCACCTACATGACTGAAACTGATTATTTGGCCAACTTTTATTACAAAACCAATTTTTCCAATTAAACTATTAAAAAATAGCCAAAGTTTTGGAAAAATTAAACTTTAATAAAAAACACTGAAAAAATTAAAAATTAAAAAAATTTAAAAAACCTAGGGGGACTTAGACATGTTCATATGACTCGACCATGATGTATAGCGTGTTTATACATTGAAACATAGACTCTAATAACCTCAAAAAGACTAAATTCCAAGCCGACCACCACAACTTTGGAGGTATGGAGTGAAAACTCAAAAATTATTAGTCGTTTATTCAACAACCAATAATAACCAAGGGAAAAAACACCCTGGGATGATCGGATTGACAAATAAAATCTAAGAGACCGAGTCTTTTACAGACACTATCATTCTAGAACATTTATTACAATTCCCCCATGGGGGTATGAACATGTGATATAATACAACAAGCACTTCCCAGAAGTAAGGCTGAAGGTCTTCTGAAGTCCGAACATGTTATCTTTGTCTGGTTCACTAGGCTCACTTGATAAAAAACCAATAAGTACAAATTAGGTGGTAACATTCTGGCTTCGACTGTGGGACGTGTGCTTGATCTCGTCTTTAAGGCAAGGAGAGGATATGAGAACACCAGAATCTCTTGTTTATATATCCTGTAAAAAAATCTCAACTTGACCAGAAAACCTTGGTAGCACAAGCTTTATATAAAATCCAAATGAACCATTAAGATGATTTATTTAAACAAAATAAATGTAATTAACTAATGAAAAAAATTGTTTTATTATAGCTAAGTACAAAACATAAAGGAAGAAAGTAAATGCTCTCTTTTAGGAGCTTATTTTCCTACTCTAAGCATGATATAAAAAGGTTAGGTGTAATAAAAAATCCAATGTAACCACCTAAGCATTTTATTAACATAAAATGTTTTTTCCTTATCTTTGGTTACCAGCCAAAGTAAGGATACCTTATTCAGAAAATGAAAACCTGTGTGATGATTCAGAATGGGCGGGATGGATGGGAGATCATAGGCATGAATAATGTCATAAAAATTCTTCCCCAACTGTTATAGCATATTTCACCACTCTAGGTGAATCACACTTTGTATGGCCTTCCCCTGTCCTGCTGCAGACTCATTAGACCCTATGGACCACTTTTTGTCCTTTGATGTTTCCCTGATCATCCCTAAAAACATATGAAAAATGATATATGCAGCTTTTAAACCTATAATCGTGTACATACGCGGGTTTGACCCATATAACTGCGTACATCGGGACATGTGCATAATCCAAATCCTTTTGGAGTTTTCCTTGACATGGATCCGACTCATTTGACTCCTGGCCTTCCCTATGCCTTGAGATCGCTCAGATTCGACCTTTCATTATCCCTTTGAAATCTATATAAGGAACCCCTTGGTAGATTGAAGGCATAAGAGAGAATTGAGAGCAAAGAAACTATAGTCCATTGTTGCTGGAACTTATGCTTGAGTCTGCATCCCATTGTCCCTTGGAGCACTTTTGTGTTCTTCCCAAGCTTTCCTTTTTCTTGTGAGATTGCTATCGAGAGATGGAGGATTGAAGTTGTGGAGGCCCAAGTGGGGGATTTAGTTTCTCCGGTTCGCAGACGTGTCGACAGATGTTGTATCTTGTAATCTCTGATTTATATTAATAGAAATATCTTTTCCTGTCCAATAATGTGTATTTGAATGAATGTTTTATCCATTGGATTATGTCAAATTCTTTTACATTATTGATTATATATGCTAGAATAGATCTAACACCATGATATATAGAATGCTTGTATTGTTTACTTGTTGTTGAGGAAGTAGTATAGCAATTCAAGCTGAAGATTGGAAAGCTCAACGGGGATCTACTTCAACCGTCCGGAATAAGGTATGATGTTTGATCCTTTAGTGTTAGACATTTAATTTCTATTGCATATTGGAAAGGATTGATTTTTGGAGTCAAGCTATCTGTTGTGGTACCCCAAGCCATAGGAATTTCTCTCCGTAACAGAATTGGTGACTCCACTGGGGAGTTTCTAGTAGTTGTCCTTTGGGGGTTGATTTCTCGGCATTCAATGTATTTGAATTGCTCTTTCTCTCTTGTTTCTGTGTCGGGTATGGGGGCATGTATGCCTGGTAGAGTCTGATTGGTGTGAAGTTTGTCTTAGCCTGTCTTTTTTCCTTGGTTTTATGCACCTTTTCTTCCTGTATGCGGGTTTTCGATTTACAGTCGCGTATACATGCGGTTTCCTCTGTGATTTACGCGTATACACGTGGGTTTACTGTGAACAGTCACGTATACCCTTGATTTTGCCTTTTTGGGGAAGATAATTGGTTGCTGGGTGAATTCTGATAGTTGCTAAGTCTCCTTTGGCACTGCTTGAGCCTGTTTAGACCTCTGTTTCTGACGAAAAACATTTTTTTTAGCCTAAATTTGTTTTTTAAGAAGATTCTTGTCATGGCATTTTCAATTTTTTGTTTGAGATTAGTGCATTAGAGTTCTTTTAACTTAGTGCTTTGCTTGAGTGCTGTTTGGGTGTTCTTGCAGAGTCTAGGGGTCGTAGAATCATTTTTTCTTTTTGCATCTCTTTTATTTTCAAAAAATCCAAAAACATTTGCTTATCATCATGCATTGCATTTTGCACTTTGCATTGTACTTGCACTAGATCTAGATTTGCTTTGGAGTACTAGTTAGGACTTCATATAGGAAAATTTGCATTCATCATTTGAAGAAGAATTGTGCATTTCACGTAGTAGCATACCCTGTTTTCATGGACACAATGCATTTGCATTGATTGTTAGGTGTGCATTTTACTTCTTGTTGCGTCATAACACCACTAGTTGCACGGTAATATCCCTTTTTGAGTAATAAAGCCAACTAAAATCAACGCTAAATAAAATGAATTACACTCTTTTCTTTTCTAGGGTGCACCAACAAGCTTAGGTTTTAGGATCTTGGAATAGTTCATTGTAAGTCAATTCTCCAAGATCACTAAACAACAACATCTAGGTGTCTTTCCAGGTGAGTGTGTAAAATCCTTGGTATAACCAGTGTTTCTCAGGATCCTCCTCTCAAACGGGAGTTAAGCATGAGGCAGTGTGAGCGGTTACTGATTGGGATGACCCCTAGTCATAAGTGAGTAGCATCGGAGATATTTCCAGGATTGTATTCGTATCTGGGGGCTCTTTCAAGAGTTTTGGGCTTTGCTACCCTGCCCATACGGTCAATCCCTCTTGCGACTGTCCGCCTGAGCATTGATTATATTGAGGTGACCTTAGTGGCCTTACCTAGGATATTGAGGGGGTACTTGTAGAGGTTATTTTGCAGGTGTCCCGGCCAGGTTGGGGTCGGACAGCACAGTCTCTTTACGCGTTGAAGCTGAGGGCCACAATAATTGGTTACGTACCTCCGCTTTTTGTGTATGGGAGTCTCAAGCCTCTCCTAGGTGAGACATACCTGCTTCATTCAGGAGCTCACTTATCTAGCCCTTGTTTTCTTTTATTTGGCTCTAGATTTTGTTAGTGATTGCTCTGTGCACGATAATTGGCCCAGGGTTTATGTAAATAGAGAGTCTTTGCTATTTTTTGAGTCATTGTGGATTCGAGTGCGGTTCCACGCCTTTCTCGTCGTTCAGCAGGACTTCTACCTTCTTCTTATCCTCCTCCTTTGGGAGAGGGACCTAGAAATTCCAAGTGGACTATGTCACACATTGATTCACACACCATGGGGATTCTTCAGAAGGTATTCCTGAACCACCTCCTCCCATTCGTGTGGACGATGGAGAATTTACTCCTACTTACGATCCTTCACCTGACTTAGCTGAGTTAGGTCCTGTGATTTCTGAGATAGAAGCCATGCATGATAGACCTACTCACTCTAGGGTTGATTCCCCATTGATGTGTTACCAATATGGCATGCCGGAGCACACCGAGACTCATTTTGAACCCGCCACTACTAGCTATGGTAGTTATGGTATGGCTGGTTTTCCTATGCATGATTTGACATTTCATGTCGAATCTGACTTTGAGCCTAACACTATGCCTAGGGGCACTCTCATTCCTTACCATGCGAAGAGGTTTGGGAGCACTAGTCACATTGCACCTTCCATCCCAGTGGTGGAAGCTACATCATATATCCCTCCTAGGTCTAGAGTTACCGATCTTATTAGGATACCAGATCCAAGACGAGTGATGATAGGCAGTAGTACATATCTTATTACTCAGATTCCTTTGTCCTTGGCCCCTAATTCTTCAAATATACATCCTCCACCTTATTCACGTGGTCCTTCGAGTCAACACATGGCTACGAGTCAGGTCCGTACTGCAGTTACTAGACCGATTATGTCTCAAGTTTACATATCACCCTTTTCTTCAAGAGGCTATGTTCATGCTTCTAGATGTCAGATTACTACTTCCGCGGCTTATATCCCTACTTCCGGTATGTATATCCCTACTTTCGGAGTGTATCTTCCTACCTACGGAGTGTCTCATGGGGCATCGCATGCGATGACCTATGGACCTTATTATGGGACGCAGTATGGACAGGTTTCTTCACCTTATGGAGGCGGGTATCAACAACCTTCTTACTCTCCTAATTACGGCTTTGTAGCTCCTACTAGTCAAGGTCCACCATACTATGGTACTTCCATGCCACCCTATACGGTTCAGACAGGAGGAGGACACTATGGCCAAGGCCATGGTGGTAATCAACCTTATATGAACTAGGGAGCGGTCCATAGACCTCATCATCCTAGGATCCCTTTCCTCGTGACACTTGATCTTCCTGACTTATCGAGACTTACGAACGATCCTGTGGCTCATGACCTGGCTTGGCCAACTGTCCCTACCAAGCTTCCTTCGGACATACCTAAGTTCGAAGGCAAACTGGGAGAGGATCCGAGCGAACACGTTACTACGTTTCACCTATGGTGCTCTTTGAATTCATTACATCAGGAATCAGTCCGTTGAGATTATTTCAGCGCACCCTCACAAGGCCTGCTGCGAAATGGTATATAGAGTTACCTAGGGGTGCTTTTACTTTGTTCGATGACCTTGCGATGACTTTTCTTAATCACTTCCAGCTACCAATGCGTTATGACGTTGGTACTGAACTCTTGTCGACATTTTGGCAAGATAAAGCCACCCATATTTCTGATCATATTCAAGAGTGGCGTAGACGTAAGAGATTAATTAAATCCTTTATACCACCGGATTTCCTCCTCAAGTGGTTCCTCAAGTCGTTATTGTCGTATATCACGAAGGATGTTTCCACATCCGGAGTGTAGAATGATGAACAAGCGATTTTTAGGGAGCAGGAACTGGACTTGATCTATGCTCAGTCCGGTTTGTTGTATCATATTATTCCCAATGCTCCTCGTTCCAGTTTCGATCCCAAAGTCAAACCTGGACCACATGCCGATGGCATTGTGGGTTGTGCAAGTGCGAAACCTGTAGATTCAGTTGCAAAACAAGTGGGTCAGTTGTCAATCAACCAATCTGCTTTGGGACAAGCTACGGCTTCGTCTCAACCCACCCAAACGATGAATGTACTTTCTGTGCAATTGTCGGACCATAAGGGTAACCAGCAGCCCGGACGGAATAGAAAAAAGGGTAAAAATAATAATTGAAAGGGTGGGAATAAGAATGAGAATGCTAACAATAATGACAAGAACAGTAGAAATGATGGGGGGCACAAGCAAGCTAAACATAAGGTTAAGTTCCCTTGCAAGTTATGTAAGGACGATCACCTCACTTACTTGTGCCCTCGGATTGACGAAGCTTCGAGATTCTTAGCACAAGGCCCAGCTGTGCTAACGAACCCTTTACTGCATAACCAGAATATGAACTCGAAGTCCCATGACCAGTCTAGTGATGATGATCCACCAGAGGGTAGTGGTCGTGGGTGCATTAACATGGTCCGTGCTGCCAAGGTTGTGACTCATGTGAAAGATTATAGTTCATCACAACCCAGCCCAGGAAAAGAACTTGATCCACCAGGAACCCCTTTGCGCATTGAGAAACCTACGGATAACCATGAGGCTACACCTCGCAATCCTAAGGGAGTCCTTAAGTGTTTAGGGCATAATCCAAATTCCGGAGCCGCCGAAAATTATTCAGTTGTCGAGGATTTGGGCCACACTCCTTGTGTGATGTATGCATTGGAAGTGCTTCAGTGTTGTCCTTCACAAAGGAAGGCGTTGCTTTCTGCCCTTGGTGTGAATGGAGATGATTCTTCATCGGTGATCAAATTTGAAACCGCAGGACTACAGCCTCGCTTGCCCTACTATGTGTCTCTTTTGTTGCACGTAGAGTGTCCTGGTATGACCGTCAAGCGCACTGTGATTGACGAGGGCGCTGCTGGTTCTGTGATGTCTTTGTTCTATTGGAAGGGTCTCGGTTCTCCTGAGCTGTCTAAATCAGCAACTATGTTAACTGCGTTTGATGGGAGATCTTTTAGGCCAGATGGGATCCTTCCTTCCTTAAATTCCATTTGGGGGGGAAGACCGTTGCGATAGAGGTTGAGGTGATTGATGCACCCCTTGACTAGAATCTCTTGCTGGGTAGGAACTGGATGTATAGTATGCAAACCATTGCTTCTTCCTTGTTCCACGTGTTATGCTTTCCACATAACGGGAAGATTGTAACGATTGATCAAATGGAATTCAAGAATCGGACTGTTACCGCATCCTCGGGAGCTTCGATCCCGATCGTTGAGCACTCTCAACCGGCAACTGGGAGTGTGGGTGTAGGCATGTATCCATCCCTCATGGGAAGCTTTAGTTGTCCTGCACCGATCCTCATGATAGGATCTTGTTCCGATGAGGCTTCGACATCTATGACCTTGGTGTCTTTTTGCACGACCCATATGAAAGATCCTTGGATTCTTCCTACACCGAGTACTTCAAGTGATCCCGTTGAGATGAGTGTGCCATTGCCTGCAGCTATGATAGCTTATCAAGATAATCTCAAGAGTGTTGCAGAGCCTTGTTCTTCCTCTTCGTGGATGGATGAGGAAGACCCCTATGTGCTGTCGGCATGGGAAGTACAGTCTTCTCATGCCCATGATGACCTTGATATATTTTTCCCTTCAGATGAAGCGATTATCGAGGCTATGTCGGGAGTTGAGCCACCATGGGAGGAACTTCATCATAGATCATACTTTCTTCTAGCGCTTGACCATTTGGAGCATGAGTATTTTAGGGAGATTCTTAGTCAAAGAGTTGGTAGTCCTATGGTTCCATTAAGCTCTCCTGGTCCGATGGATGATGGAAAAATGGCGAACATATCTTCCACGATTCCTATCAACATCTCTTGCAATCCTGGCATGATAGAGAATGTCTATATTAGGGCAGAATGTTTCCATGCTAAGATTCTGAAATATACCGAGCTATTCAAGGAATTTCGTGATATTTTTGCTTGGTCTTACGATGAGATTCCAGGTATTGACCCTCGAATTATCGAACATGAGATTAAGACTTACCCCAACGCTAAGCCTGTTCGACAACGTTTACGCGCCGTGAATCCTAGGAAAGCACCGGCCATTAAGGCAGAGATAGAGAAGCTGTTGAAAGCCAGTTTCATCTATCCCATTCCCTTGACGGAGTGGGTTTCAAACCCCGTTCTGGTGGATAAGAAGCAGGGAGCGATCTGCATATGCACTGATTTCTGCGATTTGAATCGTGCCTATCCTAAGGATAACTTCCCCACACCATTTATAGATCAGATTTTGGATGAGTGTGTGGGTAGCGAGGTGTTCTCCTTCACGGACGGCTTTTCCGGGTATAATCAGATACATATTAAACCTGAGGACCAACATAATACCGCATTTATTTGTCCTTGGGGAACATTTGCATATCGGAAAATGCCTTTCGGCCTTAAAAACACCGGAGCTACATTTCAGTGGGTGATGACCTTGATCTTCCACGATCTCAACTCTATTATTGAAGTATTTTTGGATGACCTCGCTACTCATTCTCATATGAGAATGCGTCATCCCTATCACTTGAGATTGGTATTTGAAATATACCGGCACTATTCAATTAGATTAAATCCTCATAAGTGTATCCTTTGCATGAAGTCGGGTGGTTTGTTAGGATTCATCGTTTCGAAAGAGGGTATAAGAGTCGACCCTTTGAAGGTTGAGGCAATACTTTAGTTGTCTCCCCCAAAGGATATTCGTCATCTTCAATGTTTACAAGGCATGGAAAACTTCTTATGAAGATTTGTTGTCAACTTTTCCAATTAGACTAGAGGCTTCATGCGTCTCTTGAAGAAGGATACTCCCTTTGAATGGGATGAGCGAGCCCAGGAGTCCTTCGATGCACTCAAGTGAGCCCTAGCATCGGCCCCGGTGATTAGTCCTCTGGATTATAGCCGTGACTTCTTATTATATGTGGCCGTGTCTTTAGAGATGATTGGTATGGTTTTGTTTCAAGAGGATGAGGAGCTCCAAGAGCATTTCATATATTATCTGAGCCAAAACCTTATTGACGTAGAGATTCATTATTCTCATGTCGAGAAGCTTGCTTTAGCTACCGTACATGCGGTTTATCATTTGAGACATTATATTCTCCTTCCCCAGACCTTGGTCATGGCCCATGTCAATCCGTTTCAATTCATCCTCACACGAAGGATGATTGGGGGAAAGTATAATAAATGGATTGTCATTCTGCAAGAATTCGATCTCGAGTTTGTTTCGGCAAAATTGAAAAAGTCTTTAATTTTTGCAGAGCTTATATCGGGTTTTCCAAGCGAGGCCGAGGAGTTGGTTTGTGAAGATACATTTGTCGATGAACACATCTTCTTAATCTCAACATTAGACCCATAGTATGGGGATATCATAGTATATCTACAAACACAGAGGACCCCTACTCACCTCTCGCGAGATGAACGACGACGATTACATCACGTCTCTAAGAACTACCTCATAGTGGACAATACTTTGTACCTCCGTGGGGTAGATTCCATTTTATGACATTGTTTAACTAACAATGAGGCTGAGGTTGTGCTGAATGATTGCCACGAAGGGGCGTGTGGTGGTCATTTATTTGGGCTTTCTACAGCTCAAAATATTTTGAGAGTGGGTTATTTCTGGCCGTCGATCTTTAAAGATTGTGTTGATGCGGTCAAGAGGTGCCACCCTTGCCAGGTGTTCGCATGTAATATGCGCTCGAAACCTACCCCGTTACATCCCATTATCACCGCCGGTCCCTTCACCAAGTGGGGGCTCGATTTTATGGATTGCAACCTAGCTTCAGCTGGGGGGCACCATCACATTATAGTGGCTATTGATTATTTCAAGAAATGGGCTGAGGCTATGCCTACAGTAAAATCTGATGGTGAGACAGCCGCTCACTTTGTGTTCAACCAAATCATTACTTGGTTCGGGATTCCGAAAGAGCTTGTCACTGACCATGGATCACACTTTCAGAACCGTATGATGGAAGAGTTGGCATCCAAGTTAGGGTATAAGCAAGAGCACTCCTTTTATTACTACCCTCAGGAGAATGGAAAGGTAGAGGCAGTGAATAAATCACTCAAAACCATTCTCCAATGAACCATCGCACAAAGCAAGATGAATTGGCACATTATGTTATACCCCGATTTGTGGGCATATCGAACCACGGTTAAGACTGCCACTGGTTTTCTCCATATCAGCTTGTACATGGAGTGGAGTCGATATTTCCAGTTGAATGTGAGATTCCTTCGTTGAAGCTAGCTGTGGAACTCTTACCAGACACTTCACCTTTGGAGGAGCGTTTGGTTCACCTTGAGCAACTTGATGAGCAGCGTCAGGATGCCTTGGTGGCTCTAGAGGTTAATAAACATCGTGTTAAGGTCTAGTATGATAATTTTGTCCGTCCAAGAGTGTTTAGTGAAGGAGACTTGGTCCTTTTGTGGGATCAATCGAAAGAACCCTTGGGGGCAGGGAAATTCAATCCTATGTGGCATGGTCATTACGTGGTCAAACTTGGGTTAGAGAAGGGTGCCTATGAGTTAGTGGATTACGAAGGGACAGCTTTGGCAAAGCCTAGAAATGGGTTCTATCTCAAAAAATACTATGCATGATCTTTAGCCAAGGCTGCTTGTTGTATATTATTGTACAGCTTTGCACAGTTAGGTCTTTTTCTTATCGTGATCGGGTTTGTGATTAGTTTTCGTTTCTTTTGGAAGATGTCAATGGAATATTCCACCTACATAGGATTCGTAGATGGTGTAAACCGTCACACTCAACACTCAGCCTCTGCTGCTTGGGTGATTTATACTCCTATGGGTCAGGTACTGTCTTCAGGAGGTGTATGTCTACGGCCATCTTCCAACAATGTTGCTGAGTATAGCGCCGTTATTGAGCTTCTACGGGATGCCATTCTACATGGCGTTCTATCTCTTGAGGTACATCTTGATTCAGAGTTAGTAGTGTCACAGCTCAATGGTTTGTACCATGTTAGAGATCCGACGTTATTGAAAAGGTTCTTACGTGTGAGATTGTTAGAATGACAATTTGACAATATAACAGATATACACATTCCAAGAAATAATAATCAAGTTGCTGACTCATATGCTAACTACGTGTTATATTGGAATTTGTTTTATTCATAATAAATTAATCATAAACACACTTTTACACATGTAAATAATTAAATCGATCATCATAAAACATTTTTATATACATAAAAAATGTGGTAATACATAGTGTCATGATACAAAATTGGGGCTTTTAAAGCCACCATCATATAATACACGGTTGTACAAAACATATACACTCCTAGGTGTCTAATCCTGTGGAGGAGGAGGAGGTTTGTGATCATGGAACGTCACTATGGCTCTAGCTAGCCGCCGGAATAAACGCACCCATGTGCGTGGTACACCCACCACCTGCCGCTGCATGGCCTCAGGCAAGTCCTCGACTTGCACCATGGGAACTCTATGAGTCAGTCTCACAAAGTTGGTATGAATGCTCTGGAGCATTTGATCTGCATCCACACCTGTGATGTCATCTCCTCTTCCCCTCTGTCTATGACGAGGGAAGCCCTCTGGCCACCGTGGTCCCACATCTGCACATAAATGGTAGATGTCACTATGTATTGTCGCGCAAAAAAATGTCTTTTTGATTCCATATAATCAATAAAATACAAAAAACTTAAATAACTCAAAAATTTTAAAAAGAGTGAACGTCGAGATTCATTACCTATATCACCATATGCCGATCCTGGTGGCAATGGCATGTCCAGATCCCCCTGAAAATCTATCCCTGCATAGGGGTAGTCATCAATGGCAATGATCTGCCATCGCCATCATGGAAATAAGTTAGCTGGATATGGGTTGGCCACCCTACCACCCCACAGTCTGTGCATAGCATCTGCCCAACGCCGTTGGGCCGGATCTTGAACCCCGTGGAGAGGAATGTCCACTCTAGGGCTCAATCCTGGAACACGCTCGAAGAAAAACGTGCTCAGAATACTGCTGAACCCGAATTTCCGTACCCTGCCTTCCTTACACTCACTGAGCTGGTGTTTCATGTTGCTCAGTAGTGTAGTACTCCAGTCATAGATTGTGGGTCTCATGCACTCCACTGCATAGAACATCAGAGGCTGAGAGGGTTGGTGGAGTGATGCTAACCCTGCTATCCTTCCTAGCATTAGTAATATGGCCTTTAGGCCTAGCACTTGTATAGCATTGGTGGGGACTTGACTCCCCACCTTCTCAGTATCTGGGTAGCAGTACACGGCTATGTACTCGTCGATAGTAAGGCCACCTCCTGACCCACCTAGAGAATGAAGGTTCACCACCTCCCCTCATCTAGAAAGACCAGTGATAAAGTATATGTCCTCCACCTCTATGGTGAGGGACATCCCATCAATACAGAAGGACTCCGAGTCTGGATCCCAATAGTCTACCAGCATCTATAGTAGTCTTGGTTTGGCCCTCAAACCACCAAGACATCAAAACTTGTAGAGTCTGCATGCATGCAAAGCTTGTTGAGCCATTAAGTCAGCCCTTACTGCTTCCTCTACTTCACCATGCTCATGCTCTCTCCACTCTAGCACCATCCTGTAAGAAAAATTGAAAATTTTCCCATTAGTTTAGTGTAAAACCATATGCGCGGCTTCATATGCGACTGTTTTGCAAACAACCACGTATGTACGTGGGTTTGAGGCCCTTTTCCGCGCATAGCCATCCCTATATGTGGAAAAAACCTCGATATCCGTGTGGGCCATAGCGCACAATTTGGGATGGCCTAATAAACTCATTTGACCATGAAAATCTATAAAAATTATATCAAAATGCAAGAGGAGAGCGTGAGTAAATACCTGGAAGAAATGGTTGTGAATTCTGCCGGCTGGATCTCCTAGAATTTGCAGTTGAAAATTAGAGCTCAAATGGGTAAAAGTTTCAAATGATTTATATATTTTTACTATTTATAGAAAAAATTTCAAATATTTGCAAATTTTTACCCCCTTTCCTATAGTTTCGACATTTTCTAACCATTTTGGACTGTTTTTGACATAATTTGTGATGTAGAAGACCTTTTTCAGTGTCGTTTGAGCCTTTGGATTGACCCGTTCGTGTCGATCTCAGGTATCATGTCTAAATTGGCATATAGGTTAGGTTCACCACCGTTTGCATTTTGCATGACCTTATGACCATATCACCATGTCCTTAGGTACGAACCCACTCTATTATGGCATAGAACCTTCTTGCTGCTTTCGAAGTGGCATGATATGAGTGGTAGAGGTTCACCTTACATGGGTACCCTAGTTAGCGCCTTATTTTCATTTGGTGCCCATGCCGACGTTTTCTCCTTTAGGGTGTGGGAGTCTATTGTATAGTACCGCCATGACATTTCGCAAGAGCCTCATACTCCTCTTGATCTTATGCTGGCCTATTTCCCTCAGGACTCCCTTATGTCAAGTTGTGAATGCATTATCATGAGCTTTTCCTGCCTTATTGAGCTTTATACCGGCTCCCCTAACATTGTGTTTCAGCCATATAGCCCGAGCTTGTCTCATGTCTAGCCATGCAAAGCCATTTTTGTATATCCTTCGCAGCTTGATTCCCTTTTTACCGGGAGGGGATTTTCCCCCGAGTGTCGATATCCTACACACATTAGAGGAAATTTGGGGTCTAAAATGGGCCTTATAAGAAAACGTGCCAAAATAAGTTTTTGTGAATTGGAATTCAAGAACCAATAGAATTTCAATAAAATAAGTCAACCATAATGGTTGAATTGACATATTTATCATTAAAAAAAACTACTTTTTTTGTTCGTATTTTCGACATATCTCATTGTGTTTTTACTCAAATTTCGATTGGGAGAGCTTGTTGGATGCGGAATTTGATTCCGCATCCAACGAGTACACACACCGCATACTTTTGACGGACCCCGCTACCCCAAAAACAAGAAATACCTGAAAAAATGTGATGATGATGTCATCATCACGGTTTTTCAGGTATTTCTTGTTTTTGGGGTAGCGGGGTCCTTCAAAAGTATGCGGTGTGTGTACTCGTTGGATGCGGAATCAAATTCCGCATCCAATGAGCTCTCCCAATCGAAATTTGAGTAAAAACACAGGGAGATATGTCAAAAATACGAACACAAAAAGTAGTTTTTTTCTTTCTTCCTCCAAAATTAATCAATATTATTTTATTATTTTAACTATGTTTTTATTATTTTAGCTATTATTTTAATATTTTCCTTAGGAGTCCCATTTTAGAACCCAAAATTCCTCTAATGGTATCCTTGCATTAAGCATAGGTATGTTCCACTGCTTGGAACTAGTTTGTTTGCCCTTATGACAGTTGTCTCCTCCTAGTTTGTAACTATAAAGCTAGTTTATTCTTTTTTCAAGCTTTTCAAATAATTGAAAAAGTCCAAAAAAAAATCAAAAAACCAAAAAGCTGAACAAGGAAAGATGTTATCTTTGGCAGCTGTCGAGTCATGTCACCTTCAAATAGAGCACTGTATATCACATCCATTGGTTGGGTTATAGTTTTACTTTAGGAGCTGTACTCGTTTATCTGAGTTTATCTCCACCGACTGGTTAAGCTTCTAGTCCCTATGGAGCCTCTGTTGATGCCTCCTGTGTCACAGAGATGTCCCAGTTTGTATATCGAGTCTATCCTGCCTTCATTCAGTCACCATACGCCATTATGCTCTTGTTTGAAGGAAGTTTAAACATGAGTCGGCCATCCCTCAGTGATCTTGACTTTGCATGTCGGCCATTCCCGGTACAGTTATTGGTTCGTGCACCTTATGATCGAGTCCTTCCACATTATACAGCTTTTCTTAGTACGTCGTGTTGGATGATGGGGGATGCCTTAATTCCCTCCTTCCAGCGGATTTCATCCCATCGACTTCAGATCATTTATTCTAGGATTGGAATCTAGAGTCCTTTTGAGTGCCTTGAGACTTGCAGTCATTAGTGGCAGGTTCTCTCGCCATCGACAGTTTATTGGGAATACATCAATGTCCCTTGATCAATGGATCCTCTCAAGTGTTCGACCTCAACACATTTATTCACACTTGTTAGTTTTCACTCTAGTACCTTGATTCCCATTTTCATTATTGGTGGGTAATCTCGCGTTTGTTAACGGTATACATTAATGACCAATAATCAGACGATAAACTACTATGTTAGACCTCGACACCTCTATTCGCATAGTAGGACATGTACTCATAGCAGTTTGTGTAGAATACTTTCTAGATTGGTGGTATCTCTTATATGCTACCTCCTTGATCGTGCCAGTGTTCATGAGATTTCAGCTCTCGTGACTTGATTCCAGTATATGTCAGACATTTCCAACCACTATGGAGATATTGATCTATTATATATCTTCAGCCATTTTGGAGATCATGGTCCTTTGTATATCTTCATCATGGAGATTCTGATCTATGTATATTTTATGTGGTGATGACCACATATGTGATATCATGTATTATGCCTATTCATGGCCATTGTACTCTTATGTATCCGGGACTGCTATATCTACTTGCAATTATATGCAGAGTTGTATTATTGTACTATGCTGATTGGGTGGCTGGTCTTCCATTTGGGATCCTTCATCACTCCACTTCTGGGATGGAATTATAATGTATTTCGGCCATTGTATGACCCCTCTGACCTCACACATTAGGGGGCATCTGTTATAGCGGATTTCACCACTCTAGGTGAATCACACTTTGTATGGCCTTCCCTTGTCCTGCTACAGACTCATTAGACCCTATGGACCAATTTTTGTCCTTTGATGTTTCCCTGATCATCCCTAAAAACATATGAAAAATGATATACGCGGCTTTTAAACCTATAATCGCGTACATATGCGGGTTTGACCCATATAACCACGTACATCGGGACGTGTGCATAATCCAAATCCTTTTGGAGTTTTCCTTGACATGGATCCGAGTCATTTGACTTCTGGCCTTACCTATGCCTTGAGATCGCTCGGATTCGGCCTTTCATTATCCCTTTGAAAGCTATAAAAGGAACCCCTTGGTACATTGAAGGCATAAGAGAGAATTGAGAGCAAAGAAACTATAGTCCATTGTTGCCGAAACTTATGCTTGAGTCTGGATCCCTTTGTCCCTTGGAGCACTTTTGTGTTCTTCCCAAGATTTCCTTTTGCTTGTGAGCTTTGTATCGAGAGATGGAGGATTGAAGTGGTGGAGGCCCAAGTGGGGGATTCAGTTTCTCCGGTTCGCAGAAGTGCCGACAGAGGTTGTATCTTGTAATCTCTGATTTATATTAATAGAAATATCTTTTCTTGTCCAATAATGTGTATTTGAATGAATGTTTTATCCATTGGATTATGTCAAATGCTTTTACATTATTGATTATATATGCTAGAATAGATCTAACACCATGATATATAGAATGCTTGTATTGTTTACTTGTTGTTGAGGAAGTAATATAGCAATTCAAGCTGAAGATTGGAAAGCTCAATGAGGATCTACTTCGACTGTTTGGAATAAGGTACGAGGTTTGATCCTTTAGTGTTAGACATTTAATTTCTATTGCATATTGGAAAGGATTGATTTCTGGAGTCAAGCTATCTGTTGTGGTACCCCAAGCCATAGGAATTCTCTCCGTAACACGAACTTGTATGTGCTCATGCAGGTTGCTTCTATCCTTGACTGCATAGGATAGATATACCAATTAGAATGATGAGGAAGACTAACTACATCATCATACTGATCAGTGCGGCTTATCAAATGATAACTCGTTGCACAAGCCCCAAGTAATTCCAAATCATAAGGAACCCCTATATGTGAAAAAGATGGCTGAGACTGATATTCCACTGACTGCATCACATCTGACTTTTCACAACACTGTTTCTCAATATCTTCATTACTACTACCCTTGCATGGATCTGCATGATATGAGTCTAAATGATCACGTGAAAATTCTGAATGCTCCTCTTCCATACTAAGGTTTTCCCAGGAATCCAAATTTGTGCTCCCCTCTATGGATGTATCATAGATTGGACCTCCACAAATTTTTGAATAGACACTCCCCTTGCTGGACATACCATGGATGGAATTCTTAATAGGATTTTCACAAGTTGAATTATCTATGAAATTCCAATAGTTATCACTCCCATCCATGTCATATGTGATGGATTCCCCATTGCTGATATCAAGTTCCGATATCAGGTTCTCTTTGTCCTCATTACTGATACTGATATATGGGTCAGACTAATCATATGAATAAACTGCATGCTCCTTTTCCATATCAAAGTTTCCCAAGGCCACAAGGTCCATTCTCTCTCCTTTAGATATGCCATAGACAGGAGAATCAACAAAACCATCAAAAGTTTCTGGTTCATTATTTTCGTCTTTATTCATGTCATAGACTGGATTTTCCATGAATGTCGAGGACTCCTCATCAATATCTTTTTCAGAGATAAAGGAAACTTCATCACTTGTGTCATGCTCCAAGTTATACTTTTCCTCATTTTCATACTCATCTTCTTCAGAAAAAAGGTCATAAGGCAGTAAACCTTCCAGACTGTCATCATTATATGGAGAACGAGGTCTAGTGTCATCACACACCATACTGGTCTTATCATAAGTTTTTTTATAGGCTTCTGTTATGATATCATGAAAAGGATCTTCAATACTATCTTCAATCAAGGAAACTTTTTGAACATACTCAATGGGATCACTTAGGATGTGTTGCTCAGTGGGTTCCTCTAAAAGGATTTCTGGAAAAATATCAGCATTGCAACACACTTGTGAATACCTCAAATATTCAATGTTTTCAGCTATGGTGACATGAGGAGAGTCTTCAACAATGTTTTCAATCATGGACTCCTCCTGAAGCTCTTCAATAGGATCATCCTGAGTGTCCTCATCTACAATGGAAGTCATGGGATCCTTTATCTCATTTAGGTAGGTTAGGGTCCTTTCTACAACCGTCATCATATCTCCCTCACCATCATGCCACCTCTCAAAAAACATAGCACACAAATATCCATGGGAGGTAATGCATTTATCAAGAAGACCACAAAGCCATGTCCAAGCCTTATTTTTCAAAGAATGAGAAAAAATTCGCATCACATTATCCCTATGAAGTATGTTGAGTTCTGTCACAAATGCAAAAACAAATATGATGTGACAAAGAGCTGAATCACCATTTCCATAAAAATTCGGAGTCTGGGAATATCTTTCATCCTGGAGATATGGTTCATAGTTAGGAAAACTCGAGATGCCCGAGAAATCGATGGAAGGATATGTATTAGAAATTAGAGCACCATAATATTCATCATCAATAGTGGCCTATCAGTAGCATATATCAATCATGTATTTTGTACTGAAGCAGAGCTATTGAATAATGAGCATTTTAAGGTTTTACTATGTCGTATGAGCTTATCTACAAACAACAAGTCTCAACAAATTTATGAGAAAGAAGGGTTTTATCCCTTCAATGGAGTCGCCATGTGAAAAAGAAACATAAGCATTTATAAATCTTTTCACAAAAAATAATTTTTGCTTTTCTTTGAAAAAATAAAAACTAAACAAAAGGTTAGTGGAGTTGCCAGATGAAAATTAAAGATCTACTGTAAGCATTCATCAAGCAAAGAAAAAAAAAAAAGGAAGAAAACAAAAGTCGTACTTGGGAATAAAAAGATGTATCCACGGCAATGGCACCAAAAAGTGTTGCCTCCTTTCACACACCTGGGTTACGTGGCATAAATATTCAAGCCACTCGGTGTGTTCCTAGGGGAAAGTATTGAGTCAAGGCTATCACCTTGTTCTTGACTCCTCCGTTTAGGCTCAACTCCTAATGAAGCCAAGGGGGGTAGACCCTATTAAGTTACTAAGGCTAATTACTTAGTGTGATGGTGTTATATTGATTAAGTTGTTTAGGAGCTTTGAAATTAATCAGTGGAAACAAAAGATAACAAGATGCAAGATTTAAAAGAATATAAGCACAATAATGACACTCAATATATATATAATCGAAATAAATAAATCACCAGTGCCTTAAATGGATTCAACAGAGAAAATAATGTGCTTGCATGCGCTTGAAATAATGTTTTGCAAATGTCTCTTGGTAGATTTTAAATTAATGTGGAATGTGAATGAATTAAATTAGGTGAAAATGGGACTCCAAATATACCCGAGGGGTACTTGGAGTATGTCCAAAATTGAACTTTCACAGCTACCCGCAAGGTGTTTGTGGGCTGCAACGGAGTCTCGGAGACTAGTTTTCATAATGCAGCCATCAGGGTGTGACAGAGATCAGCGCCTTGAGGTCACTTTCTAGTTGTTCCCACTCCTTTGGGTATTTTGCCACCACTTACAATTTGTTCAAGATGTTGGATTTTCTCTGGATGGTTTGTCAATTTGGGAGATGAATACTAATTAATATAGTCACTCAAGTGCTTTTGATGCAGCTTGACTGATCGTAGGAACCACAACCAAGTACAGAGCATACACACTGGAGTCTTCGTTATTTTTAATAGATTTTAATATAGGTGTTCTTGTTAAAAATAAAACCCTCCAGGAACCTCTTTCGATCCAAGTGGATCTCAATCAGGGAACAGGTATAATTTTAGGGGCGAATTTTAGCCCAGTGGACTATTTTTCCATGTTTTTCTCCCAAAAAAGATTCACCATTTTGCATTTTTTGAAACCCTGTTTCGCCCAATTTTTATGGGGTAAAATTTTTTCACCCAAAAAATCGTGAAATTATTATATAAATGATATAAAATCCTTGGAAATTAAAATATTTTTTGAAAAATATCGCCAATCATTTTATAGTTGGCATTTTAAGAATTGGTAATATTCGCCAACATTTATACACTTTTAAATAAGTATGGTTCCTTAAAATAATCCCTATCATGGAATCAAGGAGGGGTTAATTTTATTATGGCTAATGAAACGATTGATGAAAATTGAAACAAATATTCATTACACCGATTTTCTAATTAGTCCTACGACACATCTCTTTTCCCTTGCGGGTCAATCAGGAAGTCATGGGGTAAGTAGTATGATTAATTTTGAAATTAAAGTATGTAATAACGAAAAATTATATCAAAGTATACAATCCTACATGTCATTACTAAACTAGATCAAAAAAAGGGAAAAAAGAAAAAAAGTGAAACGGACGCAGATCCCCCCTGGGGGGATGGGGAGTGGGCTCGAAAGAGCCTACTCAAAAAAAGATTTTATTTTATTATTATTGGTTACAATATAAGCAAGCTTAAATATCAGAAACCTCTTGGTCCTTATACAGGATGAAACCAAGATATTACAACTCTGCAAATTTTTTAAATTTTAGTGAAAGGGGAGACCCCTGGGGGGATTTGAATGCTCCTGAGGACACTTTCAAACAGCAGGTTATTTTCTTTTCTGTTACACCTGATAAAAACCAGCAAGCATGTTAGAATAAAATATTCCCAAAATCACTTTCAGAGTACCTTTGGATCAGCCTACCTTAACTCAAAAAAGATTAAGTTAAAACTAGATAAATAGGTGAAAAAGGAACCAAGGAAAGCAAGATTTCCTTGGGATCTTGGATTCCTGTTTGTGAATCCAATGAAATATGCACTAATTTTTGGATTTAATATTTTTAAAACATAAAAGGAAATCTAGAGCATGCAACCTACTGATTTTCTTTAACTTGCCATGCAAAACATACGATTTCCTTATGCTAGATCTAGAATGCTTAATGATACTTTTTAGAATTGAGATATATACTATGAGATTTGAAATAAAATATCTATGTATATTTTTCTTTTATATAACATATATAAATGATGACAAAGCTTTAGAACACAGTAACCAGGTAAGAAAACTGATTTTTTGAAGGAGAAAGAGAGAGAAAGAGTGTTGGAAGTCTAGGAATGTTGGGATTTGGAGTCTGATTTGGTGGAACACTGAAAGATTATGTCATTCAGAAGATCATGAAGATGAGAAAGATTCAAATAAGCTCAACCTCTTCTACAAGCTAGATCACCTGCAACTTAGAAATCCTTCCACAAACAGATGGTTAAAACATAGGCACTGCTGGAAGAGATAATTGGAAAGCATGCAATTAAACTTAAAATACATACGAATCCAATAGATATGAAACAAGCAACAATAAGAGCATAAATAAAACTAGAATAAACTCTTACTCTAATAGGTGGGAGCTCCCTCCTTCAAGGACAACAATTAACTGGCAAAAGAAATGATAAATAACACAGATTATACCTCATAAGCATTTCACAATTGCCATCCACACATGAAGAGCATTACACCATAGATATTGCCTCCAAAGCTTCTTTATTCTAGAATAGTAAACAATAACATAGTACAAGAGCAACAACACCTCAATCCCAGTTCTAACTAGCTTGGAAGAGGCATCCTGAGATTTATTTATACACAAAACAGGAGATCCATCTTGGGGGGCGCAAATCCCAAGGAGACAGACCGTTGTAGCTGAGGGAGAGTCAATCAATGCTGATCTGAAGCCGAACTGAGCCTACTTGTCAATTGGGGGCCTGATTGAGATGACACATCAACCAACATACTGACACATCAATCCATAGAGCTTCTAGGAGAGCCCACACATGTGGAGGAGAGAGAGAGGGCACAATTCCCCATAAATGATGTTGAAGATAAACTCTGGATCTATCCAGATCACCTCCTTCAGTCAAGGATTTGTCAGATCCAGTCAATATGGTCTAGATCTAACTGATTTCAATCAAATCGGTTGAGAATCCACTGATCTAGGATTTTGGATTTGCTCCATTGTTCATCAATTTATTAATTAAAATAATCAATAATTGATTTTTTGGGGTTTTCTGACCTGAGTGATGAAAAATCACTCAAAACTTGAAAAAAGTGGGTCCATGGGTTTACATGGTGCTCTCAGCTTGAAAATGAGCACCTACATGACTGAAACTGATTATTTGGCCCACTTTTATTACAAAACCAATTTTTCCAATTAAACTATTAAAAAATAGCCTATGTTTTGGAAAAAATAAATTTTAATAAAAAACACTAAAAAAATAAAAAATTGAAAAAATTGAAAAAACCTAGGGGGACTTAGACATGTTCATATGACTTGACCATGATGCCTAGAATGTTTATACATTGACACGTAGACTCTAATAACCTCCTCAAACTGGTGGAAGGAACTAGGTGGAGGGAAAAAGACAAGTGGCAGCATCCTCAAACACTTCCTATGTTGCAGGTGGCAACTTCCCTACATTTGGGGTCATGATCCCACAAGAAAGTGGGATCAAAGTAGGTGGCTCAATAAATGACAACTAACCCAAAAATAACTAGGCAATCTTCTAAAGTACTCAATGAATAGAGCTGAGGTTGCTCAGATATTTTCAAGACAAGAATCATTCAGGTGGAATGCTATTCAGGAAATTCATTGGGGAAAAAGGGAAAAATAGTAAGGAAGTTGTTCTAAGAGGAATGTTGTAGTAACTTGGCCTCATGTATTACACAGTAAGGGTAATCAAAAAGTCGAACAGCTCTTCAAAGCCCTCGACCCCTTCAAGTATTTGAGAGGATGGCCTATTTGCCCTCTGCCTCATTTCTTACATAGCACTTAAACACAGAAAGGAAACTAACATATACAATCACGGCCGAAGCCGGAGCACCCTCACACAGTGCAGGGGCCTTCTCAACTACCCCAAGTATCAAAAAATTTAATAAGACAAACTAAAGCCGTAAGGGTTACAGGTCGCAACGCGCCAACCCTCAAAAGTTCCAAAGGAACCCCACAAAGAAGAAGTGCCATGGTTTAACCAGGCTTACCGGGATTTTGTAATTGATGCTCAATCTTGTACCAGGAGCCACACAAAATGGAAGGCCAAGACCTGTAACAACAAAGAGAACGGTTGTTAGAAACTGGAAAACTGGAATAAACATTTATGTTTTTAAATCAAACAGTAAAAAAAAAAATGAAGGAAGCTCTTACAGTTTTACTCACCTAATCTTTGCTTTGAGGTGCGAACACTAGCAGCAATAAAACCACCAACAACGCGAGTTGGAAACCCTACTGCAGGCAGGGAGGAAGAGATTAACATTATAGCAAACAACCCATCGCTATCCAGGAGAACAAAACCACGGCTTTCACTGAGGGAGGAGTGGTATTCAGTTAAAGATTCAAGTTAGAGCTAGTAAACTGAGAAACCTTGAAGGGAGGATAGGTAACAGATGGCCAACATCAACACATGGGAGGGCACTGCAAAAATGTGATGGAACAAGCCAGAAGAAGGTAACAATATGGAGGATGCTATTGCAGAGGAGGGACACAGCTAGGGTGCACCAGCACCATCGTAGAGAAGCAAGAGGTCGAATACTACGGGAAGGATAATGAGAATAGGGTTTGAAGGAGGAACCTTTTTATCCATGCAGCATACGGTCACAGTGATGACATGATATCATGTAAATTTTTTCATGCAGTGGGTGTTTTTCCCATAGTTTTGATGGACAACCATGAGAAATCGAATTATAACAATCATATACTAATTTTCCAAAGATCTTCTATGATAACCAAGCCCAAAGTCAACCTATTATTAATGCATTATAACAAAAAGAATTTTTATATTATAACTGTGCTATAAAACTTACGTATGGAGTGGAAAATGAACATCCAATCAAATGCATTATGGTATTCATATAACTTGACAAGCTTAAATCTACGATTGTTATGGAAGGGTTATAATTATAACCTTTCTTGCTAGGTAAGTAATGTTAACCATAGATTATATATGTTTGGAAAAGAGGCAATTCCTCTATAAAGTTTATAGAACCATAAAATAAGGACTAAGCTAAGTTTATAGAACATGGTTGATCCTTAGGCCTCTTGTTCCTACTTTATACCTTGTCTTATGCTTTATGAAATATTAAATTCAATTAACTTTTGGCTTAACATAAAAGTATATTTGGAAGATCATAAAGGAGTATATTAGAGCAAAAAACTATGACATTGGTTCTAATGTCCATAATAACCTCAATGGCTTATCTATTGGTTAAAATAGTAACTTTTGGTGAAAGTTACAAAAAGAGAGTAGTAACTTTTATGTAAAGACAGCTTATGCTTAAGATAATAACCTTCACTTAATTGATGACTTGGCAAGGTAAGCCACATTTTTTCTCTTATCTGATAGTTTAACCATATTAAGATAGACAGGCCCTATAATGGTTTAATGATGCATTCTTTTACAAATGATTTCCCTTAAGGACATGTCCCATTTATAAACATAAAGGGGATAGGATAAAAGCTGTTTCAGTAAGATATATAAATTATTAATGATAAGCTCCAGTTATGCTTGAAAACAGTTGATGAGTAAATAAGAACTCTATGCATTGACATTAGTATAGTTTTCTTAAAAAGGAGTTGAAGTAAAGTTATAAACTCATTTAAACTTCAAGGTTTGAAAATGGAAACAATAATACAAAAACCCCTTATCAGTTTACACTTTCTATGCAACGTAATTGTATACAAATGAAACCATACTATAGATTTTATAACTCTACCACTCTTACTCTGCTGTAAAGAGTCAGTAAGATATTTTTATACATCACAACTGTAATAGATATGGAATAGTTCCGTAATCATCAAGAACAATAAATTACTTCTACTAGAAAGAAGGCCAGTTATTAAATATACCTCAACAAGCGTTGGAAATTGTTTAACATTTATTTTCTTACTGAGCTTTTCTTTTGCGACGAACATGTTATACTTTAGAATTGCGATAAGCAACACCAAAAACTCTTACCTGTAGTCTGTAAGAACAGGAAAACTTTCTGCATTAGCTCGAAATATAAGTAAGCCCAGTTTGCATCACAGTCTCACCTTGTGATCGCAAAAAGAAATAAAGTCAGTAAACTGAAAAGAACTGTTCTATCGTTAAATATAACCAACAGATAATTTAGATAATGAATTTGGTAACATGTAACTAATCAAACAATTAGTGACTGCATTTATTGAAATTATATGCATTTTAAAAAAATTTAATTTTTCGGAAAATTTAGGGGTTTTGACTTGTGGTATCAGAGCATGGTTCAAATACTAGGCCTTGATGTGGCCCAACTAGTTTCCGTAGAACAGTAAAATAATGTACTAACCTATATTCTATTTTATGTAAAGAATCAGAAAATTTCCTTTCTGAAATTTAACAGTCAAGTATGGAGAAGCTAGGATAATATGCTCAGGAGGAGTCTTCAGACACAGAGACAAGGCAATTACCCAGGGAACCTATGTTAGAAGAGGTGACTACTCACTCTTCAGAGCTGTTGCAGAGTGTGAAGGATTTGAAGACTGAAATGGAATCAGTCAAGAAGGACAATGAGAGGATTTTGAAGACTCAGGAAGAGTTGAACCAAATTTTGATGGAAAAGTTCCAAAATGAAGGAAGGAGAAAAAGATCAGAATCTGAGGAGGTTAGTCATCAAAGAAGGTCTAAAACGGTGAAGCTGGTGAAAACTGAAAGTAGTTCATCATCTGAAGGGTTCGGTGAACAACAAAGCTACCACACTACTAGTGATAGTAGTGAGGCTGAGTTGTATGACAAGAAGAAGAAGTACAGACCATATGAGGAGATTTTAGGGGAGTTTAAAAAGATAAAGCCCCCAAATTTTAATGGAGAGACCGAAAAAGGGGAAGAAGTCGAGTCTTGGTTATCTGGGATGAGGAAGTATTTTCATATATACAATTATTTAAATCAGCTGAAGGTAAGAATGGCAATCTATAATCTCTTCGAAAAAGCAGACATACGGTGGCAAGATCTGAAGAGATTCAAGGGTATCAAGGAAAAATAAGTGAATTGGAGTACTTTTAAAAGGTACTTCAAGAAGAATTTTTTGTCCGAACAATATTATGAAGAAAAAGATAAAGAATTTTACGAATTGAAGTTAGGTTCAATGACTATGAAGGATTTGAACAGTAAATTCTTAAGCTTGCTGAGGTATGTACCTTACCTAGTAGACGAGAAACCTAAAGTGCAGCGATTTCTCAGCTGTCTACCATATCACATTAAGGACAGAATTGAGTATGATAACCCCAAGACTCTGGAGGAAGCCATGCGGAAGGATAATTTCTGTTTTGAGCAGAAAAAGAAGAAAGAAGGCTTAGCTAACTGGAAGGCTAAGAAAAACAACAATCATCCTGAGTTTAAGAAGAAGGAATTTGTACCTCAGAAGAATTTCAAGAATAATAAGAACAGAAATTATTCTAACAACAAGAATTTCCAAGGAAATAGAAATGGTACTTCCAATAATTCGAATAACTTTAAGGGCAAGGAAGCTGCAAATAACCATGGAAATTTGACTAAGAGTTTTGAACGAAAGGAGCCTGTTAAGTGCTGGGAATGTAATGGCCCACACTATGCCTCGATCTACCCAAATCGGAAAAAGTCAGTAAGCAATATTTACACTGTACATGAGGAAATGACTATTGGAGAACTCACGAGGACTATGCCCAGAATAAATGCAGCATTGGAGAACCGCCAAGATGACTATCAGACTTCCATGGTGGAAGTGGAAGGTATGATTAACCAAACCCCGGTAACCATTTTAATCGATCTAGGAGCTAGTCTTAGTTACATTGCACCTCAGATAGTGGAAAAATGTAATTTGTCTGTAGATAAATTTGATAATTCCCGGTTAGTTCAATTAGCCACTGGGGAAAAAAGAAAAGTAACTTGTTTTGTGAAAGAATGTGCTTTAGTTATGGATGAATTTAAAACTACAGTTAAGCTTAATGTTTTGCCACTTGGCTCATATGATTTACTGATTGGCATGGATTGGTTAGAACATCATAAAGTAGTTTTAAACTGTTACGATAAAACCTTTACGTGCGTAAATAGTAACGAACAACCAATAAAGGTTAAGGGTATTCCTAGGAAAACTGTAGTCAGGTAGATTTTTGCTTTACAACTTAAAAGAACAGTTAGAAAAGGGTGTAAAGCCTATGATGTAACTATTATAGATGAGGCAAGTAAGTCTAAAATAGATAAGTTAAAAATAGAAGATATTCCTGTTTTAAACGAATTTACTGATGTGTTCCCAGAAGAAATTCCAGGATTACCTCCCAAGAGGGAACTGGATTTCACTATTGAGCTGGTGCCAGGTGCGGTACCTAGCTCGAAAGCTTCATATCGGATGAATATTTTAGAAATTAATGAGCTAAAATCATAGTTAAAAGAATTAATAGATAAGAAGTACATTCGACCCAGTGTGTCTCCTTGGGGAGCACCGGTCATCTTTGTCAAAAATAAAGATGGAACTATGCGACTATGCATAGATTACCGTCAACTAAACAAGATGGCTATTAAAAATAGATATCCGTTTCCCCGTATAGATGATCTGTTTGATCAGTTACGTGGAGCCACGGTGTTCTCAAAGATAGACCTGAGGTCAGGATATCATCAGGTAAGAATTAAAGACGAAGATATCTTTAAGACAACCTTTAGAACAAGGTATGGACACTACGAGTTTGTCATAATGCCATTTGGGCTTACCAATGCCCCAGCTATCTTTATGTGCTTAATGAATAATATAATGCATAAATACTTGGATAAATTTTTTGTCGTGTTTATCCACGACATCTTAATTTACTCTAAAACGGAAGAAGAACATAAAGAACACCTAAATATAGTTTTACAAGAGTTACGGGAACACCAGCTCTTCGCGAAGTTTAGCAAGTGTGACTTATTTAAGGATGAAATCTAGTACTTAGGTCACGTAGTAACTAAGTAAGGGATTTCAGTTGATCCTGAAAATATTTGGGCAATCGAAGATTGGCTGGTTCCAAAAGACGTAACAGGTGTTAGGTCATTCATGGGAATTACCGGTTATTACCAGAGATTCATTGAAGGCTTTTCAAAAATAGAAAATCCGATCACTTCCTTGCAAAAGAAAGGCAAGAAATTTGATTGGAACTTAAAATGTGAAGAAAGTTTTAAGAAATTAAAAACTTTATTAACAAGTGCGCCTATTCTAAGAAAAGCAGATCCTAATAAGGATTTCGTGGTATGCACAGATACCTACAATGATGGTTTAGGCGGTGTGTTGACTCAAGACGGGCATGTCATTGCCTATGAGTCTAGGAAGTTAAAAATTCACGAAAAGAATTATGCAACTTATGATCTAGAACTTGTGGCTGTTATACATGCCTTAAAAATGTGGCGACATCATTTAATAGGTAGAAAATTTATTCTAATAACTGATAATAAAGGACTGAAATATCTTTTAGATCATCCTAACTTAAATGCAATACAAGCAAGGTGGTTATCCTTCTTGAGTGAATATGATTTTGAAATCCAACACATAAAGGGTAAGGAAAATAAGGTGGCTGATGCTTTAAGCAGAAACACAAAGCTAAACTTTACAGCAGTAATCAACACTTATGCTTCTAATTTAAATGAATAGCTTACAGAAGGGGTAAAGTAGGATGAAATTTATCAGAACTTACAAGTTACAGCTAAAGAGAAACCTACATAGAGCTTAATAAAAGGTTATAGTCTAAATAAAGATGGATTTTTATTATTTAAGGATAAATTGTATGTGCCTAATGGGCCTAAGGTTAAGTTGTTGATTCTGGACGAAGTCCATAAAACACCTTACTCAGGACATCCATGTTACCAAAAGACTGTAACCATGCTAAAGAAAGAATATTTTTGGCCTAATATGAAATCTAAGGTAGCTGAATACATTGCAAGATGTTTGGACTGTCAACAAGTGAAAACCGAACACCAACATCTAGCTAGTTTGCTACAACTATTACCTATTCCCAGCTGGAAATGGGAAGTGATTAGCTTATATTTTATTACTGGACTGCCCAGAAATCAGAATCAAAATGACTCTATTATGGTGGTGGTTGACAATTTGAGTAAAGCAACACATTTCATTCTTGTCAAAACTACTTACAAGGCTGCCAATATAGCTGATATATTCTTAAAACAAATATTTCGATTGCATGGAGTACCAAAAGTTATCATTTTATACAGGGATCCTAAATTCACAGGAAATTTCTGGAAATCCTTGTTTAAGGGATTAAAGACAACATTGAATTTCAGCACCTCCTTCCATCCTCAAACAGATGGACAGATTGAAAGAGTGAATCAGGTGCTGGAAGATTTATTGAGGATGTATGTTAAAGATCATCCAGGTAAGTGGGAAGACTACCTGCATCTAGCAGAGTTTGCATATAATAATAACTATCAGTCATCAGCTAACTTTAGTCCATTTGAAATTTTGTATGGACGTAAATGTAACACTCCTATCTCCTGGAATAATCCAGTAGATAGATTGGTGTTAGGACCAGAATTATTGAAGGAAATGGAGATAATTGTAAAACAAGTGCAGGAAAATTTGAAAGTGGCACAGGATCGGCAAAAGAGCCAAGCAGATTTGAAAAGAACTCCCAAAGAGTTCCAGGTAGGTGAGCATGTGTTTATAAAGGTAATACCAAAGAAAATCTCTCTAATATTGGGGAGTTGTGCAAAGCTGGCACCACGTTACTGTGGTCAGTTTGAAATTTTATCTAGAATTGGTCAAGTTGCATATCAGCTAGCGTTACCACCTAACTTGAAAGTGCATAATGTTTTTCATATCTCTGTTTTGAAAAAGTATGTTCATGATGCTACTCATGTGGTTGATTGGAATGTTGTACAAGTGGAACCAAAAGGAGAAATTCTGGTGGAACCAGACTGTATCCTCGGGAGGAGGGAAATTACTCTATGGAACCGCACCATTTGACAGGTGAAGGTGCAATGGAAGCACCTTAGTCCTGAAGAGGCTACTTGGGAACTGGAAAGTAAGATGCGGGAGGCATACCCAAATCTGTTCCAGGAGGTTGCAGAGGATGAAGAAGAAGTAACATCGAGGACGATGTTACATTTTAAGGGGATGTGTATGTCACATACCCCAATTTTGTAAAATAATGTTAATTGTTTTAATTACATTTCCTAAGACATTATGTTAAATTTAATGTAAAGTAGGAACTGATGACTCAACAGAGTCAAAAGAAGTGGAATGTAATTATGAATATTTTATTATTAATAAATAAAAAATGGAGACAACATCATGGGAGAGCTGTTAATAAGAGGTTACTGGTCAAATTGGTGGAAGGAACTAGGTGGAGGGAAAAAGACAAGTGGCATCATCCTCAAACACTTCCTATGTTGCAGGTGGCAACTTCCCTACATTTGGGGTCATGATCCCCCAAGAAAGTGGGATCAGAGCAGGTGGCTCAATAAATGGAAACTAACCCAAAAAGACCTAGGCAATCTTTTAAAAGTACTCAATGAATAGAGATGAGGTTGCTCAGATATTTTCTAGAGAAGAATCATTCAGGTGGAATTCTATTCAGGAAATTCATTGGGGAAAAAGGGAAAAATAGTAAGGAAGTTGTTCTGAGAGGAATGCTATAGTAACTTGGTCTGTTACAGCTTGTAAGCTGGGAGAATTGATTGATAAGTTCAGGATTCGTGCTAACTCTGAAGACTGGTACTTGATTATTGCTGCACCTAGTTCCAGCCAGGGAGACCAGAGCAAGCTCAGGGGTCCTGAGGAGTCACCGTTTGAGTGCTCTCCAGAAATTGGTAGAGAGGAACGACCTCCCATTGTTATTTTTGTCCAAGCTCAAGAATCAGGTGCTGGCATCTATAAATCTTTTGTTCTTGTTTATATATTTGGGTATGATTGGATGTCATGTTTGTAGCTGACGAAGTAAATATTTAGATGGTTTAGTAATGAAATTGTTTTTAAATTGTTTAGTAACAGATTTTTTTTTATGAATAACAATACCCCCCTGTGTTTTTCCTCATCTAGAAGGACCAGACCGTACTCCAGCGCAGGGGAGGAATTTATAAATAGAGATGGTATGATGAAAATGCAGAAAAGAATGTTAACAGAAATTATAGAATATTTCTTTTATTTGATTGTTAGAAGAAATATCTTTTATACCAGTAGTAGTGTTAAAACCTAAATTAGACCGTTAGCTTATTTTGAATATCAGGGAAGAGTATAATAGTTAACTAGAGTAGGATTAAGTTACATAAAGTTGCTTTACAACCTACATCTTTACCCTTTAACTACTGCAAGTATAATTTTCAAATTGAATGAAGAATAGCTAGAATCTCTATCTACTCCTACAGGTATTTTAGTATTAGCAGAGTTTACTTTTGAAAAGTAATACATGTTAATCATTTATTTCTGTTCTACGTAGTTAAATAAAAACATATAACTGCTAACCTATACTATTCAAGATATTAACAGTGTAGAACATGGTTAATCCTTTTACTTTCTTTTCTTATAAACATTAAATTGTAACATAAAGCTAGATATTTTAGAATACAGAAAGTAATTCTACAAAGTATTGAATACAGTAAGTATGAGAACCTGAAAACAACAGGCTAGCAATAGACTACTTTATCCTATGAGTATAAATAATCAGGAACAAATTACTATTTCCCTATATACTTACAAAAGAAACTAAGTATAAATAACAATAAAAGTAATAGTACTCTAGTCAGGGTAACAACATTGTTATCATAAATAACAATTACTATCTTATTATTTACTCTATAAAGATAGTATTTTTAGGTAATTACAGTAATGCCTTAACTCATTTTCGTAAACCAAAATTATAAAATAAATTATGTACTTAAGATTTACTAACAGTTCTTAATAATTTTCTTTTAAAAAAATATATACATCCAACTATTATATTCTGAAGGGTAATAGTTCTAAGAATTTACCCTTTCGTTAATAATAAAGTAAATCAATATTTAAACATTGTATAGGAAAACTCATCATTTAATTTTAAAATACTACAGGTAGAAATCAAATATATTATCGCATAGGATATAATCAACAGTGTAGAATGCTCGACTTAACGAGCTTAAAAAGTATTGTAAAACTTAACTAATAACCCCATAGTTTACAAAAGAGTATTACTTAACAATGAATTTAAAAGAAGAGGCTGTATGTATTTCTTTTATTGTCGGATTAGGGTTTAACCCTATTAATTCAAAATATACAATTAAATCAATAACTGTGGAGCCAAGACAATATTTTTACTCACGGCCGTATTAAAAATCAACAGAGTAAGGCTGTCACAAGCATGTTTCTTATACATAGTTTTACAAATCAAAGGTAAATGCTGTAAACATTTTCCTACTGTCGAGCCTCAAATACTATATTTATAATATAAATAAACATATAAATTTCAATGCTGTAATATAAACAAAGAATTATAGAAAAGAAAAATAGTATTAATAACTTATATCAAGGACTTAGGGTGAAAACCCTGTAAGTACAAAATTACAACAGAAGTAAGAAATTGTGGGTTGTAAACCCTTTTTCAAGTCAGGCTCATGGCCTCATGCATTACATAGTAAGGGTAATCAAAAAGTTGAACATCTCTTCAAAGCCCTCGACCCCTTCAAGTATTTGAGAGCATGGCCTATTTTCCCTCTGCCTCATTTCTTACACAACGCTTAAACACAAAAAGGAAACTAACATATACAATCATGGCCGAAGCTAGAGCACCCTTGCATAGTGCATGGGCCTTCTCAACTACCCCAAGTATCAAACAATTTAATAAGACAAATTGAAGCCGTAAGAGTTATAGGTCGCAACGCGCCAACCCTCAAAAGTTCCAAAGGAACCCCACAAAGAGAAAGTGCCATGGTTTAACCAGGCTTACCGGGATTTTGTAACTGATGCTCAATCTTGTACCAGGAGCCGCACATAAGGGAAGAACAAGACCTGTAACAACAAAGAGAACAATTGTTAGAAACTGGAAAACTGGAATAAACATTTATGTTTTTAAATCAAACAGTAAAAAAATAAAAATGAAGGAAGCTCTTACAGTTTTACTCACCTAATATTTGCTTTGAGGCGCGACCACCAGCAGCAATAAAACCACCAACAACGTGAGGTGGAAACCCTATTGCAGGTAGGGAGGAAGAGATTAACATTACAGCAAACAACCCATCGCTATTCGGGAGAACAAAACCATGGCTTTCACTGAGGGACGAGTGGTATTCAGTTAAATATTCGGGTTAGAGCTAGTAAACCAAGAAACCTTGAAGGGAGGACAGCTAACAGATGGCCATCAGCAACACATGGGACGGCACTGCAAAAATGTGATGGAATGAGCCACAAGAAGGTAACGAGCTGGAGGATGCTATTGCAGAGGAGCGGTGCAGCTAGGGTGCACCAGTACCATCGCAGAGTGGCAGGAGGCCGAATACTACGGGTAGGATAATGAGAATAGGGTGTGAAGGAGGAACCTTTTTATCCATGCAGCATACGGTCACAGTGATGCCACGATATCACGTAAATATTTTCATGCAGTGGGTGTTTTTCCCATAGTTTCGATGGACAACCATGCGAAATCGAATTATAACAATCATATACTAATTTTCCAAGCATCTTCTATGATCACCAAACCCGAAGTCAACCTATTCTTAACGCATTATAACAAAAAGAATTGTTATATTATAACTATGCTATAAAACTTACGTATGGAGTGGAAAATGAACGTCTAATCAAATGCATTATGGTATTCATATAACTTGACAAGCTTAAATCTACGATTGTTATGGCAGGGTTATAAATATAACCTTTCTTGCTAGGTAAGTAATGTTAACCATAGCTTATATATGTTTGGAAAAGAGGCAATTCCTCTATAAAGTTTATAGAACAATAAAATAAGGACTAAGCTAAGTTTATAGAACATGGTTGATCCTTAGGGCTCTTGTTCCTACTTTATACCTTGTCTTATGCTTTATGAGATATTAAATTCAATCAACTTTTGGCTTAACATAAAAGTATATTTGGAAGATCATAAAGGAGGATATTAGAGAAAAAAACTATGACATTGGTCCTAATGTCCATAATAACCTCAATGGCTTATCTATTGGTTAAAATAGTAACTTTTGGTGAAAGTTACAAAAAGAGAGTAGTAACTTTTATGTAAAGACAGCTTATGCTTAAGATAATAACCTTCACTTAATTGATGACTTGGCAAGGTAAGCCACATTTTTTCTCTTATCTGATAGTTTAACCATATTAAGATAGACAGGCCCTATAATGATTTAATGATTCATTCTTTTACAAATTATTTCCCTTAAGGACATGTCCTATTTATAGACATAAAGGGGATAGGATAAAAGTTGTTTCAATAAGATATATAAATTATTAATGATAAGCTCCAGTTATGCTTGAAAACAGTTGATGAGTAAATAAGAACTCTATGCTTTGACATTAGTATAATTTTCTTAAAAAGTAGTTGAAGTAAAGTTATAAACTCATTTAAACTTCAAGGTTTGAAAATGGAAACAGTAATAGATAAACCCCTTATCAGTTTACTCTTTCTATGCAAAATAATTGTATACAAATGAAACCATACTATAGATTTTATAACTCTGCCACTCTTACTTTGTTGTAAAGAGTCAGTAATATATTTTTATACATCACGACTGTAATAGATATGGAATAGTTCCGTAATAATCAAGAACAATAAATTACTTCTACTAGAAAGAACGCCAGTTATTAAATTTACCTCAGCAAGCGTTGGAAATTGTTTAACATTTATTTTCTTACCGAGATTTCCTTTTGTGACGAACTTGTTATACTTTAGAATTGCGACAAGCAAAACCAAAAACTCTTACCTGTAGTCTGTAAGAACAGGAAAACTTTCTGCATTAGTTCGAAAGCTAAGTAAGCCCAGTTGGCATGACAGTCTCACCTTGTGGTCACAAAAAGAAATAAAGTTAGTAAACTAAAAATAATTGTTCTATCGTTAAATATAACCAACAGATAATTTAGATAATGAATTTGGTAACATGTAACTAATCAAACAATTAGTGACTGCATTTATTGAAATTATATGCATTTTAAAAAAAATTAATTTTTCGGAAAATTTAGGGGTTTTGACAACGCATCATCCCCGTGAAGGTCATTGGAATCTAGCAAAGTGAGTACTCAAATATCTAAAAGACACTAAATCTTATGGCATCAAATATTCTAAAGTTTTTGACTTTTATCTCACTGGTTATTCATATTCTGATTTTGATGGAGATAAAGAGTATGGGGTCTCTACTTCAAGTTATTTGATTAACCTTGGATCAGAAGCCATCACATGGAGATCACGAAAGAAATATGTTCCTATTAATTCTACAACTGAATCTGAATATGTTGCAGCAGCTCAAGACACAAAAGAAATCATTTGACTTTGTAAAATACTTTTGCGGGAGAACCAAATGACTTCAATGCCTCTCTTTGTTGATAACTCTTCTGCAATTCAATTGGCCAAGAATCCAAAATTCCATGATCGAACCAAACATATCAACACCAAATATCACTTGATTTGACATCATTTTCAGGCCCAAACCATTCATTTGACACATTGTTATACTTTAGAGCAAATTGCAGAGATCTTTACTAAAGCATTGGACCATGAAAAGTTTGAAAAAAGTAGAATGCAACTTGGCATGTCATATTTCCCTTCGGATTAAGGGCGTAATGTTGAATAATCCTTCGAGATTACTTTGTAAATAATATTTCAGTTATTATTTACTAAATTCTATTTAATAATATCGTTATCTAACTATATATAATGGTTTTGATTTCCTTTATATGTAACACTCATCTACATAATAAGATATTAATTTGTTGAGGTTCTTCACGTCTTGTCAATGTGGATCAATATTAAGAGAGGAAAAGAGATAGGGTTTTACGGGTAGGTTAAGTAGGAGAGAGAGAGAGATATAGAGAGGAGAAGGGGGTGGTTATGGGTAGTGTAATACTCCAAAAATACATAAAAATTTAAAATTTTTCATGTAACATAAAATGTTTGCAGTCGTCATTACTTAGGAATAATTAACTACTAATGGTTACTTAAATCTGTATTTTACTACAACTGACTATTTTGTAAATATCTAGTTTTGTATACTTACTAGTTTGTTTTTATAATTCCATGTTAAGGAATTGATTTATAGTTTGATATAACAGGAAATAAAACATATGTTTAACTTCTAGTACTAAGTTTGTTTTATTGTCTTATGACAAGTAGGAAAGAACTTCAGTTGAGATCGAGGCTTACTTAGCTTATAGATAGTGTAGTGAAGTGATGCTTCTTTCACAGGTCCTTTATAGGTAAGAAGTTTTGTTACCAGTTTTCCAGATCAAGATTATCATCTCAACTAGCATAGATTAAAATGCTAGTTAAATTATTTTTTTTACAGCTTGAGCAGTGTAAGAGGTATCGTTGATCTTTATTGTTTATGATCTTCATACTTGATAGTAATAACAATATTTTATTAAACTGAATTTAGCTCAGTTACTCTTACTATAACAAAACTTGTTTGTTTAACTTTCATCCTGCTATTTTCAGTTTAAATCCTGTTCGTAATTCTAGTGAAATGCATCCCATATAGTAGGTTCCTTTGTTTATATACTTGATACTGAAATAACATCCCAGGTTCTTGTTTCTACAAATATCATGTTAACCTAGGAAAGATACGATCTGAGTAAAGACAATAAGCGTATTATCTAAAGGATACACATAGAGCTAGTACTTAAAGGAGAATATCATTTTAAGCTATTTTAGTACTTATCAATTTGAGATGCACTAATACAACTTCTGTTTATTTAATATATAGTGTTATTACTTTTTATGTAAAGAACGATGAATTATTTTCTATAGGAAATCTATCCCTTTTATTTCTTTGTATAATTTCTCATCTCCTCAGGTGTTACTAAGAGAAAACAACATCCTAGTACCTTTATTCGTAATATCAATTAAATATCTAATCCAACATGCTAGCTATGCATCTTCTATAGTTGCAAGAATACATATAATTGATTTTATTTGTTATATTTTCTTAACTTGCTACAAGTTATTTTCATTATACAAATTAACCTTGGATAGTTTCTTGCTTATGTTTTTCTTAAACATTGCAAAGGTTATGAACTATTCTAAAACCCTAGTATAATTACTACCTATCTTCTTTAATTGTTAGGGATACAACCATATAGAATGACCATGATGTAGGGTAAGATAAATTATAACCATGTTATAATATATTTTTAAAGATCCAATTTTATTATTTGCAGGCTGCTTCGAAGGTTTTTTGAACTATATAGAATGACCCACAAATTGTAAATATTTACCATGCCACATGGTAGCTACACGATGGCTAGGTTTTTGAGTTGACCATGGACAATATAAAAGTGTTCTGAACCCTAAAAATCAAATTCTTTCCTAGTTTTATGTCTCTGTTGTGAGTGTGTGTGAGCGGAAGGCTCATGGCCGCAATGTTTCACTATCAAAACTTAACCCTTTGTTATAGGCTCCCTTACCCATCTTCGTTTTTCTGCACTGAATGATTTGCGTGGTTATTGTTTGCGTTGAGCAACAAACCCTTATACCATCATTAGCTTACCTATGCAAGCGTTATTCTTTATACGTTGGTGTAATCGTGACCTGAAGAGGGAACACAACTCTTGGTTTGATGTGATGTGGCTTGAGCTATTTATTGTATTTCTTTAAATTTGGTGTAAAGGTCAGATGTCTTCGCATCCCATTCTGTAGAGTGGCATTGACTCTGCTCTATCGTGGGATTTGGGACTCAGATCTAAACTTTGTGAGCCATGTTTTTCTTTTGTGAAGCTCGTTGTCTTTGAATGGTGGCTAGGGTTTGTACTCATACTTCTACAAGGCCAATAAATCTATAATGCAGGTAAAATACTTCATTTTTCTATCTTTAAAAGGAGTTAAAGATTTCATTATACACTAGTAATTAATATTTTGAGTTTTTATATTTGTTTGACTTCAACTTGTAGGAGCTTAAATTTTACAGAAGGGTGCTGACAGCCGCCGAAGACCACCTTGCACAGATTCCATGCTGCGCATAACCCTGGTAAGCCTCAGTTTCGTTGAGGTTCCTCCTGCAGTGGTGCATGGTGTTGACTTTTAGTTGATGGAGCTCATTGGGTTCTAAGATTTGGCTTGGCCGTGAATACTCTTTGCTGAAGATATTTTTGGGAGGCCATGTGTTTGATACTTGATATTTGGTTTAGTTTAATTTAAATCCCTCGTGGCTATTTCAAGTTGGAGACCTTGGGATTTCATAGCCGAGACTTGAGAAATGAAAAAAAAATTGGATCTAGTTTTTTTTTGCAGTTATGTTATTTTAAACAGGATTCTCAATCATGACACCATTTGTGAAAGTCCATAGGGCCGTAAACTGATATGATTATGTTCAGGGTTTTTAATTGTTACTTAAGGCTTGGATAAGCCCGAAACTTACTCTGTTGTAATTTATATTTTTGATAATACATATGTATTGTTTAATGTGATTTTTGGAATGATGAGGTAGGCTTGTAGTGCTCTTGTTTAATCTTTGTGAATTCAACCTATCAAAGGTTATTGTTAAAATAAATTAATGTTTAAATTTTTCTCCTGTGTAAAGTTGTAACTATAGATTGAATAGTGGGTATTTAGATATTATTTCGATTATTACTATGAGTAAAAAATAAAATAAATAAGGGGTGAATAACACCTCTTGAATCTTTACTATTTGCTTGTCTTGAAATGTATTGAGGGGTTTTTATTTTGTTTATAAACATGCATATAGTATTAATATTGTTCCTCGTGGAGGATGTTTTAATTTTCCTATATTCATTTAGTTAATTTTCTTGTTATATAAACACAGTATATAAGCTTTAATTTGTTTTTTTTTAGGATTAAATTTTAACCCCTGTATTAGAGAGAGAGATGGACATATTATTTTAAATTACAATTTATTTTAATTAGGTTTTCATTATAAAACCCTAATTTCTCTTAGTTTTAAATGCATTGTTAATATTTGAATAGAATGTTATTCTAATTTTTATATTACTTAGATAAAATATCATAGTAAATATATAGTGTTATTTACTGTTACCTACCTGTTTAGTTTATGTTCTTATAATGTCAGTTAATTTTTATAGTAATTAGCTTGTCTACTGTGAAATTTAATACACTGATCAAGAATATTCATATTTTAAAAATCTTTCCTAGAGAGAGATTTGTCTATTTCATTACATAATACTTAATCTCAGTAAAACTTCAGAATAAAAAGGAAAAGCATATAGTAGAATAACACTTAGAAAGAAAGTTGTGGAAAATAATAAATCACATTCATGTATACTTAAATCGATTTTATTTATCTGAAGTTAATCTAACCTACTGTACTAGAGTACTGACTTTATAAAAGGTGTGCAAAAATACAATTTAGGTATTTTCTTTATATCTATTAGTTAAACTAGAATTTCTAATCATTTACCAAATAGATCTAATCCATTATTTCACAATCTTTCTTCAGTAAAAGTATATATTTCTTTTTTTTAAATCTAACCCTAGCAGTAACACATCAGAAGCATAACATTTCATTGCTTTAGCTAAAACTTTCCAGATAACAACAAACAATTAGATAGCTAGATTAAACAAGTAGAACCTGGAAATATAGATGATGTGACAACAGCTTAAGGAACCTGTTCCTCCCAATCAACTCCTGGATAAAAGTTGGACTGCAAATCTCAGGATCACCCCCGAGCTTGTCTCCTGGTCCACCTAGTAGAAGTACTGGGTGAGAGATGTAGTTTAGTAATCCTCTGCAACTCCACTGAGTGTTCAACAGTAAGTGAGTTCTGCATCCAGTAGTATGAACTCAACTTAAAATAGTTGCACTAGTTCAGGTCTTTAGTACTTTTCCTCTCAAAACATACTTCAGATAGTCCCCTCCATCGATTTTTATTGTGCACACCATTCACTCCATAAAGATCACAAGCCAAGAATGAGAAGCCTCAGCTGTCTTCAATGGGAAGTTTTATTAGCATGCCTAGGTCTTTTGGGTCAGTTTTCACTTAATGAGCCACCTACTCTTGTTCAACTTTCTTAGGGAACATGACCACAAATATAGGGAAATTGCCACCTGCAACAGCTAGAAGTAGTTTGAGGATGTTTCCAAGTGTCAATCTGCCCTCAACCCATCCTACTCCACCAAGTGACCAATAAAGCACTCATTTAACAACTTCCCCAAGATGTTGTCTCATCTTTCATTTATTTATTAATAAAATATTCAGCAATTACATTCAATTATCCTTGAACCCACTTGGTCATTAATTACAAACTTTAAAATAAAATATAACATAATGTTTCTTAAAACATAAAATGTTTTGCAAATTGGGGCATGTGATAGGTAGGGAGAGTAGGAGGGTGGTTAGGGGTTATGAGAGTGTGAGGGAGAGAGAGGTAAGGAGGTTCTTAGGAGGTTGGGGGAGAGTAGGTGTAGGTTGAGGAGTAGGGGAAAGAGAGAGAAAGAGAGAGAGGAGGTTAGTGAGGGTTAGAAGGAAGAGAAGAGAGAGAGAGAGAGAAATAACGAATAGGAGGATAGGGTATTAGAGGTAAGAGGAGAACTAGGTGGGACAAGATAGTGAGAGAGGGGATTAGTAATGGAGACAGAGTGACTGAGAGAGAGAGAGAGAGAGAGAGAGAGAGAGAGAGAGAGAGATAAAACAAGGGGGTTAGTTATGGGGGGGAGTGGGGAAGTGTCAACGGGTTGGGGAAGATATATGGGGTGGGGTTAGTGGTAGCTAAGAGAGAGAGAGAGAGAGTGATAAGGGGGAGGGTTTATGATATTAGGGTATGGGGGAGGAGAAGTGTTGGGGAAAACAGAGATAGAGAGAGATAAAGGTTGGGGGAGGGGGAACAGATTGGGTAGTGTCTTAAGGATGATTAGGGTAGTTAGAGAGAAGGGGAGAAGATAGAGAGAGATAGAGATAGAGAGAAATGAAATTGGTGGGTGGTGTGTTAGGGGGTTGCATGAGTGAGAGATTGGTGGGGGTTAGGTGTAGGTGGAGGAGTATGGGAGTGAGAGAGGGGGTTTGTAGGAGATAGGGGGAATAAGAGGGTGGGGGGGTAGAGATAGACAGATCGAGGGGGTAGTGGTTCTTGGTGGAGAAGGGTTATTAGATAGAAAGGTGGTATAGGTGAGGAGTGTGAGTGTTGGGGTTATATGTGTGTGTGTTTGTGTGTAGATAATAGAGAGAGAGAGAGAGAGAGAGGGAGGGAGGTGGTTAAGGGGTTAGAGGTAGAGACATAGGGGGTGTTTGGAGATTGGAGGTTAAGGAGTTGGAGAGGGAGTGTGGTTGATTAAGGGTAGGGGGTTGTTAAGGAGTTTGATAAAGAGTGTTAGGGGATTAGGGAGGGGGTTTTAGGGAGTTGGATAGGGGGTGTTTTGAGGTTGGGAATGGGTCATAGGGGCATGATTTGGGGAGTAAAACATGTACGTGTTTTTCTTCTTTAAAATGTGTACGCATTTTGATTCTCTAAAATGTGTACATGTTTTGGTTTTCTAAAACACGTACACATTTTGTTCTCATATCCTTCATGTCATACCGCTTGGATACCTTAGGATTTTCATTCTTATGTTTAATAACCATGTATGCATTGTTGAATTCTATAATAAGAACATGTTTCGAAAAAACATGATTTGCATCTAAAAGTTCCCCCATCTTTGTGCAAGGACCTTGTACTTGAAAAATTAACAAGTTAAGCACTCTATCAAATACCAAACTAGCAAATTAATCACAACATCAAACCATTTCAACAATTTTTTGAATTTTCAAAATTTGAAGTGTAATACAACCAAATTTGGTCACTATGCTTAGTTGCAACCACTTCCTCTAGTGTGGCTTACAACATAGCTTGAACCCAGTAAAAAAAAAATATAAGGCTTCCCAGAAGAAGCCGCTACCCATTTATGATGCAATGGGAGCGTGCTAGCGAAAAAAAGCAGGAACAGACACACACACTTGGATGTGCACGCATGTTCCTTCTTTGACATTGGAAAACCTCCATGTCGGATTTCCAATGTGTACAATAGGATCCAGCATGTGCCCCTAATGACACACATACATGTATGGGTGTGCACGGGTATCTAGATGCACAGATGTGTTTTCTGCGTACGCGTACATGGACGCGCGTGCGTCCCTGTGTTAAAAAAACAAAAAGAAATAGTGAACAGTTTTATTCACTGACAACCTGCTAGCATGCAAGTTACCCAAAAATGACATCCAAGGAGGCCAAAATGACACCCATAGATCCCAAAATAAGTTTCCAAGTAGCCTAAACAGACACCCACGGCCGTTGGAGTAAGGTAGGTGGAGTAGTATTTGCATTTTGTTGTATTTTTTTGTTTTTTAATGTTTTTCATTGTTTTTCAGATAAAATATAAAATTAAAAAAATTGCAAATGAATTGAAATGGAAAAAAATTGATATTGTAGATACAAATTACCTAAACATAATGACAAATACCGATGAACCATCCCAACAAAGGAGTGAAACAAACCAATAAGAGGACCCAATAAACCCTGAATTAAATGAAGAAAACCCCGAAGATGGATTTGGTGAACAACCATAAAACCTCGAAGATGAATTACATGGGGATTTAAACTAGTTAAGGATATTGAGTGATGAACTAAAGAACACCAGGGAACCCTCTCAGGTTTTCTTTACCACATCACTACAAAAAATAATAGATTCTATGAACATTATCCATAGTGAGATAACCAATTTGAGCCAATACTAGGGCTCGAATGAGAGAACATTATGCCACTGGTATATCCAAAAAAGATATAAAAAACTTGAATATCACAAAATCCCAACTGTGGAGAAAATTTACAGATATGAGAATAGGACAACCTCCATATGTGAGAAAGAGGCGATTTTGCATGGACTTGTGTAATTACTAGCCATGGAGAGAAAACTAGAGGAAGATATGGTTCATGGTTTTTTACAAGCCTCCATGCAACAATGTTGAGGTCCCATAATATTTTCTCAAGAAATTATGGGATGAGTTTGTGTTAGGGTTCCATGTGAACTACTTTGACATCACCAAGTTCTAGGGCATCGATTTTGTCTCAGACCAATATCAACCTCACACTCACCGGAACCCACTTAAAGGACCTCCTCCACCTAGGAGAGAGCCAAACCCGCTTTCTCAACTCCCTATGTCAGGTAGTGGGCTCTCTAGGAGTTGGTAGAGAGGAACGACCTCCCATTGCTATTGTTGTCCAAGTTCAAGAATCAGGTTCTGCCATCTATAAATCTTTTGTTCTTGTTTATATATTTGGGTATGATTGAATGTCATGTTTGTAGCTGACAAAGTAAAGATTTAGATGGTTTAGTAATGAAATTGTTTTTAAATTGTTTAGTAACATATTTTTTTTTATGAATAACAATACCCCCCTATGTTTTTCCTCATTTGGAAGGACCAGACCGTACTCCAGCGCAGGGGAGGAATTTATAAATAGAGATGGTATGATGAAAATGCAGAAAAGAATGTTAACAGAAATTATAGAATATTTCTTTTATTTGATTGTTAGAAGAAATATCATTTATACCAGTAGTAGTGTTAAAACCTGAATTAGAATCTTAGCTTATTATGAATATTAGGGAAGAGTATAATAGCTAACTAGAGTAGGATTAAGTTAGATAAAGTTGCTTTACAACCTACATCTTTACCCTTTAACTACTGCAAGTATAATTTTCAAATTGAATGAAGAATAGCTAGAATCTCTATCTACTCCTACAGGTATTTTAGTATTAGCAGAGTTTACTTTTGAAAAGAAATACCTGTTAATAATTTATTTATGTTCTACGTCGTTAAATAAAAACATATAACTGCTAACCTATACTATTCAAGATATTAACATTGTAGAAAATGGTTAATCCTTTTACTTTCTTTTCTTATAAACATTAAATTGTAACATAAAGCTAGATATTTTAGAATACAGAAAGTAATTCTACAAAGTATTGAATACAGTAAGTATGAGAACCTGATAACAACAGGCTAGCAATAGACTACTTTATTCTATGATTATAAATTATCAGGAACAAATTACTATTTCCCTATATACTTACAAAAGAAACTAAGTATAAATAAAAATAAAAGTAATAGTACTCCAGTTAGGGTAACAACATTGTTATCATAAATAACAATTACTATCTTATTATTTACTCTATAAAGATAGTATTTTTAGGTAATTACAGTAATGCCTTAACTTGTTTTCGTAAACCAGAATTATAATATAAATTATGTACTTAATATTTACTAACATTTCTTAATAATTTTATTTTAAAAAAATATATACATCCAGCTATTATATTCTGAAGGGTAATAGTTCTAATAATTTACCCTTTCGTTAATAATAAAGCAAATCAATATTTAAACATTCTATAGGAAAACTCAGCATTTAATTTTAAAATAATACAGGTAGAAATCAAATATATTATTGCGTAGGATATAATCAACAGTGTAGAATGCTCGACTTAATGAGCTTAAATAGTATTGTAAAACTTAACTAATAACCCCACAGTTTACAAACGAGTATTACTTAACAATGAATTTAAAAGAAGAGGCTGTATGTATTTCTTTTACTGTCGGATTAGGGTTTAACCCTATTAATTCAAAATATACAATTAAATCAACAACTGTGGAGCCCAGACAATATTTTTACTCACGGCCGTATTAAAAATCAACAGAGTAAGGCTGTCACAAGCCTGTTTCTTATACATAGTTTTACAAATCAAAGGTAAATGCTGTAAAAATTTTCCTATTGTCAAGCCTCAAATACTATATTCATAATATAAATAAAAATATAGATTTTAGTGCTATAATATAAACAAAGAATTATAGAAAAGAAAAACAGTATTAATAACTTATATCAAGGACTTAGGGTGAAAACCCTGTAAGTACAAAATTACAACAGAAGTAAGAAATTGTGGGTTGTAAACCCTTTTTCAAGTCAGGCTCATGGCCTCATGTATTACACAGTAAGGGTAATCAAAAAGTCGAACATCTCTTCAAATCCCTCGACCCCTTCAAGTATTTGAGAGCATGGCCTATTTTCCCTCTGCCTCATTTCTTACACATCACTTAAACACAAAAAGGAAACTAACATATACAATCACGGCCAAAGCCGGAGAACCCTCGCACAGTGCATGGGCCTTCTCAACTACCCCAAGTATTAAACAATTTAATAAGACAAACTGAAGCCATAAGGGTTACAGGTCGCAACGCGCCAACCCTAAAAATTTCCAAAGGAACCCCACACAGAGAAAGTGCCATGGTTTAACCAGGCTTACCGGGATTTTGTAACTGATGCTCAATCTTGTACCAGGATCCGCACAGAAGGGAATACCAAGACCTATAACAACAAAGAGAACAATTGTTAGAAACTAGAAAACTAGAATAAACATTTATGTTTTTAAATAAAACAGTAAAAAAAAAAATGAAGGAAGCTATTACAGTTTTACTCACCTAATCCTTGCTTTGAGGAGTGACCACCAATAGCAATAAAACCACCAACAATGTGAGGTGGAAACCCTACTGCAAGCAGGGAGGAAGAGATTAACATTACAGCAAAAAACCCATCGCTATCCGGGAGAACAAAACCACGGCTTTCACTGAGGGAGGAGTGGTATTCAGTTAAAGATTCGGGTTAGAGCTAGTAAACCAAGAAACCCTAAAGGGAGGACAGCTAATAAATGGCCAACAGCAACACATGGGACGGCACTAAAAAAATGTGATGGAATGAGCCACAAGAAGGTAACGAGCTGGAGGATGCTATTGCAGAGGAGCGGTGCAGCTAGGGTGCACCAGCACCATCGCAGAGCGACAGGAGGCCGAATACTACGGGCAGGATAATGAGAATAGGGTTTGAAGGAACCTTTTTATCCATGTAGCATACGGTCATAGTGATGCCACGATATCACATAAATATTTTCATGCAGTGGGTGTTTTTCCCATAGTTCTGATGGACAACCATGAGAAATCGAATTATAACAATCATATACTAATTTTCCAAGGATCTTCTATGATCACCAAGCCCGAAGTCAACCTATTATTAATGCATTATAACAAAAATAATTGTTATATTATAACTATGCTATAAAACTTACGTATGGAGTGGAAAATGAACATCCAATCAAATGCATTATGGTATTCATATAACTTGACAAGCTTAAATCTACGATTGTTATGGCAGCGTTATAATTATAACCTTTCTTGCTAGGTAAGTAATGTTAACCATAGCTAATATATGTTTGGAAAAGAGGCAATTCCTCTATAAAGTTTATAGAACCATAAAATAAGGAATAAGCTAAGTTTATAGAACATGGTTGATCCTTAGGCCTCTTGTTCCTACTTTATACCTTGTCTTATGCTTTATGAAATATTAAATTCAATCAACTTTTGGCTTACAATAAAAGTATATTTGGAAGATCATAAAGGAGGATATTAGAGCAAAAAACTATGACATTGGTCCTAATGTCCATAATAACCTCAATGGCTTATCTATTGGTTAAAATAGTAACTTTTGGTGAAAGTTACAAAAGGAGAGTAGTAAATTTTATGTAAAGACAGCTTATGCTTAAGATAATAACCTTCACTTAATTGATGACTTGGCAAGGTAAGCCACATTTTTTCTCTTATCTGATAGTTTAACCATATTAAGATAGACAGGCCCTATAATGATTTAATGATGCATTCTTTTACAAATTATTTCCCTTAAGGACATGTCCCGTTTATAAACATAAAGGGGATAGGATAAAAGCTGTTTCAGTAAGATATATAAATTATTAATGATAAGCTCCAGTTATGCTTGAAAACAGTTGATGAGTAAATAAGAACTCTATGCATTGAAATTAGTATAGTTTTCTTAAAAAGAAGTTGAAGTAAAGTTATAAACTCATTTAAACTTCAAGGTTTGAAAATGGAAACAGTAATACATAAACCCCTTATCAGTTTACACTTTCTATGCAACGTAATTGTATACAAATGAAACCATACTATAGATTTTATAACTCTGCCACTCTTACTTTACTGTAAAGAGTCAGTAAGATATTTTTATACATCAAGACTGTAATAGATATGGAATAGTTGCATAATCATCAAGAACAATAAATTACTTCTACTAGAAAGAAGGTCAGTTATTAACTATACCTCAACAAGCATTGGAAATTGTTTAACATTTATTTTCTTACTGAGCTTTTCTTTTGCAACGAACTTGTTATACTTTAGAATTGCGACAAGCAGCACCAAAAACTCTTACCTATAGTCTGTAAGAATAGGAAAACTTTCTGCATTAGCTCGAAAGCTAAGTAAGCCCAGTTTGCATGACAGTCTCACCTTGTGGTCACAAAAAGAAATAAAGTCAGTAAACTGAAAAGAACTGTTCTATCGTTAAATATAACCAATAGATAATTTAGATAATGAATTTGGTAACATGTAACTAATCAAACAATTAGTGACTGTATTTATTGAAATTATATGCATTCTAAAAAATTTTAATTTTTCGGAAAATTTAGGGGTTTCGAGAATGCATCATCCCCGTGAATGTCATTGGAATCTAGCAAAGTGAGTACTCAAATATCTAAAAGACACTCAATCTTATGGCATCAGATATTCTAAAGTTTTAGACTTTCATCTCACTGGTTATTCATATTCTGATTTTGATGGAGATAAAGAGCATGGGGTCTCTACTTCAGGTTATTTGATTAACCTTGGATCAGAAGCCATCACATGGAGATCACGAAAGAAATATGTTCCTTTTAATTCTACAACTGAATCTGAGTATGTTACAGCAGCTCAAGACACAAAAAAAAATCATATGGCTTCGTAAAATACTTTTGCGGGAAAACCAAATGACTTCAATGCCTCTCTTTTTTTATACCTCTTCTGCAATTCAATTGGCCAAGAATCCAAAATTCCATGATCGAACCAAACATATCAACACCAAATATCACTTGATTTGACATCATGTTCAAGCAAAAACCATTCATTTGACACATTGTTCTACTTTAGAGCAAATTGCAGAGATCTTTACTAAAGCATTGGACCATGAAAAGTTTGAAAAAAGTAGAATGCAACTTGGAATGTCATATTTCCCTTCCGATTAAGGGGTAATGTTGAATAATCCTTTGAGATTACTTAGTAAATAATATTTCAGTTATTATTTAGTAAATTCTATTTAATAATATCGTTATCTAACTGTATATAATGGTTTTGATTTCCTTTATATGTAACACTCATCTACATAATAAGATATTAATTTGTTGAGGTTATTCACGTCTTGTCAATGTGGATCAATATTAAGAGAGGAAAAGAGATAGGGGTTTACGGGTAGATTAAGTAGGAGAGAGAGAGAGATATAGAGAGGAGAAGGGGGTGGTGATGGGTAGTGTAATACTCCACAAATTCATAAAAATTTAAAATTTTTCATGTAACATAAAATGTTTGCAGTCGTCATTACTTAGGAATAATTAACTGCTAATGGTTACTTAAATCTGTATTTTACTACAACTGACTATTTTGTAAATATCTAGTTTTGTATACTTACTAGTTTGTTTTTATAATTCCATGTTAAGGAATTGATTTACGGTTTGATATAACAGGAAATAAAACATATGTTTAACTTCTAGTACTAAGTTTTATTTACTGTCTTATTCCAAGTAGGAAAGAACTTCAGTTGAGATCAAGGCTTACTTAGCTTATAGATAGCGTAGTGAAGTGATGCTTCTTTCAAAGGTCCTTTATAGGTAAGAAGTTTTGTTACCAGTTTTCCAGATCGATATTATCATCTCAACTAGCATAGATTAAAATGCTAGTTAAATTATTTGTTTTACAGCTTGCGCAGTGTAAGAGGTATCGTTGATCTTTATTGTTTATGATCTTCATACTTGATAGTAATAACAATATTTTATTAAACTAAATTTAGCTCAGTTACTCTTACTATGACAAAACTTGTTTGTTTAACTTTCATCCTGCTATTTTCAGGTTAAATCCTGTTCGTAATTCTAGTGAAATGCATCCCATATAGTAGGTTCCTTTGTTTATATACTTGATACTGAAATAACCTCCCAGGTTCTTGTTTCTACAAATATCATGTTAACCTAGGAAAGATACGATTTGAGTAAAGACAATAAGCATATTATCTAAAGGATACACATAGAGCTAGTACTTAAAGCAGAAGATCATTTTAAGCTATTTTAGTACTTATCAATTTGAGATGCACTAATACAACTTGTGTTTATTTAATATATAGTGTTATTACTTTTTATGTAAAGAACGATGAATTATTTTCTATAGGAAATCTATCTCTTCTATTTCTTTGTATCATTTCTCATCTCCTCAGGTGTTACTAAGAGAAAACAACATCCTAGTACCTTTATTCGTAATATCAATTAAATATCTAATCCAACATGCTAGCTATGCATCTTCTATAGTTGCAAGAATACATATAATTGATTTTATTTGTTATATTTTCTTAACTTGCTACAAGGTATTTTCATTATACAAATTAACCTTGGATAGTTTCTTGCTTATGTTTTTCTTAAACATTGCAAAGGTTATGAACTATTCTAAAACCCTAGTATAATTACTACCTATCTTCTTTAATTGTTAGGGATACAACCATATACAATGACCATGACGCAGGGTAAGATAAATTATAACCATGTTATAATATAGTTTTAATGATCCAATTTTATTATTTGCAGGCTCCTTCGAAGGTTTTTTGAACAATATAGAATGACCTACAAATTGTAAAGATTTACCATGCCACATGGTAGCTACACGATGGCTAGGTTTTTTAGTTGACCGTGGACAATATAAAAGTATTCTAAACCCTAAAAATCAAATTCTTTCCTAGTGTTATGTCTCTGTTGTGAGTGTGTGTGTGCGGAAGGCTCATGGCCGTAATGTTTCACTATCAAAACTTAACCCTTTGTTATAGGCTCCCTTACCCATCTTTGTTTTTCTGCACTGAATGATTTGCATGGTTATTGTTTGCGTTGAGCAACAAACCCTCATACCATCATTAGCTTACCTCTGCAAGCATTATTCTTTATACACTGGTGTAATCATGACCTGAAGAAAGAACAAAACTCTTGGTTTGATGTGATCTGGCTCGAGATATTTATTGTATTTCTTTAAATTTGGTGTAAAGGTCAGATGTCTTCGCATCCCATTCTGTAGAGTGGCATTGACTCTGCTCTATCGTGGGATTTGGGACTCAGATCTAAACTTTGTGAGCCATGTTTTTCTTTTGTGAAGCTCGTTGTCTTCGAATGGTGTCTAGGGTTTGTACTCATACTTCTACAAGGCCAATAAATCTATAATGCAGGTAAAATACTTCATTTTTCTGTCTTTAAACAGAGTTAAATATTTCATTATACACCAGTAATTAATATTTTGAGTTTTTATATTTGTTTGACTTCAACTTGTAGGAGCTTAAATTTTACAGAAGGGTGCTGACAGCCGCCGAAGACAACCTTGCACAGATTCCGTGCTGCGCATAACCCTGGTAAGCCTCCGTTTCATTGAGGTTCCTCCTGCAGTGGTGCATGGTGTTGGATTTTAGTTGATGGAGTTCATTGGGTTCTGAGATTTGGCTTGGACATGAATACTCTTTGCTGAAGATATTTTTGGGAGGCCATGTGGTTCATACTTGATATTTGGTTTAGTTAAATTTAAAGCCCTCGTGGATGTTTCAAGTTGGATACCTTGGGCTTTCATAGCCGAGACTTGAGAAATGAAAACAAATTTGGGTCTGGTTTTGTTTTGCAGTTATTTTATTTTAAACAAGATTCTCAATCATGACACCATTTGTGAAAGTCCATAGGGCCGTAAACTGATATGATTATGTTCAGGGTTTTTAACTGTTACTTAAGGCTTGGATAAGCCCGAAACTTACTCTGTTGTAATTTATATTTTTGATAATACATATGTATTGTTTAATGTGATTTTTGGAATGATGAGGTAGGCTTGTACTGCTCTTGTTTAATCTTTGTGAATTCAACCTGTCAAAGGTTGTTGTTAAAATAAATTAATGTTTAAATTTTTCTTCTGTGTAAAGTTGTAACTATAGATTGAATAGTGGGTATTTAGATCTTATTTCGATTATTACTGTGAGTAAAAAATAAAATAAATAAGGGGTGAATAACACCTCTTGAATATTTACTATTTTCTTGTCTTGAAATGTATTGAGGGGTTTTTATTTTGTTTATAAACATGCAGATAGTATTAATATTGTTCCGCGTGGAGGATGTTTTAATTTTCCTATATTCATTTAGTTAATTTTCTTGTTATATAAACACAGTATATAAGCTTTAATTTGTTTTTTTTTAGGATTAAATTTTAACCCCTGTATTAGAGAGAGAGGTGGACATATTATTTTAAATTACAGTTTCTTTTAATTAGGTTTTCATTATAAAACCCTAATTTCTCTTAGTTTTAAATGCATTGTTAATATTTGAATAGAATGTTATTCTAATTTTTATATTAATTAGATAAAATATCATAGTGTTATAATAATCAACCCATAGTTTACCCACTTAGACATTAATTCCATTATTTTTGTCTTATTTGCCTAGTTCATGTGTCCCACCTTGTGCAAGTTGCTATTTGCCTATCCATAGAGGTCAAACTTGCCATATTTGACTCATGGAGCGCATGGGAGAGATAAAGGAATCAATTCTACTTTATTCCTGGCCTCCTAGGTGCCCTTCTTCTTTTTTTGTTTTATTGCCTGCTTTTTCAGTGTTTTAAGGCAAAAGGAAATGCTAGACTAGGTGAGGTTGACTTGTTTTTTGTCCTACACGTCCTCCTCTCTTTTCTCCATGAAAAAGCATGTATAAGCTTCCATTCCACCACTCTTTATCTTGCCTATGCATTTTTTCCAATTCGTGAGCTCCATGACAGATTTGGGATCAGCTTTTTACACCTATGGGGGATTTGCTTATTTTTGGTAAGCTTGCTTTATGCTAGATTTGGATGCCTCCTCATGCATTAGATTTCTTGATGGATTCTATTTATTCAACAACCTATGTTATTATAGGTTTGGAAATTGTACACTCAGTTAATACAATTTAGTGTTACAGCTCCATATTCAATCTCTTTTGTGAGCAATTTTGCATGATCAATTGATAATTGTTGTGAGTAAAATTAATCTAGTGCTGGCCTTAATTTCCACATGGTATCAGAGCCATTGTAGGTTGTTTCTCTCCTTCAAAAATTGTTTTTCAGGTTCAACATCAAAGACTGGGAGCCTTCTACTGACAGCCGGGACATATTTTCTAGAGCTATGGATCAATCACAGAAAACTATCTTGACTCCCTTAAATTTCTTTGAATGGAAAGCAGAGATGGAGATACTATTGAGAGAAAAAGGCCTCTATAGGGTGACTATGGAAACAGAAGCAGAGCCCAATGTAGCTACAGAGAAGATAAAATGGCACAACATGAGGGATGAGGCTTATGGCCTCCTGTGCCTGAGTATTTCCAGAGACCTCCTTTTCCATCTTGATGGATTGACATCACCGAATGAAGTATGGGAGAAGATTTCTGATATTTTTGGAAAAACAGATGAGATGAGGGGACATCAAATAGAGAATGAGCTTATTTCTCTGAGTCCAACGAGCTTTGAATCCCTGCAGTTATATTTCTCCAAGTTCAAAGCACTAGTTTTGCAGTTGAAACAGTGTGGTATTGAAAAGAAATATGATCAGCTTGTACTGGCCATCCTCTCGAAGTTGGGCCCTGATTATTTAGTGTTTGTTTCGACCTTATATGCCACAAAACTGACAGCTCGAACCTGGAAGATGCCTAGCCTTGCAGATTTCATGGAATCTCTCACACAAGAACAGGATAAGCTGGTGATGATGGGCACCATCAAACCATCCAAAGATCAATATTTGATTACTGGAGATTCAAGGGTGGATTCAAAAAGAAAAAAGAAAGCTAAAAATCCACCTGAGCAAAAGAGAGACAAGAAACAGTCTCTGGAGGATCCACAGGGTCCCAAGAAGAATTACCAGAAGAAGAAGAACAAAGGTGAAATGAACAAGTGCACATACCGCAATAAGGGAAATCACTATGAAAGCTCTTGTATGAAAAAGTAGATAGACATGCTGACCAATCTCCTGGAGAAGAATGGCATCTCCCTTCCATAAAGCTCAAAGAAGAGAGAAGGAGGATCAAGTTCTGATGACAGAGAGAGAGTTCATGCTCTAGTTGCTGGCACATCAAGCTCACCCAGTTTTATCATTGATTCTGGAGCTTCAAGACACATGGTTTCGACTAAGGATGCCTTCTCCTCACTGGATATGTCGAAAGGACCATCTATTGTACTGGGAGATGACTCTCTCACTGAAATTAAAGGCAAAGGAAGGATAGATCTTGATCATGGTCAAATCAGAAATGTGCTATATGTCCCTAGTCTCACCTCCAACCTCTTGTTAGTGTACCATATGACCCACACTGGGTCTCCTAAGAAGGTCATATTCTCCCCCGATGAAGTTGATATCACAGAGATTTCAACTGGTAGAGTCATTGCAAAAGGATTTGCGAATCATGCTCAAAAGGTATACATGTTCTCACACTTCCCACCTTACTCAAACCCCTCTGCTCTTCTCATTCATGCTAATGAAGCCAGCAAGCTGTGGCATGAAATATTTGGCCATCTAAATTACAAGTATCTATCTGATCTTAGTGAAAAATAAATGGTCATAGGGTTTCCCAAGATAAAATTTTCCAAAGGAGTCTACCAAGGTTGTATCCTAGGAAAACACCCAGAGCATAAGTTTGAGAGAGCTAGTCATGAGAGAACCTCTGCACCCCTCGAGCTGATCCACAGTGATGTTGCTGGTCCATTCCCTCATATGTCTATGAGTTAAGCCAAATATGCATTTAAATTCATTGATGAATTTTCCAAGTATTGCTGGGTTCACTTCCTGAAACACAAGTCTGAAGTTTTTGGCCTATTCAAAGTCTTTAAGGCTTTGGTTGAAAACCAGTCTGGAAGGAAACTCATGGCCCTCAGATATGACAATGGTGGTGAGTATGTCAAGTATGAGTTTATTAACTATTGTGTGGATGCAGGTATTCAAATGCAGCATTCTATCCCTTACACACCACTGCAAAATGGTGTTGCTGAGAGGAAGAACAGATCACTGAAGGAGATGGCAACATGCATGATGGAGGCCAAAACTTTGCCACCAAAGTACTGGGCCTAAGCTATAAAATGTGCAGCCTATATTTAGAATAGGGTGCCTCACAAACAACTTGATGGTATGACTCCCTTCGAAGCATGGAGTGGGAACAAGCCAGATGTGACCCATTTCAGGATTTTTGGCTCAAAGGCATGGGCTAGAATCCCGACAGAGAAGACGAAGGCTTTGCAGCCCCAAAGACAAGAGTGTCTTTTTGTTGGATACTCTGAAGATTCAAAATGGTACAAGTTGATAAATTTTAGCACAAACAAATCCTTCATTGAAAGGTTTGTTCATTTTGAAGAAGAACCCCTTGCAGAAGTGGAAGTTGGTGAAGCCTCTTCACCACCTGAACCTCAAGAAGTAAGTAAAGAGTTTGTTGAACATGCTGATTCTTATTTTCCTGATGGATATGAGTTTATTGCATACCCTAACATCCCCACAAGGCCAAAATGGGAAGCCAAGACACTACATGCAGCAGGTGAGCTAGCTGGGGATCCCAATGACCCAAGGAGGACTAGATCTCAATTTGAGAGTGGTCTGTGCATGAAGGATCCTATGTTTGCTGAAAAATTCTATTTGATGGTGGAGTCTGATCCTCAAACATATGAAGAATAAGAAGGAGATCAAATATGGCAAACAACCATGAAGGAGGAGTTCATCTCACTCTAGAAGAGCAACACATGGGAGCTAGTGGATCTTCCCCCAGGGAGAAAACTAGTACAGTGTAAGTGGGTCTATAAGACCAAATTTACTGCTGATGGTTCACCACTAAATTACAAGGCCATATTGGTAGCCAAGGGATACTCACAGGTTCATGGCATAGATTACAATGAGACCTTTTCCCCAGTGGCAAAAATGGATTCCATCAGGCTAGCTCTAGCCATTGCAGCCTCAAGGCAATGGGAGGTACATCACATGGATGTAAAGTGTGCCTTCCTGAATGGAGATCTCACTAAGGAGATATAAATGCAGCAGACTCAAGGTTTTTCTACTAACCCTTCTCTTGTGTGCAGGTTGAGAAAGTCATTGTACGGGCTAAAGCAAGCCCCCAGGGCTTGGTATGCCAAGATCGATAGCTTCTTGCTATCACTGAATTTTGTTTGGTGGAAATCAGATCCAAATTTCTATTTGAAGTTATTTAATGGTTCATTAATTATCATTGTGTTATATGTTGATGACCTCCTCATTACAGGAAGCTCACAGGCTGAGATTGCTTCCTTAAAAGGAGCTATGAACCAAGCCTTCTCCATGACAGATTTGGGGCTCTTAAGTCAATTTTTGGGGCTTGAGATTGCTCAAACCAAAGCTAGAATCAAGCTGCACCAGTCCAAATATGCCTTGGACTTGCTGAACAAATTCAAAATGAAGGATTGCGAAGCAAGCAAAACTCCCTTCCTTTCAGGAGTGAAGTTGGAAGAAGCTGATTCTTCACTGATGGTAAACAATACACTGTATAGGCAATTGATTGGCTGTTTGTTGTATCTGACACATACTAGAACTGATATTTGTTATGTAGTAAGTGTGTCTTCTAGATTCATGGATAAGCCTCAATAGATCCATTGGAAAGCAGCCAAAAGGATCCTTAACTTTGTTCAGGGAACAAGGACACATGGGATCTTCTATAAAGCAAAATATGATCTTGAGTTGATTGGATTTACTGACAGTGATTGGGTAGGTGATAGCACAGATATAAAGTACACATCAGGATATGTGTTCATTCTTGCAGAAGGGCCAATCAGCTGGTCAAGCAAGAAACAGAGTGCCATTGCACTCTCATCTACAGAAGCAGAGTATAGAGGAGTTGTTAATGCAGCAACTCAATGTTTATGGTTGCAGGGTTTACTTGGAGAGTGTGGCTTCGAACATGAGTACTCAATTACCATCTATTGTGATAACTAAAGTACCATTTGAATCTACAAGGATCCAGTTCAGAAGCAGAGATCCAGACACATTGAGATCCATATGCACTACATTAGAGAACTTGTGCATGATGGCACCATTCACCTACTCTTCTGTTCATCTTCATAACAAGTAGCTGATATCTTCACCAAAGCATTTTGTGAGAAGACATTCAGCAATCTAAAATCACTGCTAGGGATTGATGATCATGCTGTGAAAGCATGAGTGAAGACAAGAATCTACAATTTTGTTTTACAGTCCATGTTTAAGGGAGGATTTTCCCAAGTTGGTTTTGCCTCTTTCTTTGTTTAAATGGATTTGCAGTATGTAAAGGGTGACTAAGCCTTGTTTCTAGGCCCTATAATTTTCTGATATATTACTCATAAGTCAGGATTAAGGGGGTGTGTTAGAATAATAAACCCATAGTTTACCCACTTAGACATTAATTCCATTATTTTTGTCTTATTTACCTAGTTCATGTGTCCCACCTTGTGCAAGTTGCTATTTGCCTATCCATAGAGGTCAAACTTTCCATATTTGACTCATGGAGTGCATGGGAGATCTAAAGGAATCAATTCTACTTTATTGCTGGCCTCCTAGGCACCCTTCTGCTTTTTCTGCTTTATTGCCTGCTTTTTCAGTGTTTTAAGGAAAAAGGAAAAGCTAGACTAGGTGAGGTTGACTTGTTTTTTGTCCTACACATCCTCCTCTCTTTTCTCCATGAAAAAGCATGTATGAGCTTCCATTCCACCACTCTTTAGCTTGCCTATGCCTTTTTTCCAATTCGTGAGCTCCATGATAGATTTGGGATCAACTTTTTACACCTATGGGGGATTTGCTTATTTTTGGTAAGCCTGCTTTATGCTATATTTGGATGCCTCCTCATGCATTCGATTTCTTGATGGATTCTATTTATTCAGCAACCTATGTTATTGCAGGGTTGGATATTGTACACTCAGTTAATACAATTTAGTGTTACAACTCCATATTCTGTCTCTTTTGTGAGCAATTTTACATGATCAATTGATAATGGTTGTGAGTAAAATTAATCTATTGCTGTCCTTAATTTCCACACATAGTAAATATATAGTGTTATTTACTGTTACCTACCTATTTAGTTTATGTTCTTATAATGTCGGTTAATTTTTATAGTAATTAGCTTGTCTACTGTGAAATTTAATACACTGATCAAGTATATTCATATTTTAAAAACTTTCCTAGAGAGAGATTTGTCTATTTCATTACATAATACTTAATCTCAGTAAAACTTCAGAATAAAAAGGAAAATCATATAGTAGAATAACACTTAGAAAGAAAGTTGTGGAAAATAATAAATCACATTCATGTATACTTCAATCGATTTTCTTTATCTGAAGTTAATCTAACCTACTGTACTAGAGTACTACCTTTATAAAAGGTGTGTAAAAATACAATTTAGGTATTTTCTTTATATCTATCAGTTAAACTAGAATTTATAATCATTTACCAAATAGATCTAATCCAGTATTTCACAATCTTTCTTCAGTAAAAGTATATATTTCTTTTTTTTTAGATCTAACCCTAGCAGTAACACATCAGAAGCACAACATTTCATTGCTTTAACTCGAACTTTCCAGATAACAACAAACAATTAGATAGCTAGATTAAACAAGTAGAACCTGGAAATATAGATGAGGTGACAATAGCTTAAGGAACCTGTTCCTCCCAATCAACTCCTGGATAAAAGCTGGACTGCAAATCTCAGGACCCCCGAGCTTGTCTCCTGGTCCACCTAGTAGAAGTACTGGGTGAGAGATGTAGTTTAGTAATCCTCTGTAACTCCACTGATTGTTCAACAGTAAGTCAGTTCTGCATGCAGTAGTATGAACTCAACTTAAAATAGTTGCACTAGTTCAGGTCTTCAGCACTTTTCCTCTCAAAACATACTTCAAATAGTCCCCTCCATCGATTTTTATTGTGCACACCATTCACTCCATAAAGTTCACAAGCCAAGAATGAGAAGCCTCAGCTATCTTCAATGGGAAGTTTTATTAGCATGCCTAGGTATTTTGGGTCAGTTTTCACTTAATGAGCCACCTACTCTTGTTCAACTTTCTTAGGGAACATGACCACAAAAATACGGAAATTGCCACCTGCAACAGCTAGAAGTAGTTTGAGGATGTTGCCAAGTGTCGATCCTCCCTCAACCCATCATAATCCACCAAGTGACCAATAAAACACTCATTTAGCAACTTCCCCAAGATGTTGTCTCATCTTTCATTTATTTATTAATAAAATATTCAACAATTACATTAAATTATCCTTGACCCCACTTGGTCATTAATTACAAACTTTAAAATAAAATATAACATAATGTTTCTTAAAACATAAAATGTTTTGCAAATTGGGGCATGTGATAGGTAGGGAGAGTAGGAGGGTGGTTAGGGGTTATGAGAGTGTGAGGGAGAGAGAGGTAAAAAGGTTCTTAGGAGGTTGGGGGAGAGTAGGTGTAGGTTGAGGAGTAGGGGAAAGAGAGAGAAAGAGAGAGAGGAGGTTAGTGAGGGTTAGAAGGAAGAGGAGAGAGAGAGAGAGAGAGAGAGAAATAATGAATAGGAGGATAGGGTATTAGAGGTAAGAGGAGACCTAGGCGGGACAAGAGAGTGAGAGAGGGGATTAGTAATGGAGACAGCGTGACTAAGAGAGAGAGAGAGAGAGAGAGAGAGAGAGAGAGAGA
>LPNX010938796.1:80554-113894 GCA_001517045.1 Pseudotsuga menziesii
TATATGGGGTGGGGTTAGTGGTAGCTAAGAGAGAGAGAGAGAGAGTGATCAGGGGGAGGGTTTATGAGATTAGGGTATGGGGGAGGAGAGGTGTTGGGGAAAACAAAGATAGAGAGAGATAAAGGTTGAGGGAGGGGGAGCAGATGGGGTAGTGTCTTAAGGATGATTAGGGTAGTTAGAGAGAAGGGGAGAAGAGAGAGAGAGAGAGAGAGAGAGAGAGAGAGAGAGAAATGAAATTGGTGGGTGGTGTGTTAGGGGGTTGCATGAGTGAGAGATTGGTGGGGTTTAGGTGTAGGTGGAGGAGTATGGGAGTGAGAGAGGGGGTTTGTAGGAGATATGGGGAATAAGAGGGTGGGGGGGCAAAGATAGACAGATCGAGGGGGTAGTGGTTCTTGGAGGAGTAGGGTTATTAGATAGAAAGGTGGTATAGGTGAGGAATGTGAGTGTTGGGGTTATATGTGTGTGTGTTTGTGTGTAGATAGATAGAGAGAGAGAGAGTGTGTGTGTGTGTGTGTTGGGGCGTGCACCCTAACCGTCCTTAATATGGGTAACTCCGCGGAGTTACACAAGTTGTAAGTGGAGTTATGACTCAAAATAGTCTTAGGGGTGTCGGGGTTGAGTAAAAGCCTTCTTTTATAATAAACCCATGGTTTAAATCTAGGGTTTAGGGTTCGGGGTGCCCATGGTTTAAGCCCATGGCTTTGTAATAAGTGCACTATAAATAAGCACTCTTGTAAAGAAGTTAGTTTAGGATTTTTGATGTAAGATGAATTGATGCGAAGCTAAGGCTATTTTGTAAGAGAAGGTTAATTCCATTAGAGGAAATTTCAACTCAAAATGGGCCTTTTAACTTTTATTCAAATTCCATGTCATCATGTGTTAGCCAATGAAATTGCTTTAAATTTGAAATACCGTATAGGTCTTAAACACTTTTTTAATATAAATTTGGGGATAGGTATCATAAAAAAAACTACTTATTTTGTTTGTATTTTTGACATATCTCCGTGTGTCTTTACTCAAATTTTGATCAGGAGAGCTCGTTGGATGCAGAATTAAATTCCGCATCCAACGAGTACCCACTTAGCATACTTTTGACGGACCCCGCTACCCCAAAAAAAAGAAATACCTGAAAAAAATGGAATGATGACATCATCATTCCATTTTTTCAGGTATTTCTTGTTTTTGGGGTAGCAAGTTCTGTCAAAAGTATGCCGAGTCGGTACTCGTTGGATGTCAAATTTAATTCCGCATCCAACGAGCTCTCCCAATCAAAATTTGAGTAAAAACACAGGGAGATATGTCAAAAATACAAACAAAAAAGTAGTTTTTTTATTTTCCTCCAAAATTAATAAATATTATTTTATTATTTTAACTATTATTTTATTAATTCATTTTAGGAGGCCCATTTTGAGTTGAAATTTCCTCTAATTCCAGCTGTGTGCGTGGACGACCTCTGCAGCTGTGTGCGTAGAGGGTTTTTGGTGATAAAGGAAATCTGCAGCTGTGTGCGTAGAGGCCTGCTGCTGTGTGCACAGCTTTGAGGACTTGAAGGGATCTGCAACTGAGTGTGCAGATCAGAACTGTGGTTTTTTTTTGTAAAGAGTTGAATAAAACACAGTTCTATGGACGTAACCCCTACACCGGGGGTGAACCACGTTATATCGTGTCTTGTGGTTTTTGTTGTGTTGTTGTTTTTCCTTATGCATTGATAAATATACATCTGATAAGTAAGATCACTGCTAATTAAATAACTTTGCTATGAATTCCCAGGAAAGGGTTCAGCAAGTCACTGTCTATTTATTTAGCTGCAAAGTTATATATGTGAATGTTAAAGTTCTGTGTTATATTAGTATAAGTTATTAAAGGCTAAAGGTACAGTAATATCCCTCTTCTGCTTGCAGAAACCTGATTCTGCGGCACCCCATAGCTGTTTCGGGTGAGACTGCAACCTGTTCGCAGGTTGTTGCCAAAAGGGCCAACACTGTGGGTCTTTTGTTGGTGTGAAGTTAATGGTATAAAGCCCGGGTCTTCCCTATAGCCCAACAAATTGGTTCCGTTGCCGGTTGAACTCAGTATCTGCTCAAGAGGGGTTTACGTCGTACTTCGAGGGCTATGTTTTGGAGGCCCTCTAGGAAGGACATCGATGATTGGCTTGATGAGACTTATCTGAAATTCGCTGAGCAAGAGAACAAAGATCTACGTCGTAGTGCAAATGACTTTTTACAAAGGTATGTTTTTTGTGATGTTTATGAAATTTTCTTTGGTAGTATCCACATAGAGTTGCACCAGTGGTTATCCAGGTTAACAGAGAGAAGGACAAACTTCCAAGAACGTCAGCTTTCTGATTGGACCCCCGCAAGAATTAATATACTGAAAAGGGTGAAAAATGAGATATCCCGTGCTGTTGATTTCTGGACAAGGCGAACCCTTGAAGCATTTGTGACGGAGTTCGCCATCGACACAAGTACTTCCTTTAGTGAAGCCGAGCGACAGTTTTTCAAAGGACCAAGGGGTAAGTTTTTGAATTCATTTAGTTTGAGAATTAAAATGATATTAGCTGAAAAAGGTATATTGTTAATTGAATCGGACTATTAGATTTAGTATTATTGACCTATGTTTGCAAGTGAAAATACCTTCGACGAGCAAAGTGGTTTGCTGCGAAGTGGAAAAAGGTACAAGAGAGATTTTAGATCCTATTCTTAGGGTTAGCAGACCGAGTATTCCCCTGTAAATCCCGCAGATTCAGAACCCGAAGAAACCCCTTCTGTTGGAAACCCTCCTGTAACCCCAGAGCGAAGACCTATTATCCCTGAGAACCTGTCGCAGTCTGGAAGTCACTCTAGCCCAAGTATTTCTGTCGCAGGTCAGTCTACCCCAGTAATTCCCCCCCCTCCCCCCCCGCCTACTTCCAGTCCCCCTCCAACCCCCCCTAGATCTAGTATGGCCCACCTGCATGATGACATTAAGCTACCTATTTTCAAAGGAACTAGATCAGAGGATCTAGAACAGTTCTGGTTTTTATGTGAAGCCGTGTGGACTGCTAAGACCATTACGGATCAAGATACAAAAAGAGTGCAGCTGGTTACTTCTTTCAGAGACCATGCTCTGACCTAGTTCATGAAGTTTTCCAGCACTCAGAACCATGCATTGGCTGATATAAAAGCAGCAATGATAAATGAATTTAAGTAGCCAAAATCAGAGTCGCAGTGTATCACTGAATTGAAAGAGATTCAGCAGAGGTGCGGTGAATCAGTATGAGACTTTGATCAAAGATTCAAAGTTATGCTAGACCAATTCAGTTTCCCCATTGGACTTGCGCAGCACAAATAATGGTTCATTGTAGCATTGCTACCACATATCAGAACTCCACTCATGCAGTAGAAGGTTGCTGACCAGCAGGATGCTCTGGAAATCATGATGAAGCTTGAAACTGCTCCTGTCGAAGATAATTCTGGTATTGCTCAAATCCAAGCGCAGTTGGCAGCGATGGCTCTGGAGCTTCACGATATGAAGAAAGGAAAAAATGGTCGCGAAGAGGTTTGGTGTACACAATGTCGGACAGAAGGTCACGACAAGGAACAGTGTCCTGTGGTAAGAACCTACCTAAATACTGGTGCGCCAAACCCATTCAACCCTACTGTTCTATATTGTGAGATCTATCGGACAACTGGCTAGCATTGACCTGAAGACTACTATCTTCTGCAGAGGTATGTGCAAGTCCCTAAGAACCCTTATTGTAAGTTCTGTAAATTGGTGGGACACAACGAAGATGAGTGTCGTAGCTTTGACCTCATGAGAGAATGGACTTACGACACTTATCGGGTACAAAATGAGGGACAGAGCAATGATGGCTATGGTTACCACGGTGGTGCATCAGGTAGAGGTGCTTTTGGAGGTCGTGGTTGAGGTGGTATGGTTGGAAGAGGAAGAGGTAAGGTTGTGTGTTACAACTGTAACCAGGACGGGCATCTAGCGCGAGACTATCAGAACCCCACTACGACATGTCGATATTGCCGAGCGGTAGATCATGTGATCGAGCAGTTCCCGCAGCTAATAGCTAAGATTCAGGAATGAACCAGTGCCCCTACTCAGAATCTTCATATGATCTCCATCGAGCAAAGACCTGCCCCAGCCATTAATGTTGTTACCTGGAGTGGAGCCATGACAGAAGTACAGAATAAGGAGCAACAGCCTGACGAGGCTTGGGTTCGTAAGGCCCCAGTGAAATTCCCAGCATTCGATATCGAAAGATAAAAAGAGACATTCATGGAAGCCAAGAAATATTTTGCTGATCCTAGCACATCAGTAGCACCTGCGCAACCACATCAGCAGCAGTTGCAGCCGCAAGAAGCTTCGACAGAAAAAATAAGTACACTATCCTCCTTTTTACAGAGTTGTCTAAAGCTCCTAAGAAATCAGAATGCTTTAAGTGAGCTGTAGAAATTTATTGCTTCCTGCGAACCTCAGCTAAGTACTGGTCAGGAAAAAGCTGTTAATAGAGTCAGAAGAACTGGCAGAAAAATGAGATTGAATGCTCAGATAGGAGAGTATGATATGACTAATGTTAACTTGGACCTAGGATTAGAGGTAAATGTATTAACTAAGCAAACTTGGGAACAAATGGGAAAACCTACCCTTGATTGGTCACCTATACAGTTGAGATTAGCCAATCTGCAAAAGATTGTGCCCCTAGGACAATTCCCTAATGTCCCAGTAGATATTGATGGCATCTGTACTGTAGCAGACTTCGAAGTTATTGAGATCATTGATGACAGCAACCCCTATCCATCCTTGCTAGGAATTGAATGGGCAATGGAAAATGCGGTAGTCATTAACCTTAAAAAGAGACAGATGACTTTCGAAGGGAAATATTTGCGAGTCATAGTACCACTGGACCCCTCACAAGGAGAGAGATACACAGAGCCAGTAAAAGATGAAGACCAAGATGTTTTGGATCACATCTACAATATCACAGCTAAGGAGGAAGATTATGTTGATCCTACTGCCGAAGGTATCATGGATTGGCAGTGTGACAGCTCCTGCATGACGGATTCAAATGATGGGTTAGAAAACTGGCAGAACAGACTTTATGAGCTGCATGGACATAGATGTGCCAAAATTACCAAGTCTCTCAGATGGCTTGGCTCACAGAAACGAACCTTACCTGTTTTTGATGGTTCGACAGACCCAGAACAGTTTATTGTGCAATTCTCAGAACAGGTACCAGACTCACAGAAAATGGAGACTCTAGATTCAGGATTCAGAGCCACAGCAGCCAGATGGTGGAATGGTCATAAGAACTACATTCATAGTTGGGAGGCATGCCAAAAGTCCCTTTACCTAAGATTCAGGGACCAACCTCAGGTGGTCTGAAGCAGGTTTAATGGTAAGACTAGTCCTCAGGGACATTTGTAGCAATGCTACGAGGCATGGAAGCATGTACGTCATGAAGAATGGGTACATAGGTTTGTGCACACCCTGGAACCCATATGAAAGAATTGGTATCTGGAGGTCGAGCTTCGCCACGGTACTGTAAGTTGGGATTGTCTTGTTGATAGTTTTGTGCTGACATTCTCTATTAATGAGGTTTCTCCTACTTTGTACACAGCTGTTAGGTTGATTCATACTAAAGTATTTGATGATCAAGAAATAGTAGAATATCAACCTGATTGGAAGGTGCAGGAAGCCAATGCAGTAGAATGTTATAACCTCACAATTGATGAGGATGACGATCCGCACAACATTAATATTCCTGAGTCAGAAGGACACTGTGAAGTGCATGGACCAGCAGTGGAGGCACTTGAAGTGACTCAACCCCTGAAGACACGGACTGTAAACATTGGGTCAGAAGAAAACCCTAAGTATGCTACCATTGGAGATTATTGGGATGACGAAATGGTAAGCAAGGTGACCCAACTTCTCCATGAATATTAGGATCTCTTTCTGATGAAGTTCTCAGAGATGAAAGGTATCCTTGGGGATATAGGAGTGATAAAGATCCCATTGAAACCTAATGCGAAGCCTTTGAAACAGCGCCCTTATAGGCTGAACCCTAAGTATAAGGAAAAAGTCTGAATGGAGCTGGATAAGATGCTTGCTGCAGGAATCATTGAGCCTGTTGAAGAATATGAGTGGGTCAGTCCTATGGTGGTGCAAGAAAAGAATACTAAGGGAGAAATCAGAATCTGTGTCGATCTGAGGAAACTGAATGATTCCTGTTTGCATGATCATTTCCCCACCCCCTTTACAGATGAAGTTTTAGACAATGTGGGAGGTCAAGAAGTGTACTCTTTTACTGATGGATTTTCAGGTTACCATCAGATTCGAATTGCTCCAGAATATCGACATAAGACAACCTTCGCTACATAAATGGGATCCTTCCAGTATACGGTTATGCCCTTTGGATTGAAGAATGCACCTGCCATGTTTTCTAGAGTAGTCATCTCTGCTTTTAAGGAATTCATACATAAATTATTAGAAGTTTATTTTGATGATTGGACTATATTCGGGTTAGTAAAAGAACACATAGCTAGTCTAAGACTTATGTTGGATAAATGTAGACAGCATCAGATTTCCTTGAACTTAAAAAAGTGTATCTTCAGTGCCCCTTTTGGAATTCTGCTAGGTCACGTTGTCTGTAAGCAAGGACTGATGATGGATCCTGCAAAGATAGCCATTATCGTGAACCTACCACCTCCAAAGTCTGTTAAACAACTGCGCACTATGCTTGGTCACACTGGTTATTAAAGGAAATTTATTAAAGGATATGCTCAGATAACAACCCCTATGGAAAAGCAGTTGAAGAAAGATATTAAGTTCGAGTGGACACCTGAGTGTCAAGCAAGCTTGGATATTTTGAAGGAAAAGATGGTAACTGCTCCTATCTTAGTATTCCCTGATTGGAATAAGGAATTTCATGTGCATGTCGATGCATCCTCCATTGCTCTGGGTATAATATTGGCCCAGTCAGGTGAAGGTAATATTGATCACCCCGTTTCTTTTGCAAGTAGGAAATTGTCCACAGCGGAGAAAAATTATACTAAGAAAGAACGAGAAGGTCTAGCTATGGTGTATGCATTGCAGAAGTTTCGACATTATCTGTTAGGGTCTCATTTTAAGATGTTTACTGACCATCCTGCTTTGAAGTATTTGGTTAACAAGCCTGTGCTAGGTGGAAGGATATGCAGATGGCTGATTCTGTTTCAGGAATATGACTTTGAGATCATAGTCAAACCAGGAAGACTGAATCTAGTTCCTGACCACTTGTCAAGGCTCGAATTGGGAGAAGAACCTATCAGTTTGGACGAAGGTCTTCCTGACACCTAGTTGTTTTCCATCCAGATGGTTGATGAATACTTTCAGGATATTGTTCAGTATTTTAATATAGGTTTTCCACCCGCCGAGATGACAACACAGTAGAAGATGCAGCTGGTGGTTAGAGCATCTGACTTTACCTTAATAGCAGGACAACTATATAAGATGGGACCAGGTGAAATACTGTGCAGATGTGTCCTAGAGCATGAAAATCCATTAGTTTTGGCCGAGGCACATTCTGGGGCAGCAGGAGGTCATTACGCAGGAAAAGCTACAGCACAAAATATTCTAACAGCCGAATTGTGGTGGCCCACAATTCATAAGGATGCAAGAGAATATTTCCACAGCTGCGACATTTGTCAAAGGACAGGAAAACCATCTAGGAGGGATGATATGCCTCTAGTTACACAGGTAACTTTACAACCCTTTGATAAATGGGCTATTGATTTTGTTGGTCCTATCAATCCGCCTGCAAAGAAATCTGGAGCAAGATACATTATTACATCAACTGACTACCTTACTCGTTGGGCCGAAGCTCAACCAATCAAGACCTATAGTGTTGCTGCAGCCGCAAAGTTTATCTTCGATAACATCTTGTCAAGATTTGGGTGTCCTAGAATTCTTATGAGTGATCAAGGATCACATTTCTTAAATAAGACTATTGAAGTATTGACTGAAGAATTTCAAGTCTATCATCAGAAGAGTACTGCCTATCATCCTCAAGCAAATGGAACTGTCGAATCCTTTAACAAGATCCTTGAACACGCTCTGACGAAGGTTTGCAATGCTAACAGAAATGATTGGGACCTTAGAATTCCAACAGTACTATGGGCTTATAGAACCACCTGCAAGAATTTGACAGGCCATACACCTTTTAGGCTGGTTTATGGACAAGAAGCAGTCATGCCCATGGAGTACATTGTACCTAGCCACAGAATATCTACTTTTACAGAGATGGATGACCCAGATATGATGAAAGAAAGGCTGGCAAAGATACTAGAACTTGAAGAGGACAGATTCATTGCAGGGTTCCAGCAGCAAGTTCAGAAAGCTAGAGAAAAAGCATGGCATGATAGACACACCAAGAAGAAGCAGTTACAGCAGGGTGATCTTGTGCTCCTATATGACAGCAAATTCATGAAATTCTCAGGTAAGTTCAAGACACATTGGAAAGGACCATATATAGTGCATAAAGTTACTGATGGTGGCGCAGTCTAGTTAGCTAAATTGAATGGAGAAATTTTACCTTCTATGGTGAATGGAAGTAGGTTAAAGAAGTATAGGGACAAACTGGGACCCCTTGATCAGGAGTAACAGCATGAAGGACAGTCTAAGTACCAAGAATAGTTGAAATTGGGTACTAGACTATAATGAATCTGTTCTTAAAGCTACGAAGTGTTGAAGACTGTCAAAGTCTGAAGGTTGAAGTATGGTTGTCGTATAGGTCAGGATGGGTCGAAGGTTCATATTGTGTCGAAGGTTCTTGTCAAGGCGAAGCCAAAGTTAGTATTTATGTCGGAGATTAAAGGTGTGTCACAGCTTACGATGTGACGGATGGGACAAACTATACTTGGCGGCGCCGGCACGCGAACTGCCCTCACTGCCTGCAATAATGAGATCTTGGGAAAATATGGCGCCGTGTGGACAGGATTTCTGCCACCCCATCATATTCAACATCATTAATGCACTATGATGACAAATTCTATTGCGGGATTCTATAAGAAGCCACACCGTCCTGTGACTCCTGCATTGCGCACGTCTTTGAGTTCTTCAATTAGCACTATGTCGAATAACCATGAAGTCCAGAATTTATTACGAGTGGTCAGGGAGAGAGGTTTGTTGAACCTTTTGAGTAATTGACCTGGGAAGCCATGCTCGACCAAAGCATGAAGAAAGGCAGAAGTTCACTCTAAGGGGTAGGAAGAAAGGCAAAAGTGCGCTCTAAGTCGCACAAAGAACAACACCGGTCTTCACAAAAAAAATATGAAACATCCCAATATGTATCCTCCTAGTTTGGCAGAACCACGGTGCTTGTTTGTCTTATGCACCTTGACACACAATTTTGGGGACCCTAAGTTGTGGATGGTCAAATGTTTGGAAAGCAGTTTGAAGGATGGGGTCACTGATAGATCCAGAAGGCCTTAACCAACATTTTACGAAGGAAAGGAAGAAGCAGCCAACAACCGCATGTATGGCTTCAACAAGCAGCGCACTATATTTCACCAACAAGATTCTACCAACAGAAAAGCAGCTGAGTGTCCCAGGATGGGCCACTGGTGAGTCTTAGGGGCCTGTTGGGGCGCACACCCTAATGGTCCTTAAGATGGGTAACTCCACGGAGTTACGAGAGTTGTAAGCGGAGTTATGACTCAAAATAGTCTTAGGGGTGTCAGGGTTGAGTAAAAGCCTTCTTTCGTAATAAACCCATGGTTTAAATCCAGGGTTTAGGCTTCAGGGTGCCCATGGTTTAAGCCCATGGATTTGTAATAAGTGCACTATAAATAAGCACTCTTGTAAAGAAGTCAGTTTAGGATTTTTGATGTAAGATGAATTGATGCAAAGCTAAGGCTATTTTGTAAGAGAAGGTTAAGTCCCAGCTGTGTGCGTGGACGACCTCTGCAGCTATCTGTGCAGAGGGATTTTGGTGATAAAGGAAATCTACAGCTATGTGCGCAGATGGTTTTTGGTGATCAAGGAAATCTGCAGCTGTGTGCACAGAGGTCTACAACTATGTGCGCGACTTTGAGGACTTGAAGGGATCTACAGCTGAGTGCGTAGATCAGAACTGTGTTTTTTTTTTGTAAAGAGTTGAATAAAACATAGTTCCGTGGACGTAACCCCTACATCGGGGGTGAACCACATTATATCGTGTGTTGTGGTTTTTGTTGTGTTGTTGTTTTTCGTTATGCATTGATAAATATACGTTTGATAAGTAAGATCACTGCTAATTAAATAACTTCACTATGAATTCCTAGGAAAGGGTTAAGCAAATCACTGTCTATTTATTTAGCTGTGAAGTTATATATGTGAATGTTGAAGTTCTGTGTTATATGAGTATAAGTTATTAAAGGCTAAAGGTATATTAATATCCTTCTTCTGCTTGCAGAAACCTGATTCTGCGGCACCCCATAGCTGTTTCGGGTGAGACTGCAACCTGTTCGCAGGTTGTTACCGAAAGGGCCAACACTATGGGTCTTTTGTTGGTGCAAAGTTAATGGTATAAAGCCCAAGTCTGCCCTATATCCCAACAGAGAGAGAGAGAGAGAGGGAGGGAGGTGGTTAAGGGGTTAGAGGTGGAGACATAGGGGGTGTTTGGAGATTGGAGGTTAGGGAGTTGGAGAGGGAGTGTGGTTGATTAGGGGTAGGGGGTTGTTAAGGAGTTTGATAAATATTGTTAGGGGATTAGGGATGGGGTTTTAGGGAGTTGGATAGGGGGTGTTTTGAGGTTGGGAATGGGTCATAGGGGCATGATTTGGGGAGTAAAACATGTACATGTTTTTCTTCTTTAAAATGTGTACACATTTTGATTCTCTAAAATGTGTACATGTTTTGGTTTTCTAAAACATGTACACATTTTGTTCTCATATCCTCCGGGTCATGCCGCTTGGATACCTTAGGATTTTCATTCTTATGTTTAATAACCATGTATGCATTGTTGAATTCTATAATAAGAACATGTTTCGAAAAAAATGATTTGCATCTAAAAGTTCCCCCATATTTGTGCAAGGACCCTGTACTTGCAAAATTAACAAGTTATGCACTCTATCAAATACCAAACTAGCAAATTAATCACAAAATCAAACCATTTCAACAATTGTTTGAATTTTCAAAATTTGAAGTGTAATACAACCAAATTTGGTCACTATGCTTAGTTGCAACCACTTCCTCTAGTGTGGCTTACAACATAGCTTTAACCCAGTATAAAAAAAATATAAGGGTTCCCAGAAGAAGATGCTACCCAATTATGATGCAATGGGAGCATGCTAGCAAAAAAAAGCAGGAACACACACACACACACTTGGATGCGCACGCATGTTCCTTCTTCAACATTGGAAAACCTCCATGTCGGATTTCCAATGTGTACAATAGGATCCAGCATGTGCCCCTAATGATGCACATACATGTATGGGTGTGCACGGGTATCCAGATGCACACATTTGTTTTGTGCGTACGCGTACATGGAAGCGCGTGCGTCCCTGTGTTAAAAAAACAAAAAGAAATAGTGAACAGTTTTATTCACCGACAACCTGCTAGCATGCAAGTTACCCAAAAACGACATCCAAGGAGGCCAAAATGACATCCATAGATCCCAAAATAAGTGTCCAAGTAGCCTAAACAGACACCCATGGCCGTTGGAGTAAGGTAGGTGGAGTAGTATTTGCATTTTGTTGCATTTTGTTCTTTTTTAATGTTTTTCATTGTTTTTCAGATAAAATATAAAATTAAAAAAATTGCAAATGAATTGAAATGGAAAAAAATTGATATTGTAGATACAAATTACCTAAACATAATGACAAATACCGATGAACCATCCTAATAAAGGAGTGAAACAAACCAATAAGAGGACCCAATAAACCCTGAATTAAATGAAGAAAACCCCGAAGATGGATTTGGTGAACAACCATAAAACCCCGAAGATGAATTCCATGGGGATTTAAACCAGTTAAGGATATTGAGTGATGAACTGAAGAACACCAGGGAACCCTCTCAGGTTTCCGTTACCACATCACTACAAAAAATAATATATTCTATGAACATTATCCATAGTGAGATAACCAATTTGAGCCAATACTAGGGCTCGAATGAGAGAACATTATGCCACTGGTATATCCAAAGAAGATATAAAAAACCTGAATATCACAAAATCCCAACTGTGGAGAAAATTTACAGATATGAGAATAGGACAACCTCCATATGTGAGAAAGAGGCGATTTTGCATGGACTTGTGTAATTACTAGCCATGGAGAGAAAACTAGAGGAAGATATGGTTCATGGCTTTTTACAAGCCTCCATGCAACAATGTTGAGGTCCCATAGTATTTTCTCAAGAAATTATGGGTTGATTTTGTGTTAGGTTTCCATGTGAACTACTTTGACATCACCAAGTTCTAGGGCATCGATTTTGTCTCATCCCAATATCAACCTCACACTCACCAAAACCCAATCAAAGGACCTCCTCCACCTAGGCGAGAGCCAAACCCGCTTTCTCAAATCCCTATGTTAGGTAGTGGGATAGATGAGATCCATGAGTCTGTTAGACATGCCACAAAGAACCTTCTCTGGCACACCAAATTTGTGGCTATGTCCTCACACAGCGAGCAAGAACACCCCAAGAGACACACTTATGAACAGTCTACTAGTGGTGGGAGAGGGAGAGAAGCTACAGGTGGTAGGCAAGATGATCCATCCATATCAACGAGACCAGTGCAACATCATTTTTCTCACTGTGGGAATCCATGCCATGTTCCCACGCAAGAATGTGCCACAAATATCTACCTACAAGAGGTTAGTTATTGTTTTATTTAATGTTCAAGTATTTATTATACATTATGCAATCTCATAAGTTTTAATAAATTTAACTTAGAATCATATGTTAATGAATTTGTTTTTTTTATTGTGCAACTATTCAGTGTTGATTCTCCAACACCCGGCTGGGAGGACATTGGTTCCTTCAACCTAGATGGAGCCATGGCAGCTACAGAGGACATCATGGCACCATACACACAGGTAGTTTTATTTTAGTAATTAAAGACAATGTTAGAAGTTAATATTCTATCCCAATGTGGTTAATATTTATTAATTGAATATAAATATTTTTTTGTTTGCACAGGTGTCTGCAGCAGTGAGTGACCAGCCATCCCCGTCAGGAATCAACAGATCCCCTCGTGTGTAGGTATCGTGTAATAAAGTATAAATTTAATTTCAGTTTTGATGGATTATATTTGTATAGTTATATTTTTTATTTACTAATAGACGAGGCCATGAATATGTATGCAGGTCCGAGTACATAGGTGCGTCGGTGTCACTATCTCTCCATCGACTGCCTTTTTACAACAATATATGTTAGGTGTAGCCCCTGGAATACATATCCCTTTCTTTGCATCCCTCCCCACCCCGTTCCATCCAGGATTTTCCTCCCATCCACCACCACACTTCCATCCAACTCCCCCTTCTTCGTCATAGCCTTCGCTCACTCCCCCCTGCCCCACCCATCCACCCCCTCCCTTGCAATTTCCCATGTTTAAACCCTCCCCCCTCTGACCATGATACATCATCCATCCACATTCACACATCCCTCCACCCCATCCCAGACCTCATCCCCCTCCCCCATATTCTCCCACCATCCTTGTTTCCCCTTCCAGGGTGGCCCATTCCATTCTACAGCCAGTTGGGGTTTATCATAATACATCACCACTTCACCCACTCCATTCCACACCCTCTCTCACCATGCCACCTAGTTTTGTAACCAAAATCAATGTGGCTACATCCTTAGCTATGCCATCCACCCTAGAATCAGAACAGATTATCCAACCCACTGCTCCACCTGCCACCCCCGGGGACCAGCCCACTGCTCCACCTTCGATCCCCAACGACCAGCCTCTTGTGTACACGATGAGATTGATTGGTTTATCAAAATATCATGCAATATTAACGAAAAACAACATAGGAAGTAAATTGTATGAGTTATCTTATTGTTTAAATGTTGTAGGGTGGCATTGCTGAGAGACTTAGATCATGGAGGAGGGTAGCCCACTCACCACTTATGGTCTCCTCCGAGGTGAGATATTTAGTATTTGAAAACTTAATTTTGATTTTTAAATTGTGTTTTATACTTGTATAATTCTCGTAGGAGTTGACATTTGATTGTTTTCGTTTCAGATCCCAAAGGGAGGTAGTCGAAGCGGCCGAAAGGACTGAGCTTCCTCTAGCTCGAAGACGAGGAAGATCGATTTTGGAGGTGCACCTAGGAGCTTCGAGGGTGATAAGGAGTATTGAGAGACCCTCCTATGTACACTATCCATGATGTGGAATTTTCGCATGATTTTCCATATTTTGTATGGGGCACAAGTTTCCATATTTTGTATAGGGCACGAGTTGCCATATTTTGTATAGGGAACAAGTTTTGATTGTATAGACATTGGGAACGATGTTCCATTTTTCACTACTATTGTATATGATTGGAAATTTGTGTATATTAATATATCATTTTTCACTTCTTTATATTACTATTCCTTTGATTACATATTTGCATACATTATGGCAAATGTAGTAGTAGATTGCAGTTGATGCGCTCACTATACTTAATGTTGGCAAAGCAATAAAGTCTGTATGTTCACAATAAAATACATAAAACGCTTAACACTATAGGTTAGTTAACAAAATAAATACACAGCTGCATAAACATGTACACTAGCAATGATAATTTTAAATACCAAATATGTGATCTTGTAAATCATAGTGCAAATACCTAGCTTGGCTCTTCACCCCTCGATCCTTTCATTTGTTGTCTCGCCTTGTCATACCTAGCTTTGGCCTTGTTATTGTGGACCTAAACCCTAAGTAACTAGACCTAACTAGACACCTAACCTAAAAATCTAGCTTTCTACCCTTCCAAACCCTTCCTCCCTTCTCCATCTCCTAACCTACTCGCTTACCTTTCTACCTCTCCTCTCTCATTTCCTAACCCTAAGCATCGAATCTCATACTCCTATCCTCAGCATATAGGATCAAACCTTGGCCCCCTTTCAAAACCCATTCTCTATCCTTATCATCCCTCCTAGGACTCTACATAACATTGACATTTCCAGCCATACATATTAATTTTTGATAGTGATCTACAAGTACATTTACACTACTAAAATACTAGAAACACCTCTAAAAAACATGTACAAGATACCATGTTTTTTCAGGACTATCATATAGGTACTTGTTGGCACTCTTTGTTGGTATGGAAATTACTATTTGGGACAGTCATAGTAAAATTTTTCTTATCTGGAAAATAGATTTACTTGGACAGTCCCATTCATTGACCAAGTTGGAATTGACAATACTTCTAGTCCACTTGCATTTACCTAACAATTGTCTTCCTAATTGCAAACTTTAAATTTACATAGCTATTGCATATTTACTTTGACTTGAAGTAACATTTTGGGACACTCATACTTGGATGAAAGTTATCATTGGTTCGATAGTCTTGTTCATTGTCCAAATTGGAATAGAAAGCACTTGTTTGCCTTTGGTATTTAGATAGTAATTATTGTCTCATTTTGCAAGCTAGAAATTTATATTGGAATGATATTCTCTTACCATTTGATTGACAGGAAATTTCATAGTATTGATGACGTGAGAATCATATTGAACATGACTGTTGTTGGCTTTCATTTGTTACATATACTTAGCAAACATTGATTTTGATAAATTTGACAATTTATATCATTTGAATATGAAGTTGACATTGCTTACTCTCATTGAATACATACATATTTGTTATGCTATTGTTGAACAGTTGCAATTTTAAGGATCTCTTGTACTTATTGCTTTGGCATGGGCTAAATGAAGTTTAAGGGTTAGCATGCATAAAGTAGGGTTTAGAATCAACGAGGAAACCCTAACCCTAACTGAATTTTAAAGGTTAGCATGCATAACCTAGGATTTATAATAAACGAGGAAACCCTAAACCAAACAGTGTTTTGGGGTTATCATGCATAACCTAGGGTTTAGAATCAATGAAGAAACCCTAATACCAATGCTACCTAACCATGTCTTGTGGCCTCTTATAAAGTAACTTTTTGTTTTGTATATGAGCATGCCTAGGATAGTAGTCATCTGTCAAATATTCTTTATACACTAATCAAATGAGATACTCTTTATGGTTTATCATGCACAAATTCCACAAGTTGATGTTAATAAATGGGGAAAATTTAACCCTAGTGAGGAAAATATTTTGACTTGGCTGGAAATCATTCTTAGTTTGACATTCCTATCTTCATGAAAAGTGGATTGATTAAGGTCTATGTAAATGTATGTCGGTTGCAAAAGAGGTTGAATTTGTACGATATGATGATAACGTCCCATCAACACTAGTAACATGCTTCAAACCCGTGCACAATTGAAAGGAAAATTACATCCAATGTTATTCGCAATCACCCAACCAACCATTAAATAAAATATTGAATCGTCCTATAGTATTTGACCCCCCTCTTTTACAAGAAATATTCATTATGGTTATTGGCTTGCAAGCATAGATTCTAGGTATATGGTCTATTCTAGGTATCTAGTTTATTCTAGCTACATATATTCTAGCTATATGGTTTACTGGTTTCTAGTTAAGTGAGACCAACAAATCTAATTATCTAAACCTAATGAGTTCATAAAAATCCAGTTTGTAGTTGTATGTGTAAATGTTTAAACACTATTTTTTAGGTTTATTTTTTGTAGTTCATGAAACACTATATTTTTTTATATTTGTTCTTGTAGATTAGGTATATGGTCTAAGTGTATATAAACAAGTGAGACTAACATAGAATTTGATATCTATGTATTTCAATTTATTTCAATTCCTGAAACCTTGGTTGGCTTGATACTTATAATCCATGTATGTCTCTCTACTTCTATTTCATACAATTATTTTAGTATACGTGTAATTCATAAATCCTTAGTTTCCTTGTTGTAGTGAAGGTACATATCTTCTAGGTATATGGTATATTGGTTTCTAGTTGAGTGACACTAACAAATCTAATTATCTAAACATATTGGGTTCATACACCTTGGTTTTTATTTCTATGTGTAAAATGTGTGAACCATAGTTTTTAGGTTTGTGGTCTGTAGTTCATGAAACCCTAGCTATGTTGTAGTGCAGGTACATATATTCTAGGTATATGGTATACTATTTTCTAGTTGAGTGAGACTAACAAATATAATTATATCAACCTAATGAGTTCATAAACCCTAGTTTGTAGTTCTATGTCTATTTTTGTGAACCCTAGCTTTTAAGTTTGTGGTTTGTAGTTCAAGAAACCCTAGTTTTCTTGACATTTTTTATTATATATTAGGTATATGGTATAAGTTTATTTACGTATGTATATGATCCTAGTTTGTAGATGTATGTGTAAATTTGTAATCCTTATTTTTTAGGTTTGTGGTTTGTAGTTCATGAAACCATAGTTTTTTTCAATTTGTGCATGTAGCTTAGGTATATGGTTTAAGTACTTCTACATAAATGAGACTAAAACAGCACATGGTTTCTATGTATGTGAATTTCTACTTCATAAAACCATAGTTTTTAGGTTTATGGTTTGTATTTCGTGAAACCCTATTTTTTTTGCTATTTTCTCTTCTTGCTTAGGTATATGGTATAAGTGGTTATACATAAGAGGGACTAAAATAATACATCATCTCTATCTATGGGAAATTCTTTCAATCCATGAAAACCTAGTTGGCTATATACTAGTAATTCATGCATGATTTTTTACTTCTAATTCATATAATTATGTGTTTCTACTTGTAATCCATGAAAATATAGTTTATTTGTTTGAGTGTAGGTGCATAGATTCTAGGTATATGGTCTATTGGTTTCTAGGTAATGGAATTCCAGGAGACCAACGGAGACGACAGTTTGTCGATCCGATCTTTGGTTGTCGAGTTATGTCGAGTGGAAAGTTGCATGAAAATGTCGTTCAGGGACACTTGGTGATTGTCGATATATGAGTGAAAAAACAAACAGAGTAGAAATATTACATGTCATTTTCTCTGGAAGGTGTGTATGGGAAATTCCAATATGGGAACACTACCAATACTAGCATGGTGGAGGGTTTTACAAAGTTGACCCACCGATGCGAGAGTTGCATTGAAGGAAACTAAGAAAAACCCTAGTTTATCAAACCAATGCACAATGAAGTCACTGAGACATGAAAAAGTAGTGGAGATGCCCCCCTACATGTAATGGAATTCTAGGAGACCAATGGAGTTGACGGCTCATCGAGCTGAGCTTCAGTTGTCGAGTTATGTTGAGTTGAAAGTCACATGAAAATGACGTTCAAGGACACTTGGTGACTTTCAGTCGGGGAGCGAAAAACCAAACGGAGAAGAAATATTTCATTTTGTTGGATTTGCAAAGTGTGTATGGGAAATGCCAATATGGGGACACTACCAATACTTTCACGGTGGATGGTTTTGCAGAGTTGACCCACCAATGAGAGAGTTGCATTGAAGGAAACTGAGAAAAACCCTAGTTTACGAAACCGATGCACAGTGAAGTCACTGGGAAATGAAAACATGGTGGAGAGGCTCCCCTAGAGGTAATGGAATTCCAAGAGACCAACGAGTTGATGAATCATTGATATGACCTCCGGTTGTCAAGTTATGTCGAGTTGAAAGTCACATGAAAATGTCGTTCAGGGACACTTGGTGACTCTTGGTCTGGGAGCGAAAAAAAAACAAAGAAACAATATTGCATTCCATTGGATCCTCCAAGTGTGTATGGGAAATTAGGACATGGGAAAACTACCAAGACTGGAATGGTGGAGGTTTTTGCAAAGTTGACCCAGCAATGCGAGTGTTGTACTGAAGGAAAATGAGCAAAACCCTAGTTTACAAAACCGATGCACAATGAAGTCACTGGGACATGAAAACATGGTTGAGAGGGCCCCCTAGATGTAATGGAATTCTAGGAGATGAACATAGTCAACAATTCATCGATCCAACCTCTAGTTATCGAGTTATGTCGATTTGAAAGTCACATGAAAATGTCGTTTAGGGGACACTTGGTGACTCTTGATCCGAGAGTGAAAAAAAAAACAGAGCATAAAGATTGCATGTTGTTGTCTTCTACAAGTGTGTATGGGAAATTATAATATGGGAAAACTGCCAATACTGGAATGGTGGAGGGTTTTGCATATTTGACCCACCAATGTTAGAGTTGCATTGAAGGAAACTGAATAAAACCCTAGTTTACAAAACTGATGCCCAATGAATTCCTTAGGCCATGAAAACATTGTGGAGAGGGCCCAGTAGAGGTAATAGAAATATAGGAGACAAAAGGACTCGATAGTTTGTCGATCTGACCTCTAGTTGTCGAGTTATGTCAAGTTGAAAGTTGCATGAAAATGGGGTCCACCCAACCCCGACAATGGTGCACCGACCAAAAAAACCCCTGTGTCAAGTGGCCAAGGGTGTATTTACGATATTTTCCATGCCCAAAAATACCTATAGGAGCTGATAGAATCAGAAATCATCGCCCAGTTTGGTTTTTGAACATCGACCTTAAATTGGCCCAGGCATCCCTCAATGACTTTTGCAGGCCCACTGCAACTCGCCATAGAACATTGATCAGGGCTCTAATCGATGAACTATTGGTTCCATTGGGATTGTGGCATGGTATTATGGCCAGGGTGGTCTCCCCCCCAACACCATACGTTCTAGGCATGCCTCTAGGCCATATTTTGCAAACTAGGGTTTTGCCCCAGTGTGGTCAATGCAAGCCTGGAAATGATGCACCAACCCTGGAAAACCCTATGCCGAGAAGTTGGGGGTGGATTTTCCATGGTATTCATACAAAAACACACATGCATGAGCCAAATGAATCATAAATCTCCACCCGGTTTCATTTTTGGACCCCAGCCTTGAATTGGCCCAGACATCCCTGAACGGATTTTACAGGCCTACTACAACTCGCCATAGAATGCTAAACAGAGATCCAATCGATGAAACATAGGTTACATTGGGATCGTGGCACAATATTATGGCCAATATGTCCTCCGCCCCCAACTTTGTATGGCCCTAGCATGCCTCCAGGACAGATTATGCAAACTAGGATTTCGCCCCAGTGGAGTGTAAGCACAATTACCTAGTCTCATTCAATATCACCATCTGCATCCTCTCTGTTGCTAATTGTCTCCATCAATATATTGTGCTTTAAATGAGGAAATAAGTAACACACCTTTGTTGAGTTATTTTTTGACATTATCTGTAGATGGATGTTCGTTCCAATAATCAAGTTCATGAAGTGATAGACCACATAACCTGGTCTGTAATCCACTAATACATGCCCACTAGTTCTTCTTGGTTTCCCATCTAGTGTAAGATATTCACCCTTAAACACCATCAAGCCAATAGTAAATTCATTTCCTTCATCATCAATAAATGATTCGTTCACGATTTTCTTACCTCAAATGCATCATTTCAACCAATAATCCATGCCCCATTCATTGTCTTTCGAGGAAACAACTGCATATATGTGTCCTGGATGTACAAGATTTGAGATATGGTCATAGTCTATTGAAATTAATGAATGAAACTCCTCTAAGTGGGTTTTTTCAATGACTACACATGGTTCTACTGCAAGTGACACATGATCCCAATCATCAACCCAATCCATGTATCTGCATTCATCCCATTCACCACTGCTACAAGGGTTGCAAAAGAAAGCAATTTTTCACATCCATATTTCAAAGAGGGGGTTGTTTGAGCTTCTAACCAAATGAAATGCACGTGTTCCTTGTACTATGCCGTAACTATAGGAACAAGATTGATCTATGTCAACCACTTGCCAAGAATTCTTGACTAGACTTCCTGCCCTTATTGATGTATGTTGCACTTTAGTTCAGTCTGACATTGTTGCAAAGCACCATTGAACTATGGATTCTACATCTTTGATATGGGGGTTTTTGGTAAAAGTCATCTCCTCCCTTCATAGTGTGGTCTTGATGCATTCACCGACCCCATCATGCTCACCGTTTCTATTTCTGGTCTCAAAATAGTTCCATATATGTGGTACATTATTAGTCTTATGAAACATACTCATACATTGGAATACTCAGGAATTTTTGAACTGGATCGCACAACCATATGACCATATCCAATGCTGATCCATCTGTATATCTCCCTCTTTTAGCTGATAAGAGAAAATTGAAAAACAATGTTGCACATAATGCAGATCATGGCATATGTAATCACTTATGTAAAAGTTTGTCTCATTTTGTATTATCCCGTTGTTAATGTTGCTCTTAGGACCATTCCTATACGTAATATGTACCATGATGTTGACTTGGTCGGAATGGTGGTATTGACTCAGAATCTCATTTTGTGGCTGAAGTGTGTAGTTTTTTGCAAAATCCACAATTGACAATACGGTCCTAAAGGAAAATATGTCCCTGCATTTTATGTATTGCTCATCCTACCATAGTGCAACATGCACATGCTGAACATAGTGCTTGGTTTTCTTGTAGAAATCCATAAAAAAATCACATACCCATACCTGTTTCCATGAAAACAAGGTTCGTATTAGAATGTGACCTTTAACGAATGTATATGTAGATACTGAACATGTAAGAGGAAAAAAATGCACCTGTGACTTCAACAATGCAATCTTTTTTCTTTCCTCCATACTATCTGATTGATAGGTTATGTAATTGAATCTTTGCATCTGCACGATCATACTACCAAATTTATGCTCATCGCTTCCATGAGTGCAATGGTTTAAAAGAGAAAACCCACTGCGCCTAGAACATTTCCCATATAGACATTATTTTCCATAGTATTTTTTTCCTTCATGCCTTGGACACATGACATTACCGATAACATATATTGATGCATTAGGTGGGATTATGGATTCATTCCAACCCCCCTCAATGTTAGTATGCAAATCACAAAATATATGTTTATACATGTCATAAAAATATTCATATTCTACATGGTATCTACATCAACATGTGTTCCAATCAATGCATATACGAACGTACCATGGTTTACATTTATCAAAGGACCTTTCACCCAGGTTCAATTGTGTGTGCTCATTCCTGAAGGTAGGGAAGGTGTACATGAACTACAAATCCTAGAGCTTCTTTGTTGTGGTGCTTCATTCACATGTTGGTCCATATTGGGAGTGTGCTCGACATGGTTGTGGTATTCTTGGAGATATTTCAAATTAATAATTGCTCCCATGTCCAACCCTTAATACTCAACGTATCTCAATATACCTATGTCTTCAAGAGCTTTAGCATGGATCATTGATGTAATGTTGGTTGGAAATTGTGTTGATGTTGGAATTTGATTTGGGTCCATTCGACACAACCGCTACATCTGTGGTTTTGAACTATAGGTTTTTATGTCATCAATTGTGTTAGGATCGATCGTAGTATCAATGTAAATGTCTGCACCGTGTCTCACTCTATCCATTTCCAACTTGGCCTTTTCTCTTACCTAATTTTCCTTTTTAAAGGGCATATTCCTTCTTGTTTTTCTTACTTTGTTACGTGAGTTCCCATATCCAAAATTTTCTTTATCAAAACTATGACGTCTACCACTGCATAAGAAGCAAAAAATAAGGTATTAGTTCCATTATACAAGAAACATGATGTGTTCCAACATAATTAACTAAATTACAGATATGTTAGTATTGTAATTATTGGCATTGATACATAAACATTGATTAAAGGTTTCTCTTTACGTTCGAACTAAAGTTTCATTTCTATACTCTATTTGAGTCAAGTAAAGAGAGTCAAGTTTGCAAGTATTACAGCTATAGGATTATGACTTCCTTTGTGTTCAAAAAGTAGTGGAAGTCACAATAATATGAGTGAAATATTCTTCATTTCCAACAGCTTTGGATGAGATGACATTACATGTAATATGTCACATTAGTTGTGAGGGAAGACACAAGTTGGTGTTTGGATGTGTTGGGAATAAATTGAATAAATTAAACTCACTAAGTTACATTAACTAAAGAGAACAATGTAGCTAGGGTTTTCACCCTAGCTTGTGCTAATGAGCACCTACTAAGGAATCTGGATTCCTTAGTAGCAGTTCGATTAATGTAAATGAAAATAAATTAACCTAAAACAGAAAGTAAATAACAAAAAGTAAAAACGACAAGAAGATGTATAAAAAGTATTTTGTATTTGTATTACCTCCAATGTGGAGGTTGGTGGAGTCCGTTGCGCTGGTCCGATGTCGGTGGCTCCGAGCTCCGAGCTGTTCCTTCTCCTTCTCCGATGGTGGAAAATAGGCCAAAAGGGGTCTCAAAGGTGAAAATAGCTTGATGGTAAGCTAGGGTTTCACGAGATGTTTTGGCAAAGTAAGGGTGCTTATGACTGTGGATGTGAAATGAGGGGGGTTCACCACTTATTTATAGTTTTTTAGTGGTGGAGTGCTTGCCCATGGTTTTTGGAAACCATGTGGTTTAGGGCAGCTTGTTTAGGGTTTTTGGCCCTTTTTAGGGTTTTCCTCCTTTTTCCTCATTATTTTTATTCCTTTTCTTCCCTTTTGGGGATTTTTTCTATTTTTGGAGGAATTTTGGTTATTTTTGGAGGAAAAAGGGGTTTTTAGGCCTTTTAGAGCCTTTTTTAAATGGTTTTATGGCCTTTTGGAGGCATTTTAGGCCTTTTGCAGGCTTTTAGTGGGATTTTCAAGGAAATATGGTGGGTAAATGGACGAATGAGCCATGAAATGGGGTAGATGAGTTAGTTAACCATTTTTGGGTGTTAACAAACAAATTGAATAATTACACAACAAGGAGGTTGCAAATCCCCCGAACGAAGGAGAAATCATTGAGTTAGATGCATCCCAATGAGTGTCCAATTGATGATTGAGTGTGAGCCAAATTGCAAAGTTCAGGAGCACAAAACACGCAAACAATGGTAAAAAACCCGTGAAAATTGGTAGCAACCCCGAGAATATAGATCTCTATTTTTTTTAACTACTAACAGGTGTTCGCATGCGTGTATTGGAGCGTGTAAGCGTGTATAGGAGCATGTGCGTGTCCATGCGTAGACACAGAAACATGCATGCGCGCTACTATCTAACATTTACAACATTAAATCACTAACATTTATCCCATTTAATGAATAGCATTCTTCAAGGATGTCTTGGTATTCACACATGTACGATTATTTTTACAATATAATATTCACCACTACTTTCTTCCTAGGCCCATGGGTGCCATTATGAGGTATTAGGATCTTTACCTATCACATGCCCCAATTTTGCAAAAAAACAATTTTATATTATTTGATATCATTTGAGGACAATATGTTAAATTTTATGCTAATTTGTAATTGATGACTCAGCAGAGTCAAGGATATTTAATGTAATTCTGATTATTTTATTTATAAATAAATAAAGGAGGAGACCATAACTTAGGAGAGCTGTTAAAAGAGTGTTTACTGGTCAAATTGGTGGAGGAGACTGGGTGGAGAGAAAACTGACATGTGGCAGCATCGTCAAACCACTTCCAATTGTTGCAGGTGGAAACCTCCCTACATTTGGGGTCACGATTCCCCAAGAAAGTGGAATCAGAGCAGGTGGCTCAATTAATGAAAATTGACCCAAAAGACCTAGGCAATCTTTATAAAAATTCCCATTGAAGAGAGCTTGGGCTACTCATTCTAGAGGAGTGATCATTCAGGTGAATGAATGTACTTCAAAGAAATTCAATGGAAGGGAAATGTGGAAATTTTTTGAGGGGATAACTGCTGATTGATCTAGTTGCAGCTTTTAAGCTGAAGATCATACTGCTGAGAGTAGAGTGTTTTGCGAAGTTATTGGACTAGTCTACTATTTGCATTTTCCATCAGTTTTCAGCCAAGAAGACCAAGAACAGGCTCAGGGGTCCTGAGGAAGCATTGTTTGAGTGCTCTCCAGGAGATTGGTATAGAGGAACTACCTCCTAACATTGTTGTCATCTGTATTAAGCAGGTTTTTCATTATTTTGTTTCACTGTGTTAGTATATGCGTCTGATTGATATATGAAATTTGAAGATTCAATTTGTAGAATGTTAGAATCTAGTAGTATTTTTAAATGATCGAAGAAATGAACTTGACTAGAAAAGTAATGTGTTAGAATATAAATAATTTCTAGACTGTGTTTTTCGACACCTGGAAAACCAGGCAATACTCTAGCACAGGAAGAATGTTTAAGTAGATAAGAGAATTCTTTAGTAGATAAGATCGTGTATTTACAGATAGTAGAATAATTTTATTCATGTTAAAATATTAGGGAAGTTAAACAGTGTTATGATATGTTTATATTTCTCTGTTTTCACTTAGTAACTGAATGAAATACAGCAGAAAAACCACATTAGAGTTACAATGATTACATGCAATTAAGTAAATAAGTGAGCTACTAATCACATAGATTATTTCTAACAATATTAACTAAATCCAAGACTAATATTTATTATAAATTAAATAGGGTTATGTTAAAAGTACTTAAATTATAGAGAATAAACTGAGTTACAGAGTCTATGCTATATCTTTTCAAGAACTCTGAGTAAATTCTACCTAACAGTTTAGTAAATAAAAGCAATGAAAATATAATTAATAACTAGTATAAAACTAAATATTTACCTATGTAGAAACTATTTTATAATTATGAGACATGCTTATACCTGTAAATGTAAAACTTCAGGGTCAAAACCCTAACCAAATTATTTAACTATTATAAATAAAAACATCTAAGCTGCAAATCTATTTACTTAGATAATTATATAAATAAACGATTAGTCTACTATAGACTGTTTACAATCCTTTCTGAAGACATATGTATAGTTACAAGTTAAAAATATCACAGCACACCTGTAATAATAATTTAACCGAATTAACAAGTAGTAGAACCTAATTATTAATAAATTGAAGAACTTATTTAGACAAGGGTTTCATTTCAGGAAAACCCTAGCTTGTATATTCCGAAGAAGTAAGTTAATATTATAAATTACACACTATGACTGAGTTACAGACTTATAATAACAATATCTATTACAAAATATATTTAGACAGTAATGTTCTTTATTAACAGTCGAATAGGAAAAACCCTAATGTACACAGAGTCATAATTTACTAGATTATGGTAAAAACAAGACTGAGCTCGAAGTAAAATCCTTCCTAAAAACCCAATGTATTACATTGACATGCCATAAAGATGAAAACTTAACCAATTTACAACACCCAGCTCAATGCCAGTGTACCCAACATCGTGGAGAGGGATTGAAAGAAAAAACTAACAAACAACTTATAAAAACTTCATTATTGTAATAACATTTATAAGACAATTGATATTTTATTAGAGTATTCAAAACAAAGAACCATTAAAACCATGAAGGCAGGAGAAACTCCACATAGTAAGAACAGAGTATGTCATTAATTAGCCATAAGGCTGTAAACCTGTCAATAAGTCGAAAACAGTGAAATACAAGTCATGGCATCGAGGCCAGAGTTACCCTACTATAGGCAAGGGTTTTAATAACCAAAAATACTAAATAAAAACTGAGCTAAAAATTTTAAACGCCGAAGGAACTGAATTTGTATTTCTTCTCCAACTAAAACCCTTTTCCCCTAATCTTACAAGTAGGGAGTTACCACATTGTAACCAGGGCTTACCCGTAGGTCTTGTTGTCAATACAAACTTGGAGAGGGTTCTTCCAAGCATAAGGGTGAGCTATAAACTGCAAGTGAATACCAAAACCTTGATTAGAAACTGAGTTATATAACCGTAACTGTAACTTAAAACTTATAAACATTTGTAAGACAAATTATTACCTGGAAGTGAAGGAATCTGAATCCACGAAGGAAATGAACCGACACAACGAACAGTACAACCCTCTTGCTTACCTATGACAGAGGCAGGGAATTCAAAATTCATACTACACCAATGAATGGAGCATATTAAAGATTTGGAAATGGTCGTGCAAGGAATCGACACTAAAAACTACTGACAAAGAACAACTACACACAAAGCAAAGTATTGCATGTAGAAGGAAAACCAAGTGCGAGCTGTGAGTCTTGAAATCCACACACTGGAATGGAAACATTTCTCTACGAACATACAATGGAGTTGGAGATGAGCACAAGTGATCCGTCATGGCCACAGTAAACCAAACAGTGCAAAGACCAAAACCATCAACAAAGAATGAGGAGTTAGGGTTGCATTGAAGGGTTTTAAATCATGCATTGCACGGAGGTGGATGTTCCACGTACCCACAAATTTACTCACTCCACAGTGGTTTGAATGATATAGTTTTCACTACATTGTCAAAACAAAAAATTATTGTCAACAATTTAATTAGTAACTACAATGATAGTATAGTTATAAAGTCAACATATCATTACAATGATAAACCATAGGGTAAGCTTTGGTAAAAGAATAAGATTTATATTGCATCGTTAACCCTTGCTTTATATAAACCTTGGAATCTTCGTTGGTAATGAACCAAAATATATATTGCATCGATATCCTTGTTTTATAATGACCTTATGATCTTTCTTAGTAAAACATTTAAGAAGAGATCAATAGTATAGTAAAATTTATTGAGCATGAGTTGATAGTATGACTATTGACCCCTTTTATAACCATAAATGATGCATGTCTATGCTGTTAGAACTAGTTTATAAATCAATATGGTGTATATAGAAATAAATAATAAATACACCCTAGAATAACTCTTACTTTTGAATGTAGTCTACAGTACTAAGAGTAAGATAAACTTCTTGGAAGTACATGATCTTTTGGTCTCCATAAAATACCAAATCTCTAAGTTTAAACAAACCAAGGTGAGATCAGACTTGGTAGTAAAGGATAGTAAAACTATCCAAAAATAAATATAGTATCACTTGTTATTATAAATAAATAATAGGGTAATGTAATCTTGCCACATTACTTATGTCATGAAGAAATTGGGAAGATAGAATTCACAGCTTGACGACAATTGTGCAAATGATCATTTATAACTATAATACATTAACCAGTTGATAAATTTCCTCTACTAAAGTTCAATTAAAAGTAGAACTGAGGGTTCTTTTGTAATCTTGTCCTTAGAAGGCTTTACTTTTATTTTCCATGCTTATAAGCAATGTTTAAAACTGTAGAAATAACAACAATAGTAAACTCTTATGTCAGTAAAGGTATTGTTCTACAAAATCTTGAGCTTTATAAGAACTTGGCTAATAGCTTGAAGGAAGGTTTGTCCAAAAATAAAGTCATACTAATGAAAAACATTGAGTATGGTAAGGTTATTGGTCTTTACGACATGAATTTAAAAGACTGTCATAGTTGCAAAACATGTAAAGAAGAGTTACTTCACCTCGTAGTACCCTTGGATTATATTAAGCAAAATTTTACTCTAGTAGTATATTTATGCTAAAGAAGTATATCTAGATTAATTCTTAAATAAACTCCTACTGGGTCAAAATTTACCTGTCAAGCCTGTAAAATCTAGAAATCCAGCTAAGTTAGCAATCGCTAAGTAAGCCCCAGATAGAACATAACTTCTCACCTACTTGACAAGATCAAATCATCAGTATAGCTAGAAACAACTGAATGCAAATTAGTTACATCACATATCGAAATTAAGATAGTATTAATTTATATGTGTTTAAGTTAATCATTAGTTTGTTAACTATTTCATTGTTGGAGTAGGGTCCCGTGGCTATAGGAGAAGCTACCATTTTGGCGGATAGACAGTTTTGGAAAAGATATAAGAGATAAGGTAAAGATATGACGCTGTAGCATGTTTCTAGCTGCAGATCAGAGACGAAAAATGTGACTATCAGGACAGATAATTCAAAGAAGACGACAGTACCTGAGCGGTCGAGAGGAGATAGATCACCCACTACACTAAAGGTAGCGGCCGAGAAGAGACAGTTCACCCACTGCATTCAAGGCAGCGGAGGAAGACAGGAGGGCTCATCTACCCTCATAAAGGAAAAAGGGCAATGAGGTCAAGGTATTGAAGACGAAGGACAGAAAGGGAAGCAACGCCCAGTACCCATGGTCAACGCCGGGAAGCATGGAAGACTGCAAAGAGCTGTGGTGTGATGGAAAGCGGTAGTTCGAGTACAGATAGATCGACTATCACTAGTTAGGGTTTTGGGTTATTGTTGGGACAGGCCCACAGTGTTGTAAAGGAGAGACCTTCGAGCTGCCTATAAAGGGATGTATTTTGTATTGTAAAATTTTATCTAGTAGGCTAGTTTATTAGCTATTCAGATAGATAGAGTCAATTAGTCTGTTAGCTCACAGTCATTTCACCCAGTACGATAGCCTTTGGACCGTGAGGGTCGTAGTGGGTCGTACTGTAGTAGATACCATGTTGACAGTACGCGATATCGCACCGTTAGAGGAGCTACGGTTAGAGATAGTACAGATCGTGGGTTAAGAGGAAGAGAGAGTTGCGCATCGCCAGAGTCGCTGCGATGCGATAGGAGTCCTTCCCCTGTCAGATTCCGTGAGGAAGAGAAACTACATGTTGTGGAGAGAGACCTCACTGGCTAAGAAGAGCTGCAAGACCCCAGGATGCTACAGAACCTAGTCAAAGAAAATTGAGTCTTTGGCCAACCCATTAGAATCACTTCAGGTGAGACTTCAGGCCGCTCCGCGGTCTGTCGCCGAAAGGGCCAGTGAGCTAGGGGTGTTGTTGGTACATTACAGTAAACCCGGGTCTGCCCATAGAACCAACAAATGGTTTCATTCCAGGTTTTGAACAAACTGAGCACTGATGTTTTGTTGGCATCCTACTAAGGAAGAACTCAACCAGTGGGTTGAGTCTACAGAAAGAGAATTTTCCGAACAAGAGAACAAGAGTCCTAGACTGAGTACAGAAGACTGGTTGCAAAAACATATCTACACAGACCTGCATACGATATTTTTTGCAACCTATGGAAATGAGTTGTACGACTGGTTATCAAATTTGACTAATCAGAGCATATTCAGAAAGAAAAGAAATATTGTCTGGACACCAGAGCTGATTCACACCGTGAAGAGCATAGACAATCCCATTACACGAGCAGTAGACTTCTGGCTTGCGAGTGTGCTAGAAGGATTTGTTACAGAGTTTGCAGTTGAACAGAGAAAAAGATTCAGCGAGGCTAAGCAGTACTTCTTCAAAGGATATCACGGTAAGTACCTAAACTCTTTAAACTTGTCCATTAAGATGTTATTACATGAAAAAGGAGTAATGGATATAGTTTCAGACCAATAAGTTAAGAAAGTGTGATGTCACAAGAGTTTGAGAGTGATTTTGATGACATTGGACGTACACGTAGTGGAAAGAAATATAAAGTAGATTTTAGATCTCCCATATTTGAAGACAGTTTAGATAATACTAGACAACAGAGTCATAGTAACATAGACATAATAGAAGGGGGTATCCCTTACCACCCTTATACCCCACAAAAACAGATCGGGACTCAGAAAAATCCCGTAGAAACTCCATCTAGTAGCTCGCAAACAACACATACTACCGCTACATCACCTACATCTACACCACTGAGTGGTAGTAACACAACAAACCCACATCCACCATGCAGAAATAGAATGGGGGATGATATGAAGTTACCTACCTTTAAGGGTACAGGGCAGAAGACCCAGACCAGCATTGGTTTCTATGTGAAGCCATGTGGACCATTAAAGGAATCCACGATGATAATATTAAACTTGTACAGTTGGTCTCCACACTTAGGGAACGATCCTTAACATGGTATATGAAGTATACCTCAGCGACACCCAGAACACTTATACAGGTCAGGACTGCCATGATCAAAGAGTTTAAGAAACCTAAGTCTGATTCACAGTGTATCATAGAGCTCAAAGACATTAAACAGTTACCTACAGAGTCAGTATGGGACTTCGATCAGAAATTCAAAGCCCTCATAGACCAAGTCAGCTTTGATTTTGCGCTGGAGCAGCATAAGGAATGGTTTATTGCAGCACTGCTCCCTCACATGAGACTGCCATTAATGCAGCAGAAACTCCAGACACGGGATGACGTGTTGGAGATGGTGATGAAACTAGAGGCTTCACCTCTAGATGAAACCAGCACATGTATGACAAACCTGCAAAACCAGTTAGCAAATCTCACGTTACAGATGCATGAGATTAGAAAAGGAAAAGAGATTGCACAATACATATGGTGTATCAAGTGTAAAGTACAAGGCCATACTAAAGATAACTGTCCAGTATTTGTTGAATACTTAGCAAGTGGGGCTCCTAACCCCTTAGCATAGACTCAAGGGCCATGGTGTGAACTTGTTTATGTATATGTAACTTCAGAATGTATTCTTCTATGTATCTTATATATTGTAAACCCGATGTTTATTCCGAGATGTATCTATTATGTATTTGAGTCATGTGGTCATGCCCTGATGTTCCGATCGAGAGGATTAATAATGTAATCAAGTCATATCAAGTCATTAGGTAATTCCCCACAGTTTCGCGGCACTTGAGTTATTATACACTAATTAAGGTGTAGGCTCAAGTAGTAATTATTAGGTTGAGCCTACGTGTGAAAAGGCAATTCAAGTGAATGGATGAATATAAATAGAGAGTGAGAGTCTCTCTATTTATCACTTGTGAAATACATCACTTGCTCTCCCAAGTGTGGCACACTACTGGAGAAGGAAATTTTGGGACTAGACAGAAGACAGAAGACTACTGCTATTTTGGGAGATCTCTTACTGTTTTGGTGTCGATTCTATCTTAGAGGAAGTTGTGGGGTTTTCTCCTTTATGGTTTCCCCAAGAAAAACTCTTTGTGTCCCTTGTCTCTTGTGATGTGCTTGTTTTTTATTGTTGTGCTTGTTATTCTCTCAGTGAAAAGATCCTAAGATCATAATGCTAGCTTAAATGTGATGAAAAACTAACATGGTATCAAAGCTAACCTGAGAAGAAGACATTGTGCAGCTGTAGAAACTAGGGCTTCCTATTTTTTGGATCTTCCTCCATATATTTTCAGCAAAATTATGCTAAGATGACTCCCCATTGAAGGGTGCATCTTTCTGTCGACACGGAATTCAATATCAAGCATTTTCAGTTTCGATGTGGAAATTAGGGCTTTCTACAGAAGAGGAATTTTTGAGTGAGACTAGCATAGGGTTATTATCCTCATCAAAACCGAAGTTTATAGACCTGGATCAATAAATTTGGTTGGGTGAAACTCCAGGAAAGTCAAACCCTAGTTGATCATGAGCTAGGAGAAACCCTAAATACTAAAAATGCTAAGTTTTGGTACAGTCGCTATATTCTAATATTGGCGAAGTATCAGAATCTCAAAATTGTAGGGGCCAAATATAAAATCCTTATGAATCCTGTGTCCAAAAATCACACTCATATTCATTGTAATCCAGAAGATATGATCTCTCCACGTTAGGGTTCCAGCCTCTTCCAGAATTCATCCCTAAACAGGACATCTGGGGAGATCTGCAATATCTTGAGTTAAAGAGGTCCAAATGGAATTCCTAAAGATGTTGTATAAAGGGAAAAGAATTTAATTTCGGTGATCCAAATATCCAACTCAGAAGATGAACCAGTGACACGTGGCATGCCGTACAACTTCACTGTTTTGAACAGTCCTGTAACAGGTCACCTTGGGAAAAGGATCATAAATCCCAAATGGTGAAACCAATTCTGATAAAACATATGGTTTTGGATCAGGTACATGCGATGTTACCTCAGTGAAAAATTTTAGATACAGAGGATCAGTAATTTCGGAGATATCACAGAAACAGTAACAAAAATTTCTGCAGAAGAAATCAGTAAATTAGGGCTTCCTGTTTCGGGAGCTTCCCTCCACTATTTTCAGAAAAGGAGTACATTGGAAAACTCCATTTGAAGAGATCTATCTGTTTGTCCAATTAGATCTGAAAGTTTCCAAGTTTTCAAAATTAGGGTTTCTGTGACAAACCCTAGATCAGCGAACTCCGAGACAATGAAAGACACCTCAAATCGGTAAGATAATATTTTGTATTTCCATTTGAGGTTTTCATTTCAATATGATCTATCACAATAGCTTGATTATAAGCTTGGTGAATTTGACCACTTCCAAGCATAGAAGTATTTGATCTCTCTAAAGAAACTAGATTGGACACCTACATGAGTATAGAGGTTCCAGTTTCATAGGGAGATGAGGCCAAAGAAGACATCATGCTCATGCTGAAAAGGATGATGAACCATCCAGAAAGAGATCCATATATGAAAGTGAAGATTATTCAAGCGAGGATGAATATGTTCTGATATCAGCTCTCACAGGTAACATTACTCATGGA